>CAUJRU010000261.1:0-600000 GCA_963277665.1 Viscum album | reverse complement strand
TTATTAATTGATATATTATTCCTAAAAATAAAAGGTTTGGACAAAAGACTTAGATAAGGATAAATATATTAATAATGAACCACTTGGTGTTCTCTTGGATTTTTATAGTAAGTTTTTTAACCATTTACTATAATAATACAAAAATACATCGTAAAAGTTAAACTATTTAACTATGAGTTAAATCTAAAATATAAGGTTAATATGGTGACCTAAACCTATCTAAAACCTATTGGTCAAGAGTTTTTTGTCCCATCCCCAACATAACCTTAAAATAATTATTTTTGGAGCCATTAAAAACCGAATATTATTGTATAATAAAATAATATTTCAAGCTTTTCCTAAGGTGCCCCTCACCTGTCTCATAAAAGGGCACTTCCCCATATCTCAAAATCTCACCTCCAAAGACATTTTTCACGGCCAAAACCCACCCAAATATCCTTATAACTTACATAACTTCATCTTAGAGGCCTTCCCTTGAGCATAAAGCCAACCTAATGAGCTTTTTGTTCAAATCAAAAGGAAACACCCAAAGAAGAGGTAATTATTTTACCACCTCCTTCAATGTTTTTTTCTTCTTCCACATATTATTTCTTTGTTTTTACCATACCAAAATAATATCTCCAGTAACTTATATATACTTTTATGTTATTATAAATATGGTAAAACCATATTAATTATTCTATCCACCCTATTAATGACAAGTCACCATACACGCGTACGTATGGCTTACCGTCTCCACGTCATGGTGTAGTTTGTTATTCAAGAACTTAATTATTTGGATGGGTATAATAACGAGTACAAGTGATTTAAATAAAAAATATAACATGTTAATGATTATTTTTATAAGATATAACATCCAATTACATATGATTTCACCATCAATAGAATGATATTGTCGCTCGTGCATACGTACGGATTACCGTCTCCACGATCACGATGAAATTCATTCCTCATCATAACCATTAAAAAATAATTTTCATTTTATGGTTAAAAATCATGTTTAAGAACTTAACACCAATATGTATGTGAATAAAATACATCCTATCCATAAAAAACATGGCTTACATAATAATGTATATAAAGGGAAACAAATCAGTTAACACACGAAATGATGATACTACTTATATATTATTAACAAAAAAATATTAGAAGATAATATATTATATCATAATTATGTATGTGGTTATTTTATAATTTAATAATAGTTATTTAACTATTATACATGAGGTTAATGTAACATCGATCAAGGAAAAGTTCAAGGTAAGGGTTAGTTTTGAAATCTCTTCATTATCTGAGGTTGTTTATATGTGAGTATCTACTAGGACCTCTTTATCATCCAAATCTATGTTTCTTAAAAATGTATTTAAAAACATTTTTACCATTTCCTATAATATGAGTTAAAGTCATTTATTCCATTTTTTTACTTTTTATAAAATGTTTTCAAAGTAATCCTTCCGTGTTTTTCCAAACAAGGTACTTTATGACATTTTCAACGAATTAAGGTAAGAATGTTTTTTTAACATAGAAGGAAGGTGTGGATATTTTACACGATTATAACACGTATGAATATTTCCTTGCAATCTTATAATAATATTTTCAAAATAAATGGTTTTTTCTATAATTATGTGACATTTAAATGGGTTCAAAATAGAAAGAGATATATCTCTAAAAAATTTTTTATTTCATCTATGTCAACATCCTTTGATGGATTTTACACTTGTTTGAAGTTGATTTATTATGATAAAAATATTCCATATTGTATTTAAGGTTTTATGATATGGTTGAATATGGATGTGTTATTTTATTCTATTCATGGTTTATTTTTAAAATATAAATATTTTGTATGCTTGTTTTAATACAAATGTTTATGTTATATTATAACCATTTCATATGAGGAATACATTGGACTTAGTAAGTGATGGGTGGATCCCGCTATAGCTCCTCGATACATCGGTAGGTCACATGTGACAAACTAGTGTCTTGGAACAAGGCCTTGAAAAAAATATTATTTATAGTCTTTGCATGAGGTCTTGACTATGTGGTTATGATGTTAGAAATTATGCATTCTATCATTATGAAAATTGGATATTGATATTTCATGTAATTATTCGACTAGTGGAATATCCATTGGAATAATTAAATGGCATTATTTGATTTATATTTTCCATATTAGGCTGAATTTTATATTTAAAAGGCTTGTTTTTTAGTCCTATACATTGCCTTAAATGGTTTGTGCATATTTATGAAAGTTTCCTCTATATTGTTATCCATACCGAGCACCTGATATCACCCCTTTCTATGTATCATTTTTCCTCGGATATGAGAAAGTATATTATGAAATACATGTAGGGATAGTCTAAGGGATATGAATGTGTTCAAAGGAGACAATGTTGTTGTTTTTTTTCATTTTGTAATGTAATGTAAAACTTATGTTTGTATCTAGTTTTTTCAAGGATACTAAACTGATTGGTCTTTTGGGACATGATTCCTTGTATCATGCCATTTTTATGTAATAATACACCAACTCTAGGTAACTGGGATCGAGGTGTTACAGTTGGTATTAGAGAAAGTTCAGTACAAACCTTGGATACTAGATTTAGAAAAACACTAATTAGAGAACATTACTTTAAAATAGAATTTGAGGATTAATATGATGGAACTTCCTAGAATTTTAGTTATGTATAGATTTTTTAGAATTTTCCAAGAAATAAATCCCTTTATGGATATCAGTAGGTAGAGGTGGCTCTAGAACATATGTACCTAGGAGTGAAAACTCCGACATGGAGTTTTGGGCTTGACCCGGGGCATCCTGGTACCCAATAATGGGCCTTTCTGTACTCTTGGTTATGACACACCTGGGGGATATGCTTAGGATAATTCACATTTTCCTTACAAAAACTTTTGAAGGATTTATGAGTATATAACTTCTCAAAGAAGATATTTTTATGATTATGGATTATTCCCATAAACAGTTTAATTTATGTTAAGTGATTTACAAGATTGGAATTATGTATTGTGATTCATAAACTAATCCACTGCACACTATTGTTTAGAAATGATAGTGGAAGGAATGTGAACTGTATCAATGCACATAATCCATTTAGGGATTTCCCACCTACTCAAGATAATTATAGCGGAGCTAGTGATGCAACTGTTGCTGATCAGCTTATCACCGTACCAGGAAAACTCCCTCAGGTTATGAATAATAACCTTACCTATATGGAGCAACCTGACCCACAACACAGAGGATCAATGTTAGTACACTTAATGATGAAACAACCACCAAAAATCAATGGGACTATAAATCCATTTGTTGCTGAGCAATGAATAAGTTACTTAGAGAAAATATTTCATGCATTGGTGAGTAGTGAAAGGTAAAAAGTTATCATGAATGTTTACCACATCACAGGAGATGTAGATTGATGGTGGTCATTAATTCAAAACACAAAGGAGGATGAAGAAGTATCAAATATGTAATAGTGGTAGTTTAATGATATTTTATTAGAAAAATACTTTCCTTATGACCATCAAGCGGAAATGGAAAGACAATTTCTGAGTCTAAGGAAAAAGGAGGATGAGAATGTCACAAAATCTGAGGAAAAATTTTCCAGGTTAGCAAGGCATGAAGATGATTATATACACAACCCAAAGAGTAATATTGATCAATTCTTTTATGGGTTAACACCATTTCACCATCAAGCATTTGTCTCACAATCCTTCTCATCGTATGAAGATATAGTCTCATGTGCTATCAAGATAGAAAATAAGTTCTCTATCTCTTATGACTTTAAAAAAATAAAGAAAACAAGAGATCTTTTAAACACTCTAGAAATGAAAATAATGGGTAGAAGGGAAAAGTTTAATATCCATCCTGTGGTAAATGTGGGAAGATACACCTCGGTACTTTCCTGAAGGGAATGAAAGATTGTTACAAGTGTGGTGAAAAAGGCCACCAAGCTCATGATTACAATGGAAAGAAAGAGGCTATCAATGTTTAATTCTACAATTATAGAGAAAAGGGGAATTATGAAAACGAATGTCCTGAGTACCAAGGAAAGTTACTATAGAAAAGGCCATGGGTGAGAGTCCAAGATTATGCGATCATTACTACTGAGGTTGAAGTTCCGAAAGACATGGTGGCTAGTAATTTAATGGTTTACTCAAGTTTATCCAATGCTTTATTTGATTTTGGATCATCGAATTGTTTCATATATTCCCAGTTAGCTAAGAAAATTAGATATTTCCAATTTGATTTAACAAGGGAGTTGTTAGTCAAAACTCCTCAAGGAAGTATCATTGAAACAATGTTTTGTGAATCAGTCCCCATTAGGGCATATAAATGTTCTTTATCTGATGATCTCATCTCCATACCCATGATTTAATTTGATATAATCCTCGGTATGGATTGGATTTCAGACCATGATGCAAATATTTATTGTAAGAAGAAGAAGGTTACAATTTTTGATGATGATAAGGAGTACCTAATCTTTAGAGAAGAAACATCACCACCTAATTATTATCTAGATCCACCCCTAGAATCTCAACTAAATTAAATTATTGGGGAGTAAGAGAATTAAATAACTATGGGTGATGAAAAGAATGTTCAAATTAAATATGTATCTATTGGGAAATAATATGTTGATGTGTTTCCAGAAGATTTACTTATACATCCTCTAGAATAAGAAATTGAGTTTTCCATTGATTTAATTTCTGGTTAAAGGCCCATATCGATGACCCCTTAGAGAATCGACACTGTGGAATTAGTGGAACTAAAGAAAAAACTAGTGGAATTGAGTATTAATGGATTTATTCACCCCAACATTTCTCCATTGGAGCCTCTGTTCTTTTTGTTAAGAAGAAAAATGTATCTATGAGGTTGTGCATTGACTATAGGGAGATCAATGCTATAAAAATAAAGAACAAGTATCCCCTACCTCACATTTATGATTTATTTGACCAACTTCATGGAGATCAATATTTTTAAAATATTAACCTTTGATTTAGATATCACCTGTTGTGTGTGAAGAAGAAAGACAATCTGAAAACAACATTTCGAACTAGGTGTGGGCATTACGAGTTTACAGTAATGCCCTTTGGACTGACTAATGCACCCTATGTTTTAATGGATCTAATGAATATAGTTTTCAAAGAATATCTTGATGAATTTGTAGTGGTATTTATTGATGATATATTGGTTTACTCAAAAAGCTACTAAGATCATGAAAACCACTTGTGCACTATTTCGAAAACCCTCAGAAGAAATCAATTATATGAGAAGCTTATCAAGTGTGAATTTTGGATTCAAGATAATTCTTTTCTTTTCTATATTTTCTCTAAGGATGGAATATCTGTTGTTCCTTCTAAGACAAGAGAAATACAAGAATGGATTTCACTGATGAGTATAACTGAGGTATGCAGTTTTATTGGTTTGGCAGGTTATTGTCGGTGCTTCATCTAAAATTTTGCCTGATTGTCTAACTCATTAACCAAGATCACACATAAATGGGTTAAATTTGTTTGGAGAAAATAGTGTGAATATTTTTTTGAAGAGATAATGATAATATTAGTCAATGATCTTATCTTAACTCTACCATTAGGGAATGATGGGTTTTCTTTATTTATAGTGATTCTTCAAGGAAAGGATTTGGTTGTGTCCTTATGTAGAATGACAGAGTTATTGCATATGCATCACGACAGCTACAAATTAATAAACAAAACTATCCCGCTTAGGATCTTGAGCTACAAGATGTAATCTTTTATTTGAAGATATGGAGCCACTATATATATGGTAAAAAATGTGAGATATATACTGATCACAAGAGTTTGAAGTATATTTTCTCACAGAAAGAACTAAACATGAGTCAAAGATGATGGCTTGAGGTACTCAAATATTTTGATTGCACTATACACTACCACCCAAGGAAGGAAAATATGGTGGCAGATGCATTGAGCAGAAAGGGTCATAGAGTTTTGAACAAGATGAGAGTTGAAAGGGATCCTATGTTCATGGATCTAATAAAGATGGATATGGGAATAATCATGGAAGGTGAAACATCAATACTTTTTCAAATGGTTGCCAATCCATCTTTACTTGAAAAGAAAAAAAGTTCTCAGACTGATGATGAAAAGTTTCAAAATAAATTTAAAGTTGTGAATGATGGGAGATTAATCAAATTCGTATATGAGGATGGGATTTTGAAATTTGGGAAGATAATTTGTGTTCTTGATATACTTGATCTAAAAAAGGAATTGTTGGACGATGCTCATAGCTCTAATTTCTCTATACACCCTGGTAGCACTAAGATGTATAGAGATTTGAAGGAAAATTTTTGGTTGGACAACATGAAGAGAGAGATTGTTGATTATGTCTCAAGATGTATAGTTTTTCAACTGATGAAGGCTAGAAGACAACCTCCGAGGGGAGTCATGCAACCCCTTCCCATAATTGAGTGGAAATGGGATGATATTACAATGGACTTTGTCATGGGACTACCAAAGATTTCCCGAACGAATGCTGCAATATTGGTCATTGTTGATCTTCTTACCAAGTTAGCATATTTTATTGATATAAGAGAAGATCTAACACTTGAATTTAAAGCAAGACTATATATTTATTAAAATATAAGACTTCATGGAGTACCCCTATCGATTTTTTCTAATCGTGATCCCCATTTTACATCAAGATTCTGGAAAAGTCTTCAAAAGGACATGGATACTGAACTCATTTGAGCACTACCTCCCACCCTCAAACTGATGGACAATCAGAATTGACTATTCAAACCTTAGAAAACATGTTGATATCTTTCTCAGTAGACTTTCAAGGTATGTGGGATCATTATTTATCTTTGGCAGAATTTTCCTATAAAAATAGCTTCTATTTAAATATTTAGATGGCACTATATGAAGTGTTATATGGAAAGAGATGTCTCACACCAACTTGTTGGGATGATGTTGGTGAATGAAAACTTGTAGGCCTAGAACTTATTGAATAAACAATGGAAAAGGTGAAGATTATATAAACCCACATCAAAGCTTCTTAAAGTAGGAAAAAGAGCTATGCCGATAACTGAATGAAGGATTTGGAATTTCAAGTAGGAGATCAAGTTTTCTTGAAGGTATCTCCATAGAAGGGTGTTATACATTTCAGTAAAAAGGGTAAATTATATCCTAATTACATCAGACATTTAAAAATTCTTGAACGAATTGGAGTTTTAGCTTATTGTTTGGAAATTCCGCCAAGTCTCTCCAAAGTTCATGATGTGTTCCATGTATCACTATTGAGAAAATACTTTCCTAACCCAACACATGTACTCACCTATGAAGAAATAGAATAGGAACCTGACCAGTCTTATTGCGAAGAGCCTATCATAATTCTTGATACTATAGAACAACTGCTGAGAAACCAAACAACTCGCCTAGTAAAAGTTCTATGGAGAAATCATAAGATGGAAGAGGCAACATGGGAACCTAAAGAAACTTATGATGAAGAAACACCCAAATATTTTTTTCAGTAAAATTCTAGAAATTTCAAGGATGAAATTATTTGAAGGAGGGGAGAGTATAACACTCCAAGCTTTCATGGTACATTTCCCTTTGAATAATGCAATAGCTTCAGTTGTACGCAACATAGAGTTTAACACACCACGACCAATCAAACTAGCCGTTATAAATAGTAATACCCACTTTTTGAAAATTTATAAATTTTATTTTTGAAAATGGACTTCATTTTTGGATTCGAATATCAAAATTAATTTAGGGTGAATTTTTGGTATTTTTCAGAAAACAATCAATTTTTGTTGAATAGTGATAAACATTGCGTTATTGTTTAAAGACAACTTTTTATTTAAATAATTTGTTACTTTTTTAATTTATATTATGTAAAAATAGACACATAATACCAATATATTTTCAATGTAATTTATTGGGGTCATTTTATAATAATATTAGATATATAAAATTTTAATGAACTTTTTACCGTCTTTTACCCACCTTCTAGGCACGTTAGCAAATTTGCATAAAATGTAATTTCACAGCTACTGTGAATTAAATTTCAAAGATACAAGATATAAAATTATTATCAATATGTAAAATGTGGTTCAATAAGATGAATATATTTTTTTGGTGAATAGTAACTTTTTACTTTTATTTACCACAGTTAAAAGTAAATAGGGCAATTAAAGGTATAAATGATATCATTATTACCCTAACACATGTACTAATTCTAATGGATAAGTGTATTTTGAAAAAAAAAACCTTTGGAATAATATATGATTCTTTTGGTCCACTTGGATTAGATTAGGACATTTATTATTTTTTTAAAGAAGTGTTAAAAGTATTAAATTCAAAGATTAATTACTAAACCATTTTTAATATAGGGTTGTACATATGATAAATTCGAATAAAAATATTAATTAGAAATATAAAAATATTTAATATATAATGGTATTTTATTTATTATTTTTGGACATTAAATAATTAAATATATTTATGACACGATGATGATGCAGTAATTACCTTATTAATGAAAGATTAAAATAATTTATATTATAAATATCAAAATAAATGTAAATTGATACTTTTGGTGAATTAAAAGAATTATATATATTAATATGAAATTTTAGTGATGATTAAATTAATTTTCTTTAAATTAATCAGGTTGTTATGACTTTCAAAAAACAAAATACCAAATAGTGTCAAAATTGACATAAATGTGTTTTTAAAAAAAATACTATATTATTAATTGATATAATATTCCTAAAAATTAAGGTTCGGAAAAAGTACCTAGATAAGGTTATATATATTAATAATTAACTACTTGGGGTTATCTTTGATTTTTATAGTAAGTTTAATAACCATTTACTATAATAATACAAAAAATACATGGTAAAAGTTAAACTATTTAACAAAGAGTTAAATCTAAAAGATAAGGTTAATATGGAGACCTAAACCTATCTAAAACCTATTGGTTGAGAGGTTTTAGACCCATAACTACCTTAACCTTAAAATAAATACTTTTGGAGCCATTATAAACCGAATATTATTGTATAATAAAATAATATTTCAAGCTTTTCCTAAGGTGCCCCTCACCTCTCTTATAAAAGGGCACTTCCCCTTCTCTCAAACTGAAACCTCCAAATCCATTTGGATCAGCCAACCCCAGACCATATCAAATTCCAAATTTCCTCACATAATCTTAGAGGCCTTCCCTTGTTCATAAAACCATACTGAGGAGTTTTTTCTTAAAATCAAAAGGAAACACTCAAATAAGAGGTAATTATTTTATCACCACTTTCAATGTTATTTTATTCTTCCACATACTCTTTCTTTATTTTTCCCACAAAAAAATAATATCTCTAGTACCTTACAGATACTATGATTTTATTATAAATACTATACAACCATATTCATTATTCTATCCATCCTATGAATGACGAGTCACCATACATTCATATGTACGGCTTACCGTCTCCACGTCATGGTGTAGTTTTTTATTCAAACACTTCATTATTTGGATGGGTATAATAATGAGTATAAATGATGTTAAAAATAAATATAACATGTTAATTATTATTTATATATGATATAAGATCCAATTACATACGATTTTACCATCAATAGAATGAAATTATCGCTTGTGCGTACGTACGAATTACCGTCTCCACCAATGCGAAGAAATTCATTCCCCATCATATCCATTCAAGAATAATTTTCATTTTATGATTAAAAATAATGTTTAATAACTTAATATAATTCTGGATATGAATCAAATACATAATATCCAATACAAATATGGCTTGCATAACCAATCCTATAAAGGAAAAAAATCAATTAAAACCCAAAATGATGATACTACTGAAAGATTATTAACAAAGAAATATTAGAAGATCATATATGACATCAAAAATATGTATGTGGTTCTTTTATAATTTAATTACAATGATTTAACTATTATATAGGAGGTTCACGTACCCTTGATCAAGGAAAAGTACAAGGTAAGGTTCAATTCTACAATCTCTTTATTATCAGAGGTTGTTTATATGTGTGTATCTACTGGGACCTCTTTATCACCATCATCTGTGATTCTTAAAAATGTATTTCCAAACATTTTTAATATTTCCTATAATATGGTTTAAATTCATTTATAATATTTTTTTACATTTTACAAAATGTTTTTAAAGGAATATTTCTGTCATTTTCCAAATAAGGTACTTTATGACATTTTCAACAAATTAAGGTAAGAATTTTTTTTAACTTATACAGCAGGTGCAAATATTTTGCGCCATTATAATACCACCAAATATTCACTTATAAGCTTATAAGAATATTTTCAAAATAAAATTTTTCTTTCTATAATTATGTTACTTTTAAATGGTTTCCAAAAATAAAGAGATATTTCTCTCAAAAAGTTTTGATTTCATCTATGTCAACATCCTTTGACAAATTTTACACTTGTTTGAAGTTGATTTATTATGATACAAATATTCCATATTGTATTGATGGTTTTGCGATATAGTTGACTGTGGATGTGTTTTTTTATACCATTCATGGCTTATGGATAAATTATTTGTATTTCTTATGCTAGTTTTTATACGAATGTTTATGCTATGTTTCAACCATTTCATACGAGGAATGAATTGGACTAAGTAAGTGATGCGTGGGGCCCGCTATAGCTCCTCGATGCATTAGTAGGTATCATGAGAAAAACTAGTTTCTTGGAACAAGGCCTTGAAAAAATCTTATTTATAGTCTTGGAACGAGGCCTTGACTACGTGGTTATGATGTCTAAAATTATGCATTCCATCATCATGAAATTGGCTATTGATATTGCATTTGATTATTCGACTAGTAGAATATCCATGTGAATAAGTAAATGAAATTATTTGATTTATATTTTCCATATTATGCTGATGTTTATGTTTAAAATGCTTGTTTTTAGTCTTATACATTGCCTTAAATGTTTATGCTTATTTATGAAAATTTCCTCTATATTGTTATCCTCCCTGAGAACCTGAGCTCACCCCTTTCTATGTTTTATTTTTCTTAGAATGTGAAGAAGTATATTATGACTGACCAACAGGGATAGTCTAAGAGATATGAATGTGTTCAAAGGAGACAATGTTTTTGTTGTTTTTCATTTTATAATGTAATGTAAAACTTATGTTTGTATCTAGTACTACCAAGGCTACTAACCTGATCGGTCTTTTGGGACATGATTCCTTATATCATGAAAATGTCATGTAATAATGGACTGACTCTGGGTAACTGTGGTCAGGGTGTTACATGGTTCCTTTATGTTTGAAAGTATCAGTATACCCACTTGATAAGATTAATATTATACAAGAATAGTAGGCTGAGGATTCGTGCATCATTAGAAAACTCCATGAGTTCCAGTTTTATAGGTTGATGATGTTCCATGACGATCCAAATCCCTAGGTATTTGAGAATTGGATTGAGTTGGAGACCAGTGTTCTTAGACTTGTGAGGGTCCCAAAAAATCAAAAGGTTTCACATGAAACAAGTTTTCTTCTTAGAGCAGAAGTTGGTTTTAGTTTCCCCAATAGACAAAACACCAATGTTGAGTGTGCTTTTTGGGTTTTTTAGAAATATATATCCCATGTTTCATGTTGATCTATACTTCCTTCATAGGAATTTTAGAGTATGAATGATCCTCTGGTTTGGATATCCCACTCAGATAAGACCCCGTTTTTTGGTGTTCCTCATAATGGGAATTATCAAGTGTAAAATAAGGCAACAGTAGATCCCTGTATTAGTGGTGTTCAACAGGGATTTAGATTTAAAAGAAAAAAAGGACACTTACCCCACTGATACGCATTCTGTAAATGCTATTAAAAACTATGTGGGTGTGCTAGTTTCATCCAAAAGTGGACAATATCGAGGTGTGGTGGAGGAGTTCCATTTAATTGAGTGTTGGAGGTCTTCATAATATTCTAAGGTGTCAAAGAGAGCCCTGGTTGTGGTGAGTATGTGGGGAAGGTAATTGATAGATTTAGGAGATATAAGATCATGAATTAGTTGAATAGAGTGTGGTTTAGGGTACAAAATGTGTCTCAACTACTTCAACTACATTTATAGGGGAAATTCATAAACCACATTTCCATGGATAAAACTTGTTCTCAAGAATATTTGATAATAGTTGGGGCCTTTGAGATTGACCCCCATGTTGGATGATCCTATAGAGAGGATAAATACACCCATTTCAATTAATATTGTTACCTAACTCTATGAGGAGAGAGAGAGATCCTCACACGAACTGTTTACATCATGGTGGTGGGACCCTATGGTGTTGTCTATTGTATGGGTGGGTCATCGACCATTCATACTCATATTATTTCTTCAAGTGAGTGTAATAATACTTCCAGTTTGATGTGATATTTTTTTACTCCTTAAATAAGGATTGTTCATTGATCCGGGAAGGATGTTCTTGTTAATTGGTTGTTACAACAACTTATTTTTTAGATAGATAACATTATCCCTGGATTAGTGGATAATGTGAGGTATCATATTCCTGCAATGATGGTGGGCATTTATAACATTCTTTCAGAGGACCTGCTAGGTATACCTCCCTACCATGAGATGGACCTCTGCATATAATTACACTCGGTAAGGTATATTGTTTTCTCTAGCATACTAAATGACCCTATATAACTGTAATATTGAGTCGTGAAGTTTGATTATTCTATAGAGTGGGGGCTTCGTAATACCCACTGTGTTCTTGGGAATCCTTGTGTTTTTTCCTAAAGGATGATGAGATCCTAAGGATTGGTGTGGACTAGCTTCTCCCAAACTATTTGACTATTTGGAAGGAGTACCCACCATTGAGAATCAATGAAATATTCACCCAATTGATGGAGGAAAAGTGGATCTCCGAGTTTTTTACTTAGGATGAGTTATCATTGGCTCAATGTTTTAAATGTGGATGTATCAACCATGGATTCCTAGAGATTCTAGAGTCACATTGAGTTTTTTGTGACACCCTTTGGTGTGTTGAATTTCCCAGTAGAGTTTACAAGACTTATGAGCAAGATCCTTACCCTTTTTGGATCGTTTCATGGTAGTTTTTTATAATGGCAACCTCATGTCCTATTCATGAGAGTTAGAGAATGAAATACATATGGGAATGTTTCTTGACCTAACATATGAAAGTTAGACGTATAAAAGTTATCATGGAGTTAGTTCTAGATTCAAAGTTCCACTTCTTAGGATATGTCTTCTCAGACATTGGAGTGACAATTGACTATGTAGAGGATGAGGAAATACAAGCTTTAGTTCCACCTAGGGTGTGTTCATGGTAGAAAATTATCACAATGTGGTTTTCCATATGATATTTTGAGAAGAGTTGGTAGATTAGTCGAATTATTTTCAGTTAGATAGGGTTCTTTGTGTTCTCCACATGCCACAGGTGAGGAGGTATGTTCATGACTCATTGTACGATACCAAACATGATAAGACATGCCTTGATCGTGGATCTTCTTTTTTCAAAGATCTAGGGAAATTGAGAATCGGTAGAGAAATACACATCATGGGAATTTTTTCTGAGTTTACATGTTTTTTTGGAAGCGCATGAAACCATTAGGGGAGAAAATGGGAGCGGGAGATCTAGATGGGGGATTAGAACCCACACTCTTTTCCGTAGATTGTACTTGTAAGGGGTGAAAATATATGATGAAGTGAATAATTTAGAGACTTTTGTTTTTCTGTTTATGTTATTTTAATATTCCTAGGAATATATTTGGAGTCATACACTGAGATGACATGTGATTCTAATGCCTAAGGATCCCAAAATAAATTTTATAAAAATGTTAAATATATTTTTTACAATGTGCACTCAGTTTTAATAAAATTGTGAAATATCTCCTCAACAGAGTCTAAAATTTAAAATATGAAACCAAAATTGAATCCAGAGCATAAGGTTTACCCTAGGAATGACCTAATGTTGGTCAGTGAGGGATATTCAGATGTGACCATTGTTAGAGGGTGTATTTAATTAATAAATTAATTTATTTGACAACCATAATCCAAATTACTAAAAAATGGGGACTTGGATGAGAAATATGAGACCAATGTTTATTAAGAAACATGAGTTCTACCATAGGCATGATATTACTTTGGTCAACATTATGTGTTTAACTTGAGATCCTATGTGGGTGAAATAATTAAATAAATTGAAATATTTATTTAATTATTTTATTAAAGAGACCCACCTAAAAATAGTCAATCAATGTGTCATTATTACATTTTTATGGGGTTGGTCGTATAACTATTTGATGATTTTGATAGGATCTCTAACCACTTTAATTTGTGGATCAAGATAAAATAACGACGAACAATTGGATCAATGATAATCATTAGATGAATTAAGAACAAAGTGGGATCATCAATTTCATCACTAGTAGATTCATTCTTAAAAAATGATTGATCCACAATTGAGGGAGGACATATCATTTTTGGTTTTCACACTTATGATTAAAATAATGAGCATGATCAATTTTTTTCTTTGAACTGTATTTAAATAAACCTTTAGATGAGCCCATGTATCGAAATAAATTATTCTCTCAATTAATTTATTATTTGTTCCATGTTCTCACAATGTAACTTTCCCAATATATAATCATCGTCCAATTTTTTTTGGTCATCGATGTTTACACAACTGTTTTTATGCCTCTCCACCACTGTTCTTCATGTTCTTCTCCTTTGGTACATGAGGTTGTGGTTAGAGATTTCCAATGTGGGTTTGAGGCTGGTTAAACCCCCAAAATAGTGATGGTTGTGCGGAGAACAAGCAAAATAGTGTTTTGTACATAGATCAGATTGGTATCATAGGCATGGGTTCAAAACTGATGAGAAACAAGGACTAAAGTTGATCAGAGGTAGTTCAGGTCAGATAAGGGATCCCCATTTTCTAGATTGATGTGAAAAATGGTTGGTGGTACAATGAGATAAGTTCTAAGATGAGTCCATGAAAAGGGTCTCATGGAAGAGACTACCTGACATGGATGTGATAGTGGATGGAAGGTGTGGGGGAGACTGCCCAGTGTAGATGACGATCAAAGATAGATCTGGTCATGAATAATGAGAGTTTTGTTATCATTAATATTTTAATTAGTGATATTTTTTGATATAACTATTATTAATTTAATAATAATAAGAGGGAAATAATAAATGGATTATATAATGGGGCATGACTCCTGGATGGAATGAAGAGTGGTGGAGTTCCCTATACATACATGGTTGTGGGGGGGGGGGGGGATTTCCGTTTATAATTTAATGGGAGGTGTGTGGTCCACCCCTTATTTTGTTTTATGTTCATAATAATAATAATATAACATCCTGCCTTTTCAATACATATATTTGCATTACATTTTACAAATAGAGGATTTTTAAAGTCTAGTGTCTTGGAAATTAGGATCATAATACATGAAAACAACATAAAAATTATTCTAAACCACTTGTAAGGATTCTTAATTGTTCATCCTAAGTTCATTACAACATCTCATAACCTGGGAGCATACATTAATGGAAAGGGTGAGAAAAAGGCCCAGTAAGGGAAACAAGAGAAACATTTTACATTGAACTTGAGATATATCAATAAAGTCATGATAAATAACTTTAAGGCATGAGAAAGAGATCATGAGGCATATACTAATAAAAATAACATGTTTCATAACTTGAATATGTGGCTACAACATTTAACTTAGAAAATCATTTCTGTATCACCAAGGTCCATCCCTAAGGTGTCATTAAAAAATTACCAAGGTTATTCACCAAGGTATCGTTAAAATGGCCATCCCTAGAGATTAAGTCTTTTCCCAATGCATTGGAGCGCTATTAAGGTGTACCCTTAATTTGTCTTTATTATCATGTGATCTGCATATATAATCATCAAAATTTCATAAATAAATCATATATCATAAAATAAATGGGTTTCATTTCATAATCATAACATTTTAAAAACTGCTTTTAAGACATGATCTTTATGTCACTTTAAACCCACGGAAAAGGAATGAAGGTTTCATGTATGTAAATCCCAGAATTAAAATAGAAAAGTTTCATATATATGTGAATACCCCGGAAGAAGAATTATCTTTGAGTATTCACTTAATAAAATAAATGAATTTGAGAATAAGAGAAAGAAATTTTGAGATGAAAATTCGGCAGCATAACGGCTACATTACAGGGTTTTAGAAAACCTTGAAAAGAGAGGGGACATGGGTCACCCACTCATAAATGATTCATAAAACAGTAGAGGAACATAATATAAAGGATATAAGAACATGGTAAAGAAATTTTAAGGACATACCATATGAAATGAAAAACATGAAAGGAAGACAAAAATAAGATTTCTCTTATGAAGAATTCGGCAGCCTAACGACGTCAATTAAAACTTCAAAAAAAAAAATGAATTGATGATATTAAATAGGGTATATCATCATGTGAACATAAAATTAAATTATTATGAATATAGATATCATACCCCATCACGGAAAAAAAGGAACATGAAAGACTTTACATGAAAGTAGAACTTTGAAAATTTGAAGAGTGAAAGAATCCCATAAAAAAATTCGGCAGCCTAACGATGCCACTTAAAAATTCATAAAACGAAGTGATGAGAGTAAGAGGGGATATCTCATCATATGATCATGAAAATTCAATTAATAGGAATATAAAATAACAACCCCCAACATAAGAACATGGGGATTAAATGAAATGACATACAAAAGAGTACTTGAAAGGAAAGAGAGAGGTAGGATCCCTTACCTTGAAGAGTAACTTTGAAAGCTTGAAGGTTGGGACCTTGGGAGGCTTGAGGGAACCTTGGGAGGAATCATTGGGAGGTAAATAGACTAGAACGTTGTTGGTTAGGATTTGGAAATGAAATTAATGAAGGAAAGTCTTGGTATTTATAGGAGAAGTGAGGGGACAAAGCATTAATTTCCAAGGGACACCTCATCGGTGGTATTGGAAAAAACATGGGTTTGCCCATGGTATTGGCCACATGGGACACCTCATACCTTATCTTACTATTCATAAGTCTACCAGAATTATTTAATAATTATTACATCCTTAATGATGTCATTAAACACCCGAAACTCAAAAACTATATTTTCACTATTCACCAAAGATTAATCTTTCTCAAACAAATCCCAAAAATTCACCTTAACTAAATATATATGATATTATTTAAAAAATGAACTCCATTTTATGAAAATAATTTTCTAAATATATTTAATTTAATTTATAAATAAAAACACTATTCACCTGAAAAAACTAATACTTAACTAGTACTTTCTGGAATAGTTATTTTCCTATTTTATTGAATCACATTACTTAATCAAGGTGCCTAGATTATATTAATACTTTCTTAAGTGAGGTTAATTAATCAATTTTATCACATTACTAATCATAAGCGTAAAAATCACTATTCATAATTTACCATTCATCAAAAATTAAGTTGACCTTATTAGACTCTAAATTTCTTACTGAACATAACTGTAGAAGACCATTTTTTTAAAATCATTACACATTATTAATTATTTAAGGTTTAAACAAATATTTTTAAAATATCCTTTTTTCTAAAATTCATCTATAATATGAAAACTATATTTATCCGAACATTTAATAATTTAAAAACTTCACCATAAGAAGAAATCACAATTTTTATTTAAATCAAAGGATTACACAAGGTAGTTATAGTCTCGTTACATAGCCCCTTATAACACCAGCATGTGGACTAAGAGTAATGGGTGCTAGGGCGATAGAATCTTTGGGCATCTCAGCCAACATTTCTCAAGTAGTGATTTCTATCAGCTTGAACTTCCAGCGAAGGCGATTCCGTTCCAACTTCACACGATGAAGTTCGGCTTGGGTTTGGTCCAGGGCAAAGCCCAAAGGTGATACCTCCTTCTTGAGTTCTGTCAGAAGAGCTTTGATCGGCCCGAGACTACTGGATGGGGCCATCGAATCTCCTTTCTACATTAATTAACCAAGATCACTTGTATTTATAGACAATAACTGCAACATTTAGTTT
Source organism: Viscum album (assembly GCA_963277665.1). Taxonomy (NCBI): domain Eukaryota; kingdom Viridiplantae; phylum Streptophyta; class Magnoliopsida; order Santalales; family Viscaceae; genus Viscum; species Viscum album. The sequence goes on along the minus strand of CAUJRU010000261.1, from coordinate 581,954 downwards.
CCAATGGTCATATTGACCAAAAGTCATATAACAGTCAAAACCCAACGGTCTAATTTAAATTATACTCATTTTATTAAATGAAATTGTTTTTTTGAGTATAAAATAAAATAACACACCAAGTTAGGAAAAAAAATTTATTCAAAATTTCGAGTCATTACAATCTTCTCCCCCTTAAAAAATTGCGTCCTCGCTATTTTAAAATCGGGCTTGGAAATTTCATTGAATGTCCCACATCGGAAAAAGAGCCAGTAAAACTATTGCTTTAAAAGAAAGAAAGGAAAGTACAAATTTCACCTGAGTTAACCCATACTAGGATTCCATGTAGAAAAACATAGATTTGGAAGAGAAAAAAAGGGTCATGTTCTGATGGAGATTGATATAAAACATGATTAGGAGAATATTAACCATAAGAAGATCACAAACGTAAGATGCATTAAATGGTCTTTGATCACCCAGTAGGAAACGTAAAACAACAACGTTTTTGTTTTACGTTCCTTTTCATAATTCTGAGGAATTCATTTACTACATAGAATAAAAACATAAGGAAACATACTTACCTTCAGGTATAGTTTCATCCCTTAATAAGTTTCCACCAAGACTAATCTTTTCTCCAAACAATGAGCATTCAAAAGGACTTGGTCTCATCAAAAGAACAAGAATCATCTTCTAGATAATCACATAATCCACACAAGAATAACTATATTTTTCCCTTGTCTTTAGTCATCAACTAAAACAAAAAAGGATAGTATGAGATCATATAATCCCCAAAAAAGATAATCGTTCATAAAAATAAATATTACTATTAATCTCCAAAATTCAACAAAAAGTACCCAATGTTCCAGAAATACCATTCAATACACAATCATCCTTAAAATTCTTCCGAATAATCCAAACTAAGATTGTAACCCAAAACTCAGAATGATTTAATCACATAGTTTTCCCCAGTAAATCTTAACATTTTTCTCCAAATAACATCAACTACTATTAAAGTCTCATACTAAAGTGTAATTAACCTATTCACATATTCTCTATGCTAGGTTCATCATTTTTTAGAAGTAACCCAAATCACAATATTTCCACAATAATTACATAAATTCTAATAACAATTCAACCATTCCTCTAGAATTTAAATCCTCTTGTATTTTATTTCCCTTCGGTATATTGTACTCCAAAAGAGAAAACAAAGTCCAAAATAAAATTTTTCATTTAATCACCAAATCATTTTCCTATACAAAATATAAAACATAAGTTTCCAAAATCAACTTATTCTTGATCCATAAAAATAGAAGGTGCATTAGTAAGTCCTAAGGGCATTAAAAAAATCATAATTCCCATATCTTGATTGGAAAGAAATTTTTGGAATATCATCATTATTCACCCTCAATTGATGATAACCAGAGTGAAGATCAATCTTAGAGAAGAACTGAGTCCCACGAAGTTGGTCAAATAAGTCATCAATTCTTGGAAGACAGTATTTGTTCTTCCCTGTGATCCCATTTAGTTCTCTATAAACAATGCATAGCTGCATCGATCCATCCTTCTTCACAAAGAGAACCAGTGCTCTCTAAGGAGACACACTTGGTCGAATAACCCCATTCTCTAATAGATCTTGGAATTGTTTCTTTAATTCCTCCAGCTCCACATTTTCCATCCTATAGGGGGTCTTTGACATCGGATGAGATCAATATACGAGTTGAATGGAAAAATCTACCTCTATTTCTGGGGGAGGTCCGAGTAACTCCTCAGGAAATACGTCAACGGATTCCTAGACGATGGGGATATTTTCTGAAAGAATAAATCCTTCGTGAGAAACTTATTTCATTTATGAATATTTTAACTAAAAAGGATTTTATGTCTTAAAACATCAATCTTATACAATTACATTTTTCTATAATTCCTTCATAATGATTCATAAAAAGCTTGAGATTAACCAAACATATCCCCTAGGAGTGTCGTAACCAAGAGTGAATCATGGCCTGTTGTTGTGTACCAGTTACCGTTCTATTCTAGCTCAAAGTGGTGTTTTCGGGTTTTACCCCTATGTACATCTGTGCTAGAGCCACCTCTATCTGCTCGTATCCAGATAGAGATGTATTTGCTTGATAAACCTTTACTCAATACTCACCAAAATACCAAGAAGATTTCTTATTTTCAAAATTTTATATAGAGTTCTTCATAAAGTCTTCATATACTAATTTCCATAAATAACTAAACTATCATTTGATGAAAAATATAACATCTTGCCTTTTTAATACACAACTTTTCATTACATTTTACAAATAGAGGATATTTAAATTCTAGTGTCTTGGAAATTAGGATCATAATACATGAAAACCACATAAAAATTCTTCTAAACCACTTGTAAGGCTTATTCATTTTTAATCCTAAGTTCATTAAACATCTCATAACCTGGGTGCATAAATCAATGTAAAGGGTGAGCAGAAGGCCTAGTAAGGGAACCAAGAGAAACATTTTACATGTGAACTTCAAATACATCAATAAAGTAATGATAAATAACTTTAAGTCATGATAAATAGATCATGAGTAATATCATAATAAAAATAATGGGTTTCCTAACTTGAAGATGTGGATAAAATATTTAACTTATAAAATCATTTCCATATCACCAAGGTCCATCCCCAAGGTGTCATTAAAAAATTACCAAGGTTATTCACCAAGATATCATTAAAATGGTCATATATAGAGATTAAGTCTTTACTCAATACATGGGAGCACTATCAGGGTGCACCATTAATTTGTCTTTATTATCATGTGGGTGACATATATCATAATCAAAATTTCATAAATAACCTATATAGCATTAAAGAAATGGGTTTCATTTCATAATCATAACGTTTTAAAAATAGCTTTAAAGACATGATCTTTATGTCACTTTAAACAAACCGAAATGGAAAGAGGGTTTCATGTATGTAAATCCCAAAATTAAAATAGTACATTTTGATATATATGTGAATACCACTGTAGAATACAAATTTTTAGTATTCAATTAATAAAATAAATGAATTTGAGAAAAAGAGAAAGACATTTTGAGATGAAAATTCTACAGCATAGCGGCTATGTTACAGGGTTTTAGAAAACATTGAAAATAGAGAGGACATGGGTAAACCACTCATAAATGATGATAAAACATTATAGGGACAGAATATAAAGGATATAAAAACATGGTAATTAAATTTGAATGACATACCAAATGAAATGAAAAAATTTAAAGGAAGAAAGAAAATAAGATTTCTCTTATGAAGAATTCGGCAGCCTAACGACATCACTTAAAACTTCAAAATAAATAAATTAATGAGCTTAAATAGGGTCACTAATCATGTAAAAATATAAGGAAAGTATGATGAATATAGATATCATACCCCAACATGGAAAAAAAGTAACTTGAAATACTTGACATGAAAGTAGAACTTTGAAAATGGGAAGAGTGAAAGAATCCCTTAAAAAAATTCGGCAGCCTAACGACACCACTTAAACATTCATAAAATGAAATAATGAGAGTAAGAGGGGATATATCATAATATGATAATTAAAAGGGAAGTAATAGGAATATAAAATAACATCCCCCGACATAATAACATGGGTCTTAAATGAAATGACATACAAAAGAGTACTTGAAAAGAAAGGGAGAGGTATGATCCCTTACCTTGAAGAGTAACTTCGAAATCTTGAAGGTCAGGACCTTGGGAGGCTTGAGGGAAACATGGGAGGACTCCTTTTGAGTTAAAGAGATCCAAAATTCGTTGGGGAGGATTTTTAATTGAAATTAATAAAGGAAAGGCTAGGTATTTATAGTAGAAGTGAGGGGACAATGCATTAATTGCGAAGGGACACCTCATCAGTGGTATTGGAAAAACCATGGTCTTGCACATGGTAATTTCACATGGTATTGGCCACTTGGTACACCTAATACCTTAAATTACTATTCATAAGTCGACCAGAATTATTTCATAATTATTACATCCTTAATGATGTCATTAAACACCCAATACTCAAAAACTGTATTTTCACTATTCACCGAAAATTCAACTTTCTCAGAAAAATCCAAAAAATTCATCTCAACCAAATATTGAAGTTCTTATTTAAAAAATAAACTCCATTTTATGAAAATAATTTTATAAATAGTTTTAATTTATTTTTTAAATAAAAACACTATTCACCTGAAAAAACTAATACTTAACCAGTATATTCTGGAACAGTTATTTACCTATTTTATTGAATCACATTACTTAATCAAGGTTCCTAGATTATATTAATAATTTCTTAAGTGAGGTTACTTAATCCATTTGATCACATTTCTAATCATAAGTGTAAAATCACTATTCATAATTTACTATTCATCAAAAATTAAGTTGATCTTATTAGACTCTACATTTCTTATAGAATATAACTGTAGAAGACCATTTTTTGAAAATTATTACACATTATTAATTATTTAATGTTAACATAAATATTTTTAAAATATCATATTTCTAAAATTTATCAAAAATATGTATACTATATTTATCCTGACATTTGAAAATTCCCAAACTTCACCATAAGAATAAATCACAATTTTTAAATAAATTAAACGATTACACATGGTAGTTATGGTATCGTTATATATCCCCTTATAACAACAGCATAGAAGCTAAGAGTAAGGTGTTCTAGGGTGATAGAATCTTGGGGAGGCTCGGACAACATTACCCAAGTAGTGATTTCTATAAGCTTGAACTTCTCGTGAAGGTGATTCCATTCTAGATTCACACGATTAAGTTCGGCTTGGGTTTGATCCAGGGCATGGTCCAAAGGTGCTACCTCCTTCCCGAGTTCTGTCAGATGGGCTTCGATCGGCCCGAGACTACTATATGGGGCCATTAAATCTTCTTTCTATATTAATTTACCAAGATCACTGGTATTTATAGACAATAATCGCAACATTTAGTTTCCAACGGTCATATAATAGTCGAAACCTAACGGTATTATTTTAATTATACTCATTTTATTAAATGAAATAGTTTTGTTGAGTATAAAATAAAATAACACAAAATGTTTGGAAACAAAATTTATTCAAAATTTTGGGTTGTTACAAATAATATATTATTATTATTTTTATATATATGAAAAAAATAAAGCGTTAAATGAAGGATCTTTTCAAAGGAGGAGGGTGTGCACTTGAAAATAAGGGTTGATCATGTAATGCATTATGGTAAAAACAATAATAATAATATTAAATAATAATATTTTTTTATTAAATCCTGAATCAGTCATAACTTATTTATACAACATCAGATTGATAAAACATCTATAGAAGAATGAACATATTTTTGAGAAGTTTAATTTAAGATAAATATTTGAAATCATTTTTGATATCATGTCCCGAGTCCATGAATTTCCCAATAATAAGAATAATATAAATTTTTTTTTATTATTGTGTAACATCATATTTGATATAACTTCTTCATACTATTTTAGATTGAAAACCTTTTAGTGAAATAATGACCCAGAAGTTGAGTTAGAAATTTGAATATCAATATTGGATATTTAATTCAGATTTTTGGATTAGACTTTAGAAACATCATTTGAGCATGATGTGGTGAAATGTGTTTTTTCACCAGGTGTCTAATTTGGGAAAGTAAATAGTCTTTCCTGAGTGTCGTTCTCTGAGGATCATAGTGATGTAATATGTATTTCCATCTATGGTTGTTAAAAGATGCATTTTAGGGGAATTACATTTTATACCCTTCATACTAATGGTGATCCTCATCAGTTCTTCTTGTTTTTTTCATAGACCCATCTTTTAGTACCATTAAAATCCACGTAGTACTACAAGGCTAGTAATATGTGCACTGATGAGGACATGTCTAGATAGAACATTAGGACCACAAGCTGGCTGGGTCCCTTACATGTCATGTACTCCTCTATGAAACTTTTACCAATCATATATACTTCATTAAAACTTGTATTTCAGAACACAAGTAGTATATATTAAATTATTTTCCTCATAGAACACAATTATAGACTTCGTATGGTCTTTTGTGATAATATGAGATATGTTACAAGAGTAACACTTATTTATGTGGTGATTGATGATAGTAGTGATCAAACATGGCCATAATAGATTACCTATTGAGACACTACCCCCCTGACAGACCATGGAGTGGGTCCTCTATCCACAGAGATGGTACCCCCTATCACACCAAGGATCAAGAACTCTATATTTCTTTTAACACAAAAGTTGGTACCCCCTGATGGACTAAGGCATGGGTACTCTATCCATAGAGATGACACCCCTTATTTCACTAGGGTTTGGGTCCTCTATATTTCTTGTACAGATAGAGATGTTACCCTCCCCCCCGATGGACCAGGGTGCGGGCCCTCTATCCATGGAGACAGTACCCCCTAATGTACCAGGGTTTATGTCCTCCTTATATCTTATCCAGATAGAGATGAATCCCCCCGATGAACTAGGGAGTGAGTCCTCTATCTAATTAGTGGTAGCACCTAACACACTATGGCACGAGACCTCTACATAGAGATTATGTCCCCTCGACTCTGCAATACAGTGGTGATGTGTGAGCCTAAAAAAGGCTAGTTCTAAGAAAATGTATGATATTTTGGGAATCTTTTATGGAATTTTTAAATTATTAGTGACTCATTTATTGGGTTGAGATGTGAGATAGATATCCCTTTTATTTCTCATTTGGGATTATTTTACTAATCACACACACATGCACACAGATATATAAAATTTTATCCGTACCTTTGGATTTTGTTACTCTCCTAACATAGGCTGTGAAGATGCGCATGGTATATGACACACTTTATGTGTTTAACTTTATCTCACTATATGAAGTTACTATATTTCTATGGGTATAAATTAATCAATGTGTAGTCCATATACACACCTTGGTGAGTCACTTTTTTTTGAAAGATGTTACTTACTCTCTTGGCTTGGGTTGACATTCTTTATATTCATTATTTCCCTTTTACTGTCTCTTAATATTTTGCCTCTTAATAACCCCTTCATCTTTTGGGGTGTCCTATTAGGTATTTAGATACTCAATTATATGTGGAAATTTCCCACATGTGTCATGTCATACAATGAATATTGATAGGATGAAGACAATTTTATAGGATCTTAGGGTTACCTTGGTGCGATAGGCCAAGTACGGTGTTCTAAGAATAGAGATAAGGAGCGGGTCTCTCTCAACAGTGAACTTTTCCATTTTTTGGGGCATGACATCATTCTAGTTGGGCACATATTTCACCCTTTTTTACTTTTAGTTTTCATGATTGGACACTTTTAATTTCGGGAGGGTTTATTAGAATTTCTTATCCCATAATTGATTATTTTATTTATTATTATTCCTATTAACTTCAATATTAAAATGGTTGTGTTTATGTATCGATATAAGTAATTTTTAAATGGACTACCCTTTTTAGTTATTTCATTTGTGCTAGTTTCTAGCCCCTGGCCTATTGAGGTGTGATTCGAGTAGTTGTGGCTCATGCCCTGTGGGGTTGTGTCATGACACATAACATTGTGAACTTTTCCTAGTATCAGGGATAACATTGTAAACATGTAGTTATGTTCATATATGAATTGTGAAAATGTAATTAGGTTCATTCACAACATATTTAATCTTGAGTTATCCATCTATTCCCAATGAGTTAGAGTGAAATATAGGTCCCCACCATCACATAATCAGTACATTTATATGCCACATGACTATAAAACATTTATCATATCATAATATATGAAAAAAGATTTGGTTCCATAAATATTTCATTAATATATAACCCATGTAATGAAATAGGTTCCATAAATATCTTTCCATCATAATCATAAACCATCCACATAATGAATAAATATGGTATCATTGGATCATATCCCTACTAAAGCATAAGTAACATAAAATTTTCTTATATTAGATGGGAAATAATTTTAAAAAATCACTTGGAACATTTCATGAGGAAAATATCCCTTTCAAATTGTAAAACTATTTTCAAAAAAATTCACAATTTTAAAATAATATCATAAAAAAAACATTGAAAAATTATTATTTAGCATTTAAAACATTTGTTTTACATGATGGTTGAAAATATTATACCTGTTAAAAAAATATTCCTTTCACATTTTTGGTAAAAACTAAGTGTGACTTCTTTTAAAAACAATATCAATATTCCAATTAAAAACATAATAAAAATTAAAAAATTGGTAAAATTATTTAATAAATCCATTAAGTAATGTTAAATCATTTTCTAAACCAATTTATGAAAACATGGATTTGTAAGAAAAAGGGTTTTCGACCGAAGAGATAATGAAAGTCATTTTTTCTTGAAGACATTCATTTTAACTCTTGATTAAAAAAGATATTACAATTAAAAGAAAATATGTTTCTCTAAACATTTCCATTGGTTGATAATATTCATTATTTTTTTTGAGATATCGATCAAAAAATTTTATCATTTTATGCACAAACATAACCAATCCTAATGAAAAATTAGATTATAACATCAAACTCTTACCACTTTAGTAACCAATAAATCATATAACCAATTAAAAGAATAAAATAAAAAAATACATTTAATATCATTAATATAAGTTGATTCATGGTATTAAATGTCAAAGGGTCCATATATACACCTCATATAAGAAGATAGGTGCATAATATAATGTATGACACGATGAAGACAAATTGAGAAAAAATATCTTACAATATTGGTAACTTGGAAACCATAAACCCAATGAAAGAGAGATACATAAATTTATATATAAATCCCCATATTTTTTAGGAAAAAATTAAATAAAATACATTAATGGTAATTATATAAACTATATAAAAGAAAGACATGGAGAATATGAAATTCGTCTCCTAGAAAATAAACGTGAGATCAAAATCTATTACCATAAGGATAAAATTCATTTATAAAACTAAAAAGTCATCTATAATAAATATATGTTTATTATACATGTATTTAAGAAGAATACTCATATATATCATACCATATATTATTTACTTATGAATCTTCATTACCTATTTATTAATTATTCCCTATTAATATTATGTTTCAGGTAATAACTTCTTAATTTTTCACATATGTTTTGGTTTGGTATTTCCATTAATTTTTATTTATCATGGTCCTATAATTTAAAAAATATTCATAAAAATATAAAAATCATATATATCCATTTTATATGTATTTATAGTATTCCTTTAATACTAGATATAGGCAATGAAATACACTATTCATAGAGAAGGGAGATCGTATGTACACATGAACACTATATCCATTTTCATAATAGATGAAATGAAAAAGGTAAATATTATATTACCATTATATAATAATTTTTATATTATATATATCACATATATTAATTAAATATACCCAAATTACCTTCCATGATGTTTTATTGAAAAATGAATCACATCAATTCGTGAGACGATAGTCTTTCATACACATGAACGTTTCATTCATATCCAAAATGGAATAGAAATTAAGAATGTATATTTGATAAGTTATTTAAATGGAATAATTATTTTAATTTATATTTTATATTTATTTAATCCATTCTAATTTATATCCACATAAAACATAAATTTAAAAGAGAACATCTCAATTCGTGAGGCAGTAGTCAATCGTACACATGAAAGACATTATTGTTTTTCAATGGGTTGGGACTTAGGAAGGTAGATGTGAAATTTTAATTAATTAGGTATAATAATATTATAAATATCATATATATTACCATTAATCTCATCATTATATTCGGATGATATATGTGGTGATGGAAAATGAATAACATCGATTTGCGAGGTGTTAGTCTACCACACACACAAATGATGATTGTTTATACCATTTAATGGTAGTGGAGATCATTTTATGTAATTAAATTAATATAAAAAATATTATTATATTTAATATAATAAATTTTTTATGTAATAATGGTATAATAAAAACTCAAGGAGTTGGATAGATAAATAAAATAGAGATCTCGTTTAGGGAATGTTAACTCTTTTTCGAACAACATCTTTTGGTTTGCACAGAAATCCTTACTAGGTCTTATTTTTTTTATTATAGATTTTAGAATTATGAGAGGAAATTATCAATGTGATTTGGTTATTTCTGGGCCAAACTATTGGTTTTTGGATATGTGAAGATGGTAGGAGAGTGGGTGAGCTTTTATAAGCGGGATAGAGGACAGACATGATATTTTTGTAAACCATAAAGTGTAGACATATTTTCATAATAAAAAATGAAAAATTATGAGACATTATAATTACATAGATTTTACTAGGATGAATATTTTCAATAATATTTGATTTTTATTATATTATAGGTCATTTTACTCCTTATATTTATAGTTAAACCTCACGGTGAACCCATTTTCACTTTTATAGTGGTAATTAATTTTTACATATTTTACTATTTATAATGGTTAAAAAATTATTTGTAACTTATTATTAAATATAAATTATTGATATTAAAATTATGTAATCGGTTTTTTTAAATTCCACACATATCAGTTGAAAAATATAATTTAAAATTAAACTCATAAATATGATGAAAAAATGGTTTTCCAAAGCCGAAATATTTAAATGTTTAAATTTTTTTTCTATCAAAATCCAATATGAAATTGATTAAAAGATATAAATTGGATTAATTGATGTAAAATTGAACTAATTTTACTTTAAACCCATCTTAAAACATTTTTTAATTCTTTAAAATCTTTAAAAGAATTGACAATTCTTAAGAAAACTACTATTGTTCACTATTTATCTAAAAAATTATCTTCTCAGAAATTCTGAAAACATTCACCATAATATAATTTAGAAATTATGATTTTAGATTTTAATTGTATTTATTAAAATAAATCTTATAAATGATTCAAACAATAATTTTATAAATATGTGGTAAAATGGCATAAAACTACTTTTAAAAAAAATGTTTTTATCATAAAATTGTACTTAATCTTATATCATGACTAGAAAACACATAATATTAAAGAGAAATATTTGATCTAATATATAATATATAAATTAAATTAAAATCTTTCATCAAAATTGATTTATTTAATTAATTTATGTAATACATGTTTGTGTGTATACAAATAGATTAAAAAAAAGATATTCTTTATTCTCAAATGGTTGTTATTTTCATTTTTAATTAATTAGTCATCAAAGAATTCATTTTATATATATGAGTAAAACATATATTCTCATATGTTATTTAATCCTATTTAAGCCTAGCATTCAATTGGATATAAAACAAATATTATATTAAATAATAATATTTTAAAAGTATATTGTGATTTGTTAAAACCCAGTGTGGCTTTTAGCACAATCTATCGAAGGAATAAATTTTACTCACATATATATATATATATATATATATCTATATATATCCTAAAATAATGTGTTATTACATTTTACCCCCACCATAAAATTAATTTCGTCCTTGAAATTCACCATTGTAATAAATAAAATTTACCATAGTTTAACCTCATTACATCATAAGGTTACCGTATAGCCTCCTCAAGCTAGTGGATTCAACACAAAAAATATACTAGGTAAGTGGTATTATTTCATCAAAATTTCCGTATTTGATCTAGAATATGAACTAATTATTCCTTATAAAAAACTATATTTCTCCATCGGTATGACCTGGGAGTTCTGGACATATGAAGTATCATGTATGTATTTTATTAGGAGAGATACATGTAAAAAATCATGGATGTGAGAAAGGTTCCATGGAAATTCCAATAAATAAGATTCTTTCGTGATAAAACCATGAATTTTAATAGGACCCACATATATAGGGCTCATAATTTCTTTATATCGTCAACAATATTTTATTCTTTCTTGTTCTTTGATCAACTTAAACTCCACCTCTTTCCCTATAAAATGAATATTCATGATTATTTTTCCATTTGTAAAGAACTATTATCATCATATGATCCATAATCCATTCCTCCATCCTTTAAATATTTAATAAAACCATGATTAATAGTGTATGTTACCCAATAACATGTAAATATCAACTCAATTAAGTCAAAAAATAGTTAACATGAAGGATTTTCGAAAATCAGTCTGAACAAAATTGAATCAAGTATATTAGAATGATTTGATGTCATATCCTTTAATGATAAAATGAACAGAAATTTTAATAACCCATAATGTGTCATACTAAAATTTGTATACCTTAATCCCTTCCAAAAATTCATAAATAAGATATATATTCTTCAAAAAGGTAATTCTGATTTTATTCCATAAATAATCTATTATTTTGGAAAAAAGAATTTCATTTATAAATTTGGGTTCATCCATACATTGATATATGATCCTAAGTTTATTTATAATATCAACTGTTATTTCCTTAATCCAAAATATATTTATAGAGTGATAATATATCATCAACCATCTCAATACTATAACGATCAAAACATTATAAATAAAATTACAGTTTTGGTTGAATTAAATTCCCTATAATTTATTATGTTTATAGAAAACACATGAACATATTTTGTATTATTATAACCTATATTATTTAAAAAACCATCAGGAAACATAACCATTGGTAATATAGTCATTGAATAATGATTATATGATTAGTATTAATATAAGGATTTGAAATATATAATTGACCTAAAAATGGAAGCAATAGAATCATCTTGTTCGATCGTACCCTATGAAGCCCATTTAATGTATCTTTTAAAGTATATAACATCCCTATATTTTCTCCTCAACCAATCCAAAACTAATATCCAATAAAAAACATGATAAAATTAGATGGCAAAAAAATTTGATGCTCATTGAGATCATGTCTCAAACCATGTATGCAGAACCACTCCATGAAAATATCACTATCACATACCATACACTTAGGGAATTTTCTAGTGTAATTAAGGAAGATGAATTAATACTATATGAATATGAATATTTATATTTTATAAATTATATTTACATCTTACTGTGGTTACATGATAAATGATTTTGATTTTGATTTGATTAAACACAAATTAAATTTTTGGGTAATATGTAATTTCAATTAAGAAATTCCTTTTGATAAAATAATTATTATTTTTGAAATAAATTATATTTTAATAAAATATTATTATTAAATAATAATTATTAAGTATTGTTGATAATTTAATTTTATGAAGTCAAAAATAATTTTTATAAGTGTTTAAAAATTGATATTGTCCAAAAATCAAGTATTTCTCAATAAATGTACATTATTCTTTTATAAGTTAAAATTAATATATATATATAAAATCACTTGGTTGAATTAAACATTATTTGTAGTATCATAATATAAAAAATATCCCATTGGGAATTTTTCATAATTTTTTGAGATAGTTGAATATTCCAATAATAATTAAATACAATATAAATATATAGTCTTTATTATGACATCATAATGAGCCAAAATGAGGTAATAAATACAATAATGGGTATACACAACCAAACATATATTTCCCCTTTAAATAAAGTTTTTCTAGGTTATTTTATTAATTTTATAAATCCTTTATGAATCATCCAAAACCAATACTATATGTTAAGGTTTTGAAATATTTTCCTTAAGTACACGACTCACTTATAAACAATCTAGTGTAATATTTCAATGAGTTCGGAATTTGAACATAAAAAAAATTAATTCCACTCTTATTTGTCAAAAACTATGGGAAAATACCATGGTAAGGTTTTTGTTTTTCATTACAGTATTATATTATGTGAAAACCCTATGTTTGGGAAAAATTATAAAGAACTTACTTCTATTTTCCTATATAAACCAACCCAATCTCCCATTCCCCTTCACTAAAAACCTTGTATAATTTTATTACTCTTTCATATAATCTATTGAGGCCTCTAAAGGTTCCTCAAGGATCTCTAGAAGCTCCTCCCATGCTTTTGGAATCACCATCTTAATGTAAGGGATCATTTCCTTCTCCTCTTTATTTAAGCATCTTCCTTATTTTATATATTTTATTTCCAATTAATATTGTTAGGATATGGTTTTACATGTTCCTATTACTATGAATTTTATTTGAAAATAATTATACAATTCTTTTTATCACATAAATCCATTTTATAAATATTTACAAACTATCGTTTTACTGTAGAAATTTCACTGTGAATTTTCCACACCGAACGTTTTTTTAATTTGAATACCATCACTATTTCCACTTAATAGAATTTAACTAGAAATACCTGTAATAAATTTATTGGGTAATAAAATGTATTTATTCCATAATCCTTGGTCATGTAATTAAATATAACTAAATTTCTTATGTTTAATGTTCCATGTGGAACACTTATGCACGTACATGATATGAAAGTGAAGGATAAACCCAAAATTAGATTGTGCTACATTGAATTGGGTAATGTTTTAGTCTCATGAAATTTCATGAAATGGGTTATGTATTGAAACTAATCCATAATGGGACTTTTTTTCACAAGGTTATTTTTTCCTAGTGGTTATCCTTGACCAATGTTTATGATTTCGTGTTTAAAGTTATTTCCACTTACCCTTATTTCCTCTTTGTAATCATGAAATATCATTCATCATTATTTATGTAAATGAATCTCACCTCTTAGATATATAATTTATATTCCCATTTCTTAACATACAAAGAATTATTCATGTTATTCCATTTTTATTCCATTACTGGGATTTATAGCTCACCCCTTTCTTATTTATGTGCAAAGGTTATCCCATGCAGTTTAAAGTATACTGGAATATTATGAGAATGTTAAGGAAGTTTTATATAAATGATATAAACCCACTTTTTATTTTTTTTATGTAATGTAGATAATTACCCAAAGACGCTATACTTTTAGATTTTATGGGTTGTATTGTCTTTACATTTATGTCATAAATAATGAATTAATGTGTAATAAATAAAAGGGTTGTCATAGTTGGTATCAAAATAATGTTTATTAATTTTTTTGATTAGGATTAGAAAATTATAGAGAAATATGTAGGGATCAGTCTAAAAAAAAGAAATAACTATAGTTTTTTAAATCATAGATTATATTTCCTCCAGAAAAATACATCAATGTCTAGATATTATAGGTGTATGTGGATCCAACACAGACTTACCTAGGGTTAAAACCTAAAAGCACCACATTATAATTGATCGAGAACAGGTGCATGATAATGGGCCTTGATGCACACATATTTTCAAACTCCCATGGGATATTAATTTTTAAATTCACAATCTCATTAAGAACCATTACTAAGGGGATAAAATTCCAATAAGTGTCTATGTTATCAAATATATCATGGATAACATAGATTGAAGTCTATAAATTCACAAGTTAAGGAATACATGTCATTTAAAAATGATTCCTTTAATGTTTTTGGATTAATGTTTATGTATTTAATTTTTTTTAATAATCATCCCTAATTTTTTCTTTATTGAAGCCAATGAAGAAAATAGGAGGAATAGACTGAACAACTAATGTGAGGGTCAATGTAATGAATTCCTCAATGAGATTCCTGACACAGTGGGTGAAATAAAACAAACTTTGTGATGATACATTCTCAGTTTACTTAGGTTCTCAATAGAAACCTCAATAAAAAGGAATTCCCAAATCCCCCTAGGAAAGAATAAGCTTTAATTGATACCTTTATTCAGAAAAGGCCTCTAACATTCATTGAATCATATGATACCTTAAATTAAGAAAAATAGATCAACTCCCTTGGGAATATCTTATCCATAATTAAATATTCTGAGTAAGATAAGTTTATAATAACTATTTATCATATGCATAGAGATGTTGATTTTTGGTGGACATTTATCAAGAAAACAAATCCTAATGAATATATCAAAGAGATAGGGTGGAAGGAGTTATACAAAATATTTTTTGACAAATATTTTCCTCGCACTCTATGACATAAAATGGCAATTGATTTTGTTTCTCTTTAGAAAAATAAAATGAATCCATCATGGCTTATGAGGAAATTTCTAAAGACATGTATAATAGGCCGTTGTATTTTTCATTACAACTGAATGAAAATTTTATTTATTCTTTTGTGGGCTAAAGACAAGTATACTAAAATACATGAAAATATGATAATTTGATATATATGAAAAAAATTTCTGGTTCCTCCCCAATTTGAAATGGATATTATATATTCTCAAGGGTTTCATTAGTATAAGAAGTGGAAAGTGTAGTTTAATTCTGGTGGTTTAATGGAAATATCTTATAGAGGTAAGAAAATTCAACATCCCACTAGTTAATATTAAAGAAAGAAGCACCTTGGAAATTTCCTAAGGGGAGTGAAAACCTAAGAATGGGTGAGTGAAAATGATCAGTAACGGTGAAAAATAATAGATATCAAAATATCAAGAGCACAAGGGTGTGCTAATATGATAATAAAATTTTGATAACTATACATTTAAAATCATAGATCATAAACATAATTAATAGCATAAATCACGATATTTTAGAAGATATTTATCAGAAAAAATCAAATATAATGATTCATGAGAATATAACATTGGTATAAGACATAGATTTTTGGCATAAACATAAGATTACAACATTATGATCATGTATAAATACAAATAGAATCTTTAATTAAGTAAATGAAAAGAAATTATCCCTCATATAAACATGCTTTCATGAAACTAGGAACACAAAAAACAATATAGATGTGAAATCTAGGTCCAAACATAACACTATGAACATGTAATCAGGATCATGCATATCATAATGAACATTTCATTAGGTTACCACATAAAATTTTCAACATGTATTCAGGTTCACACATACCATTTTGAATATGTAATTAGATTCATGAAAACCATATTTACACATGATTTATCCATCATTACCCAATGCATTGTTATGAGATATAGTTCCCACCCATAAAATAATCAACACATATGTGTGTGACAAGATCAGAGAGCATTTATCATATTATAACCCATTAAAAGTGGTTAGGTTCCATAAAAAATTCATTAGAGTATAACCTGGGAAAAAATAGGTTTCTTAAAAATATTATCATGATAATAATAAACCATATAGAAAAATAATAAATATGGTACCATTGAATATTATCCCTAGTAAGGATTATGTATGATCAACATATGTCATCTTAAATGGAAAATTATTTTGAAAAATCATATAGAAGATTTCTTGAGTAAATATTACATTACACATTGAGAAACAATTTTTTTTTAAATAAAAAATATTTTTCTTTTAAAAATTCTTTGAAAATTACAAAAGAATATTTAAAATAATGAGTGGTTATAAAAGTATAAAATTCTCATGCATGTTAAAATAATTATTCCTTTCACATTTTCTATAAAATCTAGTTAGGACATGTTTTGAAAAAAATATCAAGATTCATTTTAAATTTTTTATAGAATATCAAACATGGGTAAATATATTTAATAAATTCTTTTTGGATTGGTAATTTTTATAGAGAACATGGATAATGAATACAAATTCTTTTTGAATAAAGAGATAAATAAATATAGATTTTATTAAAAACATTCTTTAGAAAACATGAGAATATAAAGAGAGGCACATTATGGGAAAACATGTATTCTCATGAAATAACTAGAGGATTATAAAATTCATTAGTTCATTGAGAGATGGATGATAATATTTCATCAATGAAAGCATAAACATAAATAATCTCATAAAAAAATGAGATTGTGACATTAGACACTTACCACATTGGTATCTTTTAAATCACAAGACCCATTAATGAATAAAATAAAAAGAAATAGTAAGTATAAATATTATAATGAGATTCATGATATAGACTTAAAAGTGTCTGTATATACATATCATATAATGAAAATGGTGCATAACATAACATATGACCAAAAGAAGACAAATTGAGGCAAAAATCACTTACCACATTAGTAAATTTGAAAGTGTAAACCCCCTAAAAGAGAGTTTATTAAATTGATAAATAAATCCCAATAATTTTAGGTATAATATTCATATAATAAATTAATGAGAATTATATACAGAACCTAAAAAACATGTTGAATATTTCTATTCTCCAATAAAAAATAAAAGTGATATATATATCCCTTACTTAAAGGTTAAACATCCTTTTTACACATTTGAACCTATAGTAAAAAAGAATATATGTTTATTATAAATGTATTATTAAACCATTATCATATTTATCATACCATATATGATTTACTTATGAATTTTAATTGCCCAATTATAAAAAATTCCTTGTTAATATTTCATTTTGGGCAATAACTACTTAAATTTTCATACAAGTTTTTGGTTTGTATTTTTCGTTCTTTTACATTGATCATGGTTATATAGTTTCTGGTATTTTAAAGATTATATAAATAATTTATATACCCATTACATTAATATTTATATTAATCCGTTAAATTCTGATATAGAAATTCAAATACACCATTCACGGTGATGGTAGACCATATTTACACAATAATGTTGTTTCCATCTTCTCAACAGATGAAATGAAAGAAAGATAAATAATATATTATAGTTTTAAATTATTTTTATATCATATATATCACATATATTAAATATATTTTCTCAAATTATGTTTCATGTAAATCATTAGTGAAAAATGAATCACATTGCTCTGTGAGGCGGTAGTCCGCCGTACACAGGAATATAACTATTGTACCCTCTATTGAATGGAATAAAAAAGTATATTTGATATAATAATTATATAAGTATAATCATTTTAAAAATATAATCAATATATATTAATTTAATCTATCCTTATTAACATCCATGTAAAAAAATGAAAACACATCACATCAGTTCGTGAGGTGGTATTTTTCCGTACACACGAGTGTCGATATTAATTTTCAACGGGGTTTGATAAAAGATTATATATGTGGTATTATAATTATATGGGTATAATAATATTATAAATTACTTATATATATATCAGATAAATAATTATATTAGTTCATGGGATGTGGTTATGGAATATTAATAACATCAGTTCGGGAGGCGGTAGTCCACCATACACATGAATGATGATCTCATATCCCATTTGATGAAAGTTAATATAGTTGTAATAAATTAACTTAATATAAATAAATATCATTATATTTTTTTACTGAATTTATTATATCTTAATGTTTTTTTTGAATTGTATGTGGTGGTGGTTGAAATAAAATAAAATTCTCTATTAGGGACGTTAACTCTTGACAACTTCTTCTAGTTTGCATCAAAATACACCTCATGTTGGTGTTTTTAAAATAATAAGGATCATAGGATGGGAATATGTAATTATATAATTTATTTGGTTATGGATTCTATGAACTAATGGTTTTTCTAAGTGGGAAGGGAAGAGGAGAGGGAGTGGCCTTTTATAAGTGGGGGAGAGGACGCACATGGTATTTTTGAAAAGAATATAGTCAACCAACATTTTCATATGAAAAAAACCTCTAAAAAAGATCACTATCTATCCTTATAAGAGAAAAGGTCTAAATATTTCATTAAAATGGGTGTTTCATAACTTTATAGGTCATATTTACCCTTATCTTTTTAGTTTAACCATATAGAAACCCCATTTTCAGCTTAATCATAGTTATAATTTTTTTATTTTACTATTCATAATGGTAAAAAATTAAGTTGAACTTATTATAAAATATATATTATTTTGATAAAAAATATAAAATCCATTTTTCTAAATTACATTTTCATAAGTGAAAATTTATAATTTAAAATCAAACCCATAGATTTGACAAAAATTGGTTTTTCAAAGAGAAAATCATCAAATATTCAAAAAGAATTTATATAGAAAATAAATATCAAATTGATTAAAATGATATAAATTTTAGTTAAATATATATAATTTTACTAATAATAATTTTAATCTATATTATAACAATGTGGAATTTGTTAAAATATTTGAATGAATAAAAAATTCTCTATAAAAAACCCGTATTATTCACTATTCAACAACAAATTTATTTTCTTAGTAAAATCTCAAATATTCACCCTAAGATAACATTAGAATGACTATTTTAGAATTCAATTTTTTTTTTGAAATAAATTCTATAAAAGTTTCAAATATTAATTTTTAAAATATGTTCCAAAAACGTGATAATACTGATTTTTTGTAGAAAGAAAATTTTAAGCATAAAATTAGATTTATTTTCATATTATGACTTGAAAAAACATAAGATGAATGTTAAAATTTTTATTAAACATATAATATAATAATTTCACTAATATAATTCCCCAAATTGATTTATATTATTTATTGAGGTAAAACATGTTTGTGCATAGAAAAATAGACCCTCATAAAAAGATTTTCTTTATTTTCGAATGGTTTTATCTTAATTTATAATTAATTGATAACCAAATAATTCATTTTATATACATGTGTAAACCATTTTTTTAATTAGTTAACCCTATTCATACCCACCATTCTAATGACTAGGTGAAAACTATTATATAAAATAATAATACTTCAATTGCATGTCTCGTTCCATTAACACTCTAAGTTGTATATAGATGATGTAAATTGAGGAACTAAATTTATTTCATATATATATATCATAAAATATTGCGGTGATATACTCCATCTAATTGATATTCCAAAAAATTTTATGAAAAAAAATAAAAATTAATGTTCATCCAATCCTTTTAACTTTCTTAATGAATGTTTTTATTATCACCTTTGTTAGAAAACATTAAAAAGTGATGTGATTTTAAAAAAAAATTAAAATTAAACTATTTATAGGAAATAAAACAAACTAATCCTATCCAATAAAAATATAGCAACAAAAAAAACTTTTTCTACATTCTTAGTCCTAATATTTTTATTTATTCAAGAGACAAAAATTATGTTTCCTGTGAAACTAACCTTATTTTTTCCTTCCGTCGGGAATAATTTATTCCATATCCCTATTTATTCATAATATTTTAAAAATTATTTAAATCTTATGAATATATTATTTAAATACAATATTTATAATTATTTTATTTCATTATTGAGGTTAAATGGAATCTTCTTTTCATTTCTAAATGATGTACATTTTAGTTTTAATAAAAAATGTGAAACTAATTTTTATTTCAACATACACTACATTAATGGATTTCCTGACCAAAATAAAAACTCTTTTATTTGATTATTACATTATTCACTTCATTGTTCATTTTCTAAGAATATTTTTCCATTATATTTTAGAAATTGTTAAATTTTATATAATCAATTTTAAAATGAAAGGGTTATTTTCCTCAATAAATGTTCCAGTAATCATTAATTTGTTTTTCATCCTTAAAAACACCATTTGATTCTTCTTATGATTTACTAGAGATATTATCCAATGTAACATATTTATTATCTATATTGATAGTTTATTATTATATTGACAAATTTTTTACAAAACATATATCCTTCCACGTGTTATGATTAGATGATATAATGAATTTTTTAGGATCTTATGGCACACATATGCGTGGTTTTCATTATGTTATGGATGGGAATGGAATTATATATCCATAAAATTAATTTGAAAAGTAATGATATATTATGAGTTTATAATGACTATAATGGGAACTGAAACTAGTTTAGTAAGGGTCTTCATACAATAAGATTATATTTGGAGTAATCCTTTATTATGGAAATTATAGAATTGGGAGTGAACCCAATCCACTATGAAAGTATTGGTAGTGACAATTTTATAAGGATATGATTATTTATTATAATTTACATTCCATAAAAATATGTATTATTATTAGGTTATGTTATAATGGAACATGATTTAATATTTATGATTCCATACTCTTATGTCTAATGTATTTTTATTGATAAAATTTTCTTTTATGTCTCGTAATTATTATCTACAAATTGATGGGTATGATTTTTAATTATTAAGATCACGTTATAATTATCTTATTCATAAATTAAGATAATTTATTGATATCTTTTTTGTTTTACATTAATGATAATATTAGATAACCCTTTCTTATGTTTCTCTTTCCTAGAATATGAAGAATAGTTTGTTGTATGTAATTTCATATAAGGGTGATAGTTACAAATAACTAAATGGAAAAGGTTGTAAAAAATTTTCATAAGAGTTTTTAATGTCTCTATTATTTCTAAGAAACTAAACCTTTAAAAATATTTTATGTATTTTATTTATATGTAAAAAATATTTTACAAATAAGATGTTTTATTTAATGTACGAAACTATTGGGTCACTATAGTTGGTATCAGAGAAGGGTTTAGAAAGTTTTTCAAATTTGAAAGAGAAAACTTTTATGATAACCCATAGGATATGACTAAATATATGGCAACATCCTATATTACCGTAAATAATGGAATGTGGTTTCCCTAAAAATTCATCCCTTCCTAGATATTATTTTTGGTCTTATTTTCAGCATAGAATCATCATGGGGTAATAACCCAAAAAATTGTTAGTCAAGTTTTTCTATCCTATAAATCTAATGTATAGTGAATAAGACATTATTATGAAACTTTTTTGACACTCTTAGGTGATATGATTAGGTTAACTCACATTTTTTTCATGAACAATTAGAGAGTATTTTGAAATATAATGACCATGGATAAACAAAGATAAACCTAAGGTGACATAGTTTTAAATGATGGTGTCATGATTTATACATACTCTAAATTATTTTTCATGATTAGATGATTAATAATTACTATATATCACACTACAGTTTTGTTTATAGTTAATTTCTGAACCTATTAGGGATCGTGTTAATGTTGAATATTATGGAAGATGCAAATTTTTCCTCATCATAAACCAAATGTGATGGGAGGTGGAATGAGAAACCATTTTATTATTTCGAATTAGCTATCTCATTTTATTATGAACAACAATAATATAAGCGAGTAATGGAATAAACCAAATCAGATAAAAATAGTGTTTTATAATTATTAGGAGGAAATGTGATTTATATTTCCACATATAGAGAATGTGGGAAGAAGATCATGGGGAAATATCTCAATGGAATGAGAATATATTTATGGGTCTAAAAGGACATATAGATACACATTTTCAAGAAAAAAAGAGTTTAATGGATATAAATAAATTACATCCCTTGGTACCATATGTACATAAATATCTTATGTGTTACTACTTGGTCATTATATAAGCCAATGCCAAAATCTAATATATAACTCATTGACCATGGAATGGAATATGCTTTACTAATTGTTTAAGTATAATAATATATGTTTTTATATACTGGTATTTGATAATTATGGTTACAGATTGATTTATTAATGATATTTTAGTTATAAGAATCATGGAACATCTGATGATTACTCCACAAATGTTTTTATTAATATTTTTCATTCATAAGTTTAATGGTTCTGATAACATAGACATTTTTTGAAGTGGTTAGGTGATAATTTTGGAAAAAATGATTTAGATATAGATTATCCTTAATATGTTTCTGAATTTGAGAAAATAATGTTTATTTTGGATAATGTGATGATTGATTTTGATAAATTAAATTGAATAGTATTGTTGACACTAAAATTTATTAGTGATTTTCTAAAAATGTGATTTAAATTATATTTGATAGAGTGTATTAAATTTTATTATTAATAGAATAAATTAAATTATATATGATTTTATTTAAGGAATAAGGATATGTTTTTTTGGAAGCATATATTTTTTTATTGAGGTTCTATGGTGGTTTATGTTTGTAGAATGTTCTAGAAGAATATTTGATGAATGTATTAACCTGTTAGATATGAAATATTAGAAGATTCTTTATATTATTTGGGTAGTACTGTTATTTATATTTTGGAAACTTAGTGACCATTTTCTAAATTATTGGGGTTATAATTTCATTATCCAAATTTTGGAGGAATTTTAAGCTTAGCTATTTATAAAATGGTTTAAGTTTGACTATGGGAGTTATTATTAATGATTTAGAGATTAATCTATTATTTCATCATATGAAGATTTATCGAAATTTGGTAAATTTTTCTTAATTCTTGTATTGGTAAGTATTTATATATATGTGAAATCACTTTTTATAGATCTTGTGTTTCATTAATTTTTTTTTGTGATTTAGAAATAAATAAATTTATTTAGAATATTTATTTCATAAAATAAGAGTTAAGATAAAAGTGGGAACTGATCGAATTAATAATACAGGATGAAATTATTCTTATGAAATGTAATAAAATCAAGTAATTATATTTTTTCATAATCCATGGTAAAGTAATTCATCACCTCTAGGGAAAATATCTTGAAGTGGTTTTTTTCCATTTTATAACTATTGATGAGGTGTCTATGGTCTTTTTCACCCCTCACATATGTATGGTATTTTGTTAATTAACATTCATATAACTGTGTTTTATATCACTATTTAATAATATTTATACATTACCTTTACCCAATGTCTATAGTTTTACTTCCCAATAAAGTTCTTCTAATTTGGGAACCCGATTATGTGTTATTTTAGGTAACATTTATGTTTGGAACATCCTCTTTCAAAGGATGTTTTATTATTACTTTGTGTGATATTGGGTTTAGAATGTGATATTTATGATTATAAAACCTATTATCTCTTAGGTATAAATTTGAAGGATTCAAATTATTTTGGGGGTATAATGAAAGACCTCAAAAAGTTAATTTAACATTATTAAAATCACAATAGCATGATTTATATGAAACATGAAGATTAAAATGAACCATGATATATTATATCCAAGCTATTAAATTATTTGTATAAATGTAATAACCAAAATATAAAAAAACATGTATACTTGTATTATATAAATAAAATATGTTGATTAATTCATAAAAAATTAGTACTTAATTTTCAATAAATTTACTTCATGCTATAAAATATATTTTATTAAAAATTGTTTATGAATCAATTTTTCACATAGAATAAATAATTAATTTATAAAATTGTTATAAATTTTATTGGTGGAAGTGAATATAATTTTTGAAATCAACATGTCCATATTATCTTAGGGTGAAGTTTTAAGATTTTTTCGTAAATGATATATTTTTTAATAGATTGTGAATAATACTAATTTTAGTAATAAATATAATTTACTATAAAAAATGTCTAATTGTATATTTTATTTTATATTAATTTATTTTAGTTATCATTTATTTATAACTACTTTATTTAATTACTTAATAATCATTAAACTTTTTTTTTGTATAAATTTATTTTTAGGCTTTAAAACAAATTTCATCAATACACTATTTTTATACTCATAATTTTTTTTATCTTAATAAATTAAATTATTTACTATTTAAAAAATGGATTTAATGAAATTTATTAATTATATGTTAAATAATATATTTAAATATTCATTTTATGGTTTTTACAGGTAAAGGAAATATATCAATTATGTTTTATGATAAAGGATGCATTTTTCTAAAATGGGGTTTCAAAACATGTTTGAGAGTTATTTAAAATTAATTTCTAAAAATTTTAGATATTTTTATTTTTTTATGTTAATCTATATCATCTAAACTTGTTAGTATTATTTTTTTGATAGTTATACTAAAGAGATTAATTTTTTTCCACAGTTATGGTTAAAACGAGTTTACAGGGGGTGAAACCAAGAGATAATGGTAGGATTTCCACAGAAACCTCTATACTTATTATTTGTTGAATATACTTAATCCTCATATTATCATAACATAAAATTTCTATCCATTTGGAGGAAATATCCCATATAAGTGACCTTTTATAATTGAAATATTTTAAGAACTTCCAAGTGTGTCCATTCACTAAGTTATAAAAGGGATCCTATCCTCCTCCACAATTAACACCGTTTGACCCTTCTTTATCATCCATGTTATATTAAAAAACCTTTATATATCCCTTATCCTCATTCTATAGATTCTGTTATTCTCATAATACCAATACTTCAAGGCTTAAGGTGTAAGCCAAAGGGGGTCTCTAAATGAATAAGTATTAATCTTATCCAAAAATTTCTAATTTTATTTCTTGGTACAACATCTGTAAATATTTTTTATCTTAATAAAATTATTATTAATATATTAAAATTTTAATAATTTGTTATTATGATTATTGAACAACCACTTTACTCACTTTCTTCATCAAATAAGCAAATAAATTATCACTTGTTTGTAAATGTGGACTACAGCCTCCGCATAATGATACAATTAAATTTCCATCACCATCATTCATGGGTGGTTAAAATGATGGATTTAATTTTTTATATGATATTTGTTACATAATTATTATTCTTTAATTAAAAAATCTTATCTAACTTCTTATCTTATGATACATTATTAAATGATAATGTTTCTCGTGATTATGTTTGGACTACAACCTCCCTGAATAGATGTGATTTTTATCATTTATTTTTTACTTGGATGATAAAAAGGATAAGTTTAATTAAAATTTATGGTATTAATGACATTATAATTATTTTATAATTTTTAATTGTTGTTCACCTTTATTTCATTGCATATATATCAAAAAGTGTAATCATCACTCATGTGTACGTATGGATTACCATCTTCATAAAGCGATGTAATTAATCTTTCATCACAAAATAATATAAATTTTTATTAATATTTATATAATGAATATATATGATATATATATCATTATTAAATTCTGGAAACTGAGGAAAAATGATCAAAGTTCCAGGACTATAACTACCAAAGTAAAACAAATATGATAAATGAAGTAGTTAACACAAGAAATGATGAAATTAGTAATGAATTATTAAGAAATGGTTGTCAAAATGATATTATTAAATGATATATGATATTTTATTTATTAATATTACTATTTTATATAATTAAAATAAATTTAAACTTACTGTATAGGAGGATATAGTTCCTACGAAGCAAGACATAGTTGAAGTAAGGGGTTCCTCAATATTTCTCTTCATTGAGACACGTGTTAATGTTATACACCAATTTCTTATTTCAATTGTTGAAATACTAATGAAGAATATATTTCAAAAAAGGAATGATTTAATTTAAGGTATTTCAGATTCATCTGATTTTTAATATTACATTGACTTTCATTTCAGAAATTTCTAAATTAATAAGGGTTCTTCATCTCAATTTTGTTTCATTGAGAAATATTTTATGTTATACACGTATATCAATTTATGAGCTTTATGAACTTATAAATTGATATATTGTATCATGAATATAATTATGTTCAAGATATTTTATATTTTATTTGATGTTATATTTTTTATGGGGTTATGATTCAAATATAACCACAATTGTAAGGGTTTTATGTTCTAATAAAATTTTTAATGGGTTGTCTATGATTAAAATTTATAATGATAAAAGTATATGATTTATCTATCCCTTTATGATTTATTTTATCTTTACTTAATTATTTATATATTTTTTATATTTTCATTTAATTTTACTCTCTTTAATTATTCAAGAAACTAAAATAATGTTTTTATGAAAATTAACGTTATATTTTTTATTTAGTTGAGAATTATTTATTACATGTCCGTATTTTTTTAAATAATTTTAAGAATTTTTTTAATATTATTAAAAAATTATATAAATTCATTTTTTTAATATATTTTACTTCCCTTACTATGGATTAAAATTAGTAATCTTTTTATTTTAAAAGTTAATTACTTTTTAATTTTTTCTAAAAATTGTAAGTGAATATTTATTTTCATATGCGCAGTATGAACTGAATTTGTTGCTAATAGTAATACTATATTATTTGACACAGTCTTTATAAGATTAAATGGTTTGGTTAAAAAATATTTCCATTAATACTATATAAAATTCACAATTTAAAATATGTTTTTCAAAATGAAATTCTTATTTTTCTAAACACATGTTTTAGTGGTATTTCGAAGGCATTTTCTTGCTAAATATAATTTTTTTATTATTTACTAGGGATATGATCCAATCTTATGAACTTTATTATATCATTGGATGGTTTATGATGATGAATAATTTTTTTATAAAACCCATATCATTTCTATAGAGTTATTATTTGATGTTATGATGAATGTTTTTTCATTTTGTGGCACACATATGTATGGTATTCATTATCTATAAGGGTGGGTCAATAATTATATAGCCCTTAAATTCAATGGGCAAATAAAGATTTTTCATTAGATAATAAGGATTGGAATGGGTATTGAACATAGTTCCATAATGAAATTTATCGAATAAGACAGTATTGAGGGTGAACCATGAATAAGGAAATGATGGGATATAGAGTAAAACTAATCCACTATGATATTATTAGTGGTGATACTAGACTAAGGAGAATATTATATAGGCTTATTTGCATTAGAAAAACCTATGTATTATTCATATTATGTGTTCCCATTCATCATGATTGATTAATGATGATTCCTCACTCTTATGGATTATGCCTTTTGATTGTTAGAAACTTATTTAATGTCTAATTATTAAGATATATGAATTAATGGATATTATGTTCAATTGTTAAGAACATTTTCTCATAAAGTTATGATTATTATGACCATTGATATATATCTCTTGTTTTTACCCTTATCAATCCTATGATCTTTTATTTTCTGAGTTTTTACTTCCCTAGGTTATAAAAACATGTTTTAAGTATGGTATTTATAAGAAGGTGTTTGTTATGAAGAACTAAACAAAAAATGATGTAGATATTTTATACATAAATTTTTGTGTATCCGGGATTCCAAATACACTAAACCCTTATGGATCTATGATGTATTGTATTTATATGAAATTAATATTCTTCTAATAAGAAATAACATTTATGTTTTAAATTTATTCATCTCTATATATGCACAAGTGATGTTTCCATATTTTGATGGATGGAAAAAATAAATTTAATTAATAATTACTACTTCCAGAACAATAATAATAAATTAAATAGAATATATATTTATAAAATATACTCATATTATCATCCATGTAACGACAAAATAAAAAAAATCACATCACTTTATTGTGATGGTATTCCACATGTACGCATGGGTGTCATTATCACTTTCCAAAATATTTATAATTAAGAAGTTAGGATAAATATTATATTTTAAAAATCCTAAGTATATCCAAAATATCATATATTAATACTAAATCTTTCATAATAACCAACCATGAATTATAGAGAAGAAAAATGATTAATATTGCCACATGGAGGCAGTATTCCACAAGTAAAGACACACGATAATCTCATTTCCTATTTGATATAAATGAGGGTGAATCATTTTGGTTACATAATCATAATAACATTTTAGTATATTGAGGTTATTTAAGTTATTATTTAAAATAAGGTTATCCCAATTTACCTTTTTACCGTTGTGATAATTTTTTAATATTTCCACTTTTCATTATGAGAAAGCATTTAGATTAAATTATTAAATAATATTAATTATGATGACTAAAAATATTTAATACATTTTAAAATATATAATTCTTATAATTTGTAGAATTTATTTTTAATTAGGTTCCCAAACACAAAAAAAAAACTCATTTCACAAAAATGTTTTTGAAAGCCTACAACATAATTTACTTCTATTCCATTCCTTGTAAAAAACATCAAATGAATGTTAAAATATTTCCTTGAATATATAATCTATAAATTTTTCTAAAACAATTAATCAATAAATATTAATTTAATTTGTTATGTTAAAAACAATATGTGTATAGAAATAATTTCTTACAAAATGTGCTTTTATGCCCCAAAATGAACTTATACCAAAAATAAAGTATAATTATTATTCATTTATAATTAATTTTCTTTATATTTAAATAAATTTTAATATATTAGTTTAAGAAAAAAATAAAAACCTAAAGGTAATTTTAATTTAAATTTAATAATTTTATTTACAAAAAATTGATATTTTCACAATTCCCAAAAAAAAATATATTTTTGGAAATCTTCAAAAAATTCTCCCAAAGACAATATTTACACGATTATTTAAAAAATAATATTAAATATGTGAAAAAAATTTAAATAATGGTATAAATTAATCAAAAAACTCATGGGAACAATTAAATCGAAACCATTTTTAAAGAAAACATAATTTTGAAGCATAAAATTACTTCACCAAAAATTGAGACCTTATTTCCTAAGAATTAATCAATAAATTTTAAATGATTGAGAAAAATATAAATATATTTAATGATGTATTTAATCATATTTATACCATAAAATTCAATTTATTTTTTATAATAGCGACACTGAAATGATAATATTTCTATATTATATCAGTATTCAATTAAAGATATATGTTTTGTGTTATGAAAGATATTGAGATTATTATTATTTGAAACTGAATTTTAAATGTTTTATAAATTATCCATTAACCATTCAAGATATTATCTTTTTAGAATTAACCCTTTAATATACTATATTTGGTACTATTGTGTTACATTCATTTTTATTTTGTTTATCTTTTTTTGAGGATCTGGGGATATTTATTAGGTATTTATATGGGTTGATGTCTATTAATATTCCCTTAATGGTGTGATATATACGTATTTGGAGATATATTTAGTGCTTAATTATGATCTGTGTATATTAGATACTCTTGGATTTCATTTCTATAGAGATGCATATTTTTTTATGTGGTCCTTCAGCTTAATTACTGACTTAATATCAAACAAACATTGACCATTGTCTCTTATGAGAATATTTCATGTCTATTGTGGGGGATAGTAATTCCTATTTAATAGAGTGTAATTTATAGGAATTGAATTCGAGATCTTGCTATATACAAAAAGGAATTTTTTTAGACCAAATATCTTGTATTATTCAAGGATATAAGGAAATGAATTAGTAAGTATATCTATTTATTTTTGATTAGTTTTAAGACATCATTTAGCTGACTTCCTAGGGTCACCACCTAAGAGTCACATTGAGTTTATTATTTATCAAATGTAATGTATTAAGACTATGTTAAACCATATTTATAGAATGTTTTTTTTTCAAATTTTATGTAGGTGAAGGTTCATCTAGAGGATCTCCAAGAGATGAGATTAATTCACCCCAGAAAGTAACCTTGGGGGGATATTATCTTTTCTCCCTTACTTTGAATGGTTTATCTAACATCTTTATTAATTAGTGGAGGTAGAATAATGTGATAGTAAAAAATATATATCAACTTTCCTCTATGAATGAATTACTATTACAGTTTATAGGATCTAAGTAGTTATCCAAGATTGACTTGTGGTTTTGTTTTCAAAAGTTGTGGTTGAGGACTTCATATATTTGTTTACCAGTGCAAGGAGAAATTATGGTTTATATGAGTATCTTGTGATTCTATTCTGATATATGAACATAAAATTAGATTTCATGGATATAATGACCCATTTATTCCATATTTTTCTGATTTATTTTTCATTATTTTTAATAAAACAATTCTTGAGAACTCCCAATTATGGGGGAATCATGATTATTATTTGGGATTTGTATTTATTACGTTGATAAAGAAATAATATTTTTACCAAGCTCTTGAAGTGTTATCTCTTGATTACTTGGATATACATCATATAAAAAAATTTTTAGAGTGAAATATTTGTAAATATTAAAAAGGTTATGGTCATGCTCTCTTAGAAATTTTCCATGAATGTATTTATGATTCATATCTTCTAAGAATAAGAAGAATATTTTTGGAGATTCATTTTATAATTTTCCTCATAGAATGTTTCAATGACATACCAAACCAATAAGGGCTGGCATTTGAGACTCATATTCTTAGGAGATAGACATACAAAACCAAAAGGTTATGCTAAATTTAATGTTGTTTTTTTACTTTACGTAGGACATGTAATGAATATAAATTAAATTATAATACATTAGGGGAAAAACATTGAGTAGTGTAATTAGGGTATTATTGATGTAGGATGAGTGATTAATTGTATATAGATCACATAAATCAAGTATATGATATTTCAATTATGAGAGTCATGATTTTGAGTTGGACTTATTAGTACACATATTGATAAATTTATATCACTACTTATTGTGTGAGGTGTTAGTGGTATGTATCAACCATAAGTGTCCAAATTATATATTTTCCCTGCAAGGCCTGAATGATCGGTTCAGAATAATGGCCATGAATATTTATCCCTTCAACTTTTAGATGATACAAACCCTAAGAAGGTGAATTTCGTAGTTGATGTTGTGTGTAGGAAGATCCAAGATATTATAGACTATGAGGAAAGTATTGAGTATCCATTTATGTGACTCTTTGTGGTGATGCATCCTAACATCAAATTTTTCCTATTAAAGAAACACTTTTAACTTTTTATATTATCACTTCACTATTTTAGAGGTTATAAGTTTTTTTTTTCTAATTTAATTATGTAATTATCAAGAACTATATATATGGGGGGATCCATATCATGATTGGTCCTCAGATGATAATAGGATCATATATAATAGAGGTCTCATTATAGTCCCCACAAGAATGCATAAAGGGACGATATAATATTCACATGGCTTTATACTAGTTTTTAACCCATATATCACTATGATATATGATTAAATTTTATGGTAGTATTGGAGGCCCATGAAAAAGAAGGATAACATAGGGTTTATTTTATTGAATTTTATCATTTAGTGGGTAAAGGCTAACCACTAGTTACTTATAACTATTCTATAAGAATTTCCCTTTATTGAGTATGAATAACTCCAAGTGATGATGGATTTTTCAATGGGGTGGGAGAGGTCACCATAAGGTAGAAATGAGGTATGGTTTATTATGGAATTATATAAAATGATCACACACTTCCTATATATTAGGGAGGCCTAGTCTATTGATAAGATACATTGGTTTAATGTTTGAGAGATTTTATATATTAATAGTGTGATGAAGGGTATAATTTATAATTAAGATAATTAATTTACATCCTACTTTGTGTAAGTACTACATAAGAAAAATGATCTTAGGTGAATTTAACCATATCATGGAATCCTAAAATCAATGGGTACTCTATGAATATTATCCATATTTTCAAGGAAATGTTATGAGAATATGTTTAGATTTAAGTATATTATGGTTGTTTCATCTCAAGTTAGCCTCGTTAACCTATAATAATAGTTATCATCCATAGATTTAGATGGAACCTTTTGAGACCCAATATATAAATCCATGTTGATCACCTCTATACTAGTTAGAGGTAAGGGAATAATCCATTATAGGAAAAAGTTTGTTTCTGGAGATATTAGAGTATATAAAGTTGACTAGAATTTTATTATATATTTTTTATAGAAGGAAATATTATTATTCATGCCAAATTTTTATATCTTGTTTATTTTTAGTTAGGTGATATGGGTTTTTGATAGTGAAACCTCTACTGGACATCATTTACATTTTAGGTAAGGGAATTTGATACCCATTTATGTTAGTCCGTTAAATGGTTTCAAGAGTATTAGTAATATAGCCTTGAAATTAGACCTTCCTCAGATATAAGAAGTTATTCATAATGGATTATAGGTATATCTTCTTATGAGATACCATCCCATCCCTTATCACATGATCACTATCAACAAAGTCAAGATGAACATTGATTCATTTTTTGAGGAAATCCTATTTCACAATGTTTAAAAAATTTATAAGAGAATACTTAGGAAGAAGATATACTTGGTATGTAGATGAATAATTTAAGTTCCTATTAGTAGATTTATGAGTGAGAGGTTAATAAAGGAGTGTAGTGGCTAGATATGAAACTTGATAATGCATATTTTGGAAATCCTATAATATGGTGGGGAGGTTATATCCACATATTATGTGGCTATATTTATTGTAATAGTTTTTTCAAACATGGTAAATTTTTTGGGTTTGGGATGTTGGAGGTATGATCAAGGGTAGGATTTTGGATGTTATAACTGGTGAATGCTTATTTCATTTTTTGATAGATAGAACCGGGTACCATGTGTGCATAACAGAGGGGATGTAGCCACTATAGGGTCATCGGCTATTTAGTGAACTTATAAAGGTTTCCTAGTACAGTACTAGGTACCTAGTGAGGGTGATAAGGTACTCATTAAATGCCTAGGTTGTATTTTATAAATGTTAATTGATTTAATTTAATTTATTAAAATTTACATAAAATGAGAATTACATATATCACCTCCCCACACAGGTTCTTGACCAAGGATCCCCTCCTCTCATTTTTTCTCTTATATGTATGGGTCTCCCCCATTCATCCTAAAATTCATGTGTCACTGGTCTTTGTAGATTTGCTTATGAATTTTTATCCCCCACATCACTTTATTCTCATATTATAATGTTTTTACAAGTATTAAATGTTAATTTCATAATATAGGATTCATTTAAAATCTTGAGGGAACCATATATTGATGTATAATTTCCCAGTTATATTTAATGATAGGGATTTAAGTTTATTGAGGTTGATGGTCCCTATATTTCTCATCGGGAAATAAATATTTCCATGTGATGTGTGACATGTGGTCATGTTGACCATGATAACCTGGCTTAATTTTTTTTGAATCATTTCCCTTACCATTATAAGAGTAGGTAAATTATATATCGGGATATGATGGACTCTCCATCTATTATACATAATTACATGGTTGTCAATGTCCACATGATTATACTGAAGTGTGTTACACC
Organism: Viscum album; assembly: GCA_963277665.1. NCBI lineage: Eukaryota > Viridiplantae > Streptophyta > Magnoliopsida > Santalales > Viscaceae > Viscum > Viscum album. Next base: position 547,403 of record CAUJRU010000261.1, on the reverse strand, counting down.
ATGTACAGAAAAATTGGAGTTTTAGATCATTTATGTTATGAAATTATGGATTATGTTATGTTCCTATTAGACTTTATTAATATAGAATATATTTGTTTACTCTGGGGGATTTATGGGGTTATATTATAATGGATATTTTGAGTTTTTACATTGTTTCTTAGTAGGTTTAGAATGTATAAAGGCATATACAATACCATTCATTCTATAATTATTCCTAGTTTTATACTTGGTTTTAACATAATAAAATGGGTTATGCTGGTGAGGTAGAACATAGATTATGTTGGATATGCGTTGAACACATTTCAAATGTCTTAATATAGTATTTGGAAGGTGTTATTATTTGTTTTGTTATACCATGTCAGGGTTAAACTAATGGGACATAATTCTTTTATTATATATGAATTTTAATTATATTAAATGTGTTTTCACTTGTTTATGGATATTTTTTGACATTTTTATAAATTTATTACTTACTCAAGAATTTATTTTAGCATATAAAAACATGACCACATAAACTGATGATGCTAATGGTGTGGGTTGACTTACGACATGTGATAATGTGATGCTGGGTGTGGTGTGAAATTCACATTCACCATATAATATCAATGATGAGGGAATTTTTTTATCAAATCTGATAATATTTTGGATTAGGATGTTATTCCCATTATATTAAAAAAATAATTCCTTTTATACTATTGAATATAATTCCCACATGGATCTGTTTTCAATTGATATGGAAGATCCTAAAAATTAATTATCCATTTTTCATGGAAGAGGAACCTAATTTTCATTTTGTTATACTGTCATGGATGGGGATGAAATTCAGATATGTTTATGAAAAACTATGGAATGTGATTCCTATTATTATATTAAGGCCAAAGAATAGGGTTGTTATACCCATATGTGATTATATCATGCCTAGGGAATCTATGCCTAATGGTTTGTCATTAATCTAGTATATTATTCCCATATATTGATTATAATTATTAGAATCTATTAAAACTTTTATGAACGTGTTATTAATATATAATACCTATGTACTAGTAGTTATGCAATAATGATGTTATATGCCTACTAATTAATAACATGGGAATGAATCTCTATTATTTATTTTTTTGATATTTTTAAACACTCTCAACACTAGAAAAAGTAGGTATCAAAACTCCTATGTTCCTTATTTAGCAAAAGAGTCCATGGTATATTTATTATTGTTGGACTTTGATAAAATTAGTTTATGATTATATCATATTAAAATGAACTTTCTTTAATGGATTTGTTTAGGGGCACCATTAGTTACGGTCTGCTAAATATTATGCACACCCTAGTTAGGAAGAATAGCACATAAGAAGACTTTATGTTTTGTGATATAGGTAATGTAAAGGGATCTATATCTAATGATAGTTGAGTTATGGGGCATGGTTTAGAGCATGGAGGTGGGGTCAGTTGAGGACTCAATTATAGTTTTGTAGATGCCTTCATTATTTTATTTATTATTGGACTATATTGTATATAATCACCCTAGAAGAGATCATGTTCTTTTAAATGTGACTTGTGTGACTCTACCGTATCTCTTTCTAATATAACAAGTAATATATTTTATTAATATGGTTGGGATTTCTCTATGATGCCCATATATATTACTTAATATTTTTATTAATGTTTTTTTATTCCTTATAATATGATTTACTTTTATATGTAGCATATGGTAAAGTATCCCCACAATCACATATAGAACCTCACTAATGGTTGACTACATCTATCATATGAGGAGGAATGATTAAGGTTTGTAATGTGATAGTTCAACCACAATAGAGGTTAACTGAGTATGGTGAAATTAAAATTTTATTCATTTGTAATTTTGAACATCAATTATATGAAATCTAAAATAACATTATCCATGGTTTGAATAAAAAATCATCAATGAGAAATAATATCGAAGTTATAATTTTTGAGCATTCTAAAACAATAATTTCAAAAAATCATATAGGAAAGGCATATTATGTTGGGTATTACCCCCATTATTTTACATAAAATATCTTGAAAGCATGTAGTGTATGAGTATTTATAGATACAAATCACAAGAAACATCACGATGAAATATTTTTACAAAACATTAAATAACTAATACATGTATATTTCACATATATTTTAAAAATTTAGTGAAAAGGATTACTTTGGATATTTTATAAATTTTAGTGGTAAACTCTCAATTACACCTAGAGAAAGTTGATTTTCTTGATTTTTTATTGGCCCATTAGTTCTTATTGTTGTCGATAAAAATAAGTGGTAATTTTTATTAATTAATTTTCCCAATAATTGTTTTAATTGCCTATATTTATTCAATATGTTCTATAACTTAGTATTTAATTCTTTGACTTTACTATAATTATGCATCCTTATTAATATTTTCCCAAAGGTGTGTCTTTGTGAGACATCAATACTAGCCCCTATAGTATAATTATATTATTATAGAAATTATAGTTCTACAAATAATTATTTAGATTCTATAATTGAATGTAATTTTTTTTGTCTACTAATTATAAAATGTGGAAATAATAATGGTTCTTTTTTAGTACATTATATAATAAATCAATGTTTGTCCATAATTTCACATGTTTCTCATCATTTTTAGTTGTATTCATCTAGTATATATCCCTTTGTATTTATTTACACATACTTATATATCACAAGATATAGAATGGATGGAATATTGGAATTTCATTTTTCAACATATAGAAAAATAGATAAAACGTAAATCAATTTTATTCTTCATCATATTAATTTTTTTATAATTATAAAACAAAATTTAGTTAAATTTAGTGTCTTTCACTCCCCATCCATGTTTTTTGATTGGTGTATGATAGTTTGGATTCATGTTATTGACTGTATTAACTAATTCAATATATAAAAATATATCTTTTTTATTTGAATAATTTACCCAATGTATATATTATAAATTAAAATTAGTTATAATTTATATAAATATCTACAACTCCTGCCATACATTAAAAATATTATATGTTTCTTAGGTTGTGATACATGCATAAAATGATAATTATTGAGGATGAAAATTCTCAAAATGTTCTTTAGAATATTTAATTGAAATATTATATCAAATGATATATAGATTTTCCATAAAAATTGTACACAATTTATTCTATGGGTAATTTAAATAATAGTAATATTTTTTAAATTTGATTAAAAATATTATTTTAATAATTAATAAAAAATATTAAAACAAAAAAGTCAATAAATTGTTTTCATAAAAATCATACAAAGAAATAAATTTAATTTTATGGATGACATTATGTCAACTATTAAGGTCAATTGGTACATACATTCAAGTAGTATTATTAAAATTACATTTGGTTATATAATTTTATGGTAAATTGATTGAGAATATTATTTCTATCAATCATGATATTTATTAACTCTTCTTATTTCTTAGTTAATCTTAGATAAAAATGTTATAGAATGACAAACTTTTACCACTATATAGTCACCCATATCATGTTTTCACCTATAGAATTACTATTTTTATTATCTAAAATGGGGGATTAATTAGTTTATAGAAGGAAGACATTATATAAACCACAAGTTAAACAAATAAATTAAAATAAATTATACATATATCAATTTTATATCATATAAATAAAATAAAAAACACCTCAAGAATTTTAAGCATTCTTGTTATAGTATTTATAATTTCTTAAATTGTTAATTTTTTTCCCAAAATTAATTATCCAAATCCCACCTCTATAGTTTCCCCTTAAAAAAAAATACTCCATATCAATTGGGGTTGCCACAGAATTTTTGTGATATCATAATGATTTGATCATCCTCCAGGTAATTGAAACTAAATAATATTGTTATTTCATATCTAAAAGAATATTGGGACTCTTTATATTTATAAGATATTGTGTGTCAATTAAATGTTATATTTTTTATTTTCTAACTTTAAAATCAATCTCCCTTTAACCATGATGACATCTAAAAGAATCATTCCAACCATTATTGTTAATATATAATTTTTTATCATAATGTGTTCAACATTTTATTTTGTTTATACAGTGAATCCATTAATTACATATTCTTTTTACGGTAATACGCATATGCACAGTCCTTTGCCTAAAAACTATAGTCATTCATAATTTATTTTATTAAAACTTTTTAAAATTAAGGCATTCAAACCAATATATAAACTATTTATAATATAATTTTTATGTCCAATTATCAACCCATGTTGTATTCAAATTTCTAACAATTTCCTTGTGAATTTCAATGTACAACATTATAAGTCCAATGAAAGGAAAGATAGAATGACTTTGATTAGGAAATGTCTAGAGGGGTGTGAATTTATGCATGTATAATTCAAATCCCTTCTTGAGATAAATAATTTTCAAATAAAATATATTGAGGTGAACTAATAAATAAAACATAATGGATACAATGGTAATCATGATTTTCGGAATTATAGGCCATGTGATACTCATAAAATAGCTTTTCATATTATTTAAAAATATTCCTTCAGATTAAATTTTATATTTAGAACTAGTAATATCTAAAATAAAATAGGGTACTTATGAAATTAGAATGTATAAGGAAATTAAAAAGGAATATTTATCCATAATTACACTCTCATTTTTATTATATATTGATCACATTAAAAAAACAAAGGAGACACATCAAATGATAAGATGATAAATAAAATAATGTTAAAATTATAGAGGAATTGAACATGGTTAATTTTTTATAAGTTTCTAATAATAATTCACCATAACCCTAAAAATTTATTAAGTAAAATTTCATACCATAAGAATCTTAATTGTTTTTAACCATAAGTGGATATAGGATCATATGTCATGATCCAACAACTACAAACACATGAACTGCCCACTTTTCAAGGATAGAAACTTATACCATTGATCTTTTTGATATATTATTTATAAAATTATATATTTATATCACAAAATATCTTTGATTGAAGATAAAAAAAGTACTATTCACCATGATATTTTTGATGAATCGATCGAGGAATAAGTGTGGTGAATATAATTTATTTATTCCTTTAATTATTTAAATAAATATACAAAATAATATTAATTCACGATGGAGCTGAAAATAACAACTAGAATGACCTATAGATATTTTCCTAACCTCCAATAAATAAAGTATAGAAGATCGAATATATATGAAATAATCCATGAGCCTCTTCTTCAGAATTCTCACCTTAACTCAAATGAATAATTTTCATTTGAACTATCTTGTTTTCACATTTTTTATCTTTCATGAAACTTCAAAAACAATTACTTCACATATCACCTTATTTTGAATAATCACTCCTCTAGTATTTATATAAAGTCACAATTTAATCATTAAAAATCTTGAAATTAGGGCATTAAGTATATATTTTTATTTGATCATTGGTTATTTTACATTATAGATATCATGGATTCTTCAAATTACATTGATTGCGTTTTCATTCTATCAAAAAAGTGATAATATTGAAACATACTATTATTCATTAATTTTTGGTGTATTATAGATTTATTATAATTGAGGTTTATGATCAATTAATTGTTGTGTTGGGTTGGATATAGTCACTATGATTTGTAGATTCATTAATTTCAATATATCAAGTAATTATTCAATATAATCAAATAACTAGTGTCCTAATATTACGATTTTGTTTTTTATTGTCTTGAATACTTACTCTATATGTCAATGTATGATAAGAGTGAAGTGGTGGAATATAATCTCAATTGTGATTTACAATTTAATGAAATGGTATTTTTTTTATATTTTCCTTGATCATTGATTTTCTAAATTATTTTTATATCATAGTATTATAATGGTACTTCCTAAATTTTTTCCCAAGTATTGAATTATTATTTTAGTTTTTTATTTTTTTCATTTATTCTTGACTGATAAATGAGTTGTGGATTTTGAATTTGATTGAGTAAAAGAACTTTAATTATTCACGATTCTATGGTATTAAAAAATCATCTGACCTTTTTATTTTACTCCTATATATTTAAGTTTTTAAGATTTATAAATTTTAATTATACCACAATTGGTTATCTTACATATGTATTTTGATGTACAATAGTTTTTACAATACCCATTTTCTTTATCTTTAAATGATTTCGGATTAGTATCTTATATATACATCAAGTATGTGCATCATATATTTGATATAGTATTAAGAATTAGTTCATCTAGTTTTGATATGTTTTATTTGTGATCCTTATCCTTCTCCAATTAATCTAACACTATTATCATCTTAAGTGTTTTTTTAAAAAATGGATATCAAATTATTAAGATATAAGGAAAAACTAAATTGTTAGATTAAAATATGAGTTCTTTATTTTCATTAAAACAAAATATTCTAGAGGATGGGAAATGTGGAATTTATATTATGACCTAACAAACACATCCTCTATGCTTTTATGAAAAAATAAGTGATTTTCTCCAAAATTAATATGGGTATGAAAAAAATGGAATTATTAAATTTTTTTACTTGTGTTACACCTAGTGTGATGATATTTTAGTATCTTATTTATTTCTAAAAATATAGTTATTTAGTATTGAATTGAATGATTTATTCAATAAAATTGTTCTAAAAAATATATCGTTATTTATAGTTTCTATTCAATAGTAGAAATCCATCTTCTATATACATGATCATGATATTATATCACTCTCAACACATGAGCCATTATGTGAACCATAATTTAAATGAATTATATTTGAAAGACTATATGTAGTTTATATGATTTTATATTAATTTTTTCACATAGTTAAGAAAATATTTTGGTTAATATTTTTTTATATATTTATCTAGATAATTATCCAATAATAATAATTATGTTATGATCATTTAATAGTAAAATAATATTTAGAGGAACATGCATTAAATTTTGTATATAAATATGATTATATTGTAATATTAAAACTATTAAATTAAAATCCTTCTAATATACTATAATATTGATATTTGAGGAATACTTGTCTAGGAAATTTACTCTATTGTGAAGGTTGAAAAACTAAAATTTCTTTATCCTTAAATACATTTATACAAATATAGAATTAAATGTTTTTATTATATCATTCAATAGAAAAAATTATTATCTTATCGCCAATTAAATCATATCGAACATTGCCTTAAATATACATTTTGACTTTCATTGTGCATTTAATAATGTTCTAATGACACAAAAGATTTTTTTGGCTAAAAATAACCATAAATAATATGATTTGTATATGTTTCATGATTTACCACATAATTAAGTTATTATTTTCCAAAAAACTATACATGTATTTTGGGAGTTATTTTCCAATCAATAAGGATTATTTATACTGATAGAAAATTGAAGACAACATTTTGTGTTTTGTTTCTATATAAAGGATACTCAAGATTAATTTTCTACTTATAGAGTGTCCATGTTTTCAATATTTAATTATTTTCTCATTGATATATGTAAACTGACATTAAATATTTTAACATCTATATAAACATCTAAATATTGGGGTGATTATTAAATACCATAAAACAATAATTATAGTTGATTTATTTTTAATGTATCAAGATAAATCAGAGTAATGCATTTTTTAGTAAATAATTCTCTTTCAAAATAAAATTAAATTATTTGAAGATTCGTGAATATTTAATACCTCATAATCTTGGAATATAACATAATTTAATTTTTATATTTCTTAAAAGGAGTCTCATTTTCATTTTTGAAACATATCCTACAATATATTATCAAAATGTGTAAAATAGGTGTCACTCTCTTAATTTGAAGGTTTATAGTTAAAACGTGTTATTTCCATTTACATTGTTTTAAATTTTGTACAAATATCGTATAATAAAAAATTTAATAATTAATAAACCTCTAAAAAGTTTAGGAAACTGTTATACTTAATGTTCATTCAATAGTGTTGTAATTTTTTTATAATAACCATATAATAGAATATTTTCACAATTATTTGACTTAAAATCATTTTTTATATTTTGGAAGTCGATATTTAATAATTTTTTTTATTTAATAAATTATATTTATTTGATCATATATAAATGTATTAAAATATTACAATCTGTAAGTTTTTTATTCTAAAAAAAGATAATTTTTCTTCTTCCTTATGTTTAGACCAAGATTAATTACTATTAAAAAATATATAATAAATTAAGTATTATTATATTTTATCTCATCTTATTTATATTTAGTAAAAACAACATAAAATTGGAAAAATATACTCTAAGGGTAATTTTCATAGCCTGTTGGAAGATTAAGAAATTATTTGATCCATTCATTATATTTTTTTGGCATATGATTGACCTTAATCAAATTTTAATCAAAATTTTCATTATATCACAAAATATTTTCATGAAAATATTTACAATGGTAAGGAAAAAATATCGTATATCATATAAAATAATTAGAAATAATAAATATATATAATTACTACTACCATTTCTTATAAATGAAAATAGTTACTTGTACACCAGCAAACACAAAACATTGTATACTTAAGAAATATTAAAAAAACTAAACTAAAACATATAATTATAGTTTTTTATTTTTACATTCAACTTCATCAAATTGTTTAAAGAACAAATCAATGTGAAAATTTTATTTATTCATATATACACACACATTCACACATATATATGTACATGTGTGATAATTGTACACACCCACTCATACATAATAATTAATCACATGAACACAAACTTTTTTTAAAATAAGTTTGAATAATTTAAAAAGATTAGTATTATTTAATGTAATAGTGCCCTTAAGGTCACATATCTTGTATTAGTTTGAAGTAAAAATTATTTAAAGGGATTCCCATAGTCCCAATAATTGAGTGAAATAATCAAATTTATTTAAATAAATCTAAAAGAGAAATGACCCACATGTTATTGAATCATATTATTAGACTATCTTGCATGATAAGATAAAATTAATTATAAAACATGCTTATTGAATAATAAGTATGAAAGAATATCCCAATATCAATCATCTAATGTAAAATTCAATAATGTTATATTTCATGTGAGTCATATAATATATATAAACTAATATTTGGTTCCTAAGATTCTTTTATTTATGATTGGTCATCATGGATTCCAGAGTGATCTCACTTGAACAAAAATCCCATAACCCCATAATGTTGTAATAAATAATATAAAAATGTCTATAATTTATATTTTACACACCAACATTTTTTTAGTGAATCTCCCTTTGTCCCGAGTTACATTTTATTTCCATTTTTTCTTTTACTAGTTGCATCTGGGTGTTGAATAAATGTATTATCTCTAGCTACCATAGAATATCAAAGAAAACTTTTGGAATAAAAAAATATGGATTGAGAAAGGTAGGGTTTAGTTTTAAACCCCAATTCTATGCTAATCCATCCATTTAATTTTTATAATTTAACATGGATGTGATTGGTGCACACTCATTCTCATAGATGTGTTGATAATATATATATGTACATATATATATATATATATATATATATATATATATATATATATATATATCGACACACAGACACACAAACACAAACAAATATTATGTGGTAATTATAAATATATATGTGTACATAGTAATATATGGTAATATGTGGTAAACATATATTTAAAAACACACATAACATGTTCTCACATAAACAAATATATATATATATATATATATATAATTGAATATGAATACTTATACACCAACAACTAACACACATATATAAAGCTAATGTGTGTGATTGTTTCTTTTAAAAACATATATGTAAACTGTAGATATATATATATATATATATATAATAGAATGTTGTTTTTTAATCAATATATAATATTCATTAGTGTTAGGTATGTAAAGAAAAAAAGATCAGTAAAATATGGTGAAATACACCATTTTAGATTGATAGTAGGTGAAGAAAAAAATTATAAAGTTAACTAGAGTTTATTTATAGTTATAATATTCCTTTCGTAACACTATCAGAAAAAATGATAATTTTATGGGTTTCACAGAATAAAATATTTACCATTAAGAATGGGGCCCTCTCTAAGTGATTCTTCTTAGCAATGAGAAAGTTCCTCTTTCACATCACTAATCAAAAACTAAAAAATGTCATATATATGTCCTTATAATTAATAAAAAAGAATCAATAGAATATAAATATATAAGGAAAAAATCATTCCTTGAGGTGCCTATGTTAATTAAACCTATCATGTTTGATGTAGTGTTAAATTTATAAGGAAAAACAAAAGGCCTATAAAGGATGGTAGGAATAAAATTTTTTATTCTCAACCTAGGGAGAATATTTTTAACCTCATTAACTAGAGAGAACATTTGATTATATAAAAACTTAACACACACAAACTATTATATTAATTAAATAGATATATATTTATATATTTATATATATACATATATATATGTATGTATTTAATTACTTATGTATGATTATATTAATATATATTAATATATATAAATAAACTTTTTATATAGATGAAATAATTATATATTAATGTAAAATCATAATATATATAAAGCCCATTCTCTAGTGTTACGAACTCTAAGATGGGTTAAATCAAGGTAAAACTATATTAAAATTTAAATAATAATTTTTTCAATCATAATTATGACAATATATTTTGATCGTGGGCCTTCTGTTAACAATTTAATTGTTATATCGACTATTTATTCTTTAATTAATTTGGTTTGGGGATATTTATCTCTCCTAAAGATCACTACCATACTAGATTCTAGTTCTGATAACCTCCATACTTGTATTCACCCTTTATGTAGGTCAAAAACACATATAGTGTGTTTTTAACTAATAATAATAACCATACTAATAAATACATGAGCATGAGTAAGAATAATTTCACCATCATATGGTTCTTCTATGAGTCTCGTTATAGAAACATCTTTCACTAGGCCATCTCTATAATAATGAACCGCCACTATATAGGTAAACTTTTATATAGTATGGATCCATAACTTATTTCTCCCTCACTTCCACAATGAGGTATTCTATATATAAAATAATGATTAACTTTTAATTCCTCTTATAGCACACTTCTTTCTTTTCAATTCAAATTTTCAATATTCATCACCATATTTTTTTAGTCTTCAACCTTCTTTATTCTAAAGCTTTTCAAACATTAAATGTATTCTCGATCTATAATAATAGTGAGATCCTTACATATTTATTATAAAATCATAATCTCCTTTTTATCTAATCCATATGTAGTGCATTCAATTGGAATCCCTATTTATTAAGTGATATCTCAAGTATTTCTCCCAAAATAAAACATTCACTACTATAATCCTTTAAAGGAATATAAATCATTGTTTTTCTTCGACCATCCTTGTATTAAATCTATCCTTATCTATTTCATTATTTCATTATTTTAAAAAATAGGCTCTTAAAATTATTTAATTATAAATTTATGCATATGACAGACCCATACCATGTTATTCATAAATTCAATTAGAATTTTGGAAAAAAAAATAACCACTGTATTTAAATCCTCCAATTTTATATTTCATCATTCAGAATTCCCCACATAATGTACCATGAATTGAGTTTTTTGGATCATTTACTAGTAAATAATCATCTCCCTTAGTAATTTAATACCGTGAGTATTTCTATGTTCCATTATTATCCATATTTTATTTTTTTGACCTATCACAACCCCCCAAATATTCTACCACCACCTACGTTTATGAAAAAAATTATTCTTACCTTTTAAAATCACTTTTCATTCAACCATCATATTTGATAATTCATTTCTATATTTTTTGAATTAAATTCCATTTATATCATTTCATCCAATATATCAAGTAACCACATAAATTAAACTTACTAAATATTTTTTAAAAAATATTTATCTATAACTGTAACAAATATAGGAACAACACTATCCAAGTTTTTAATTCAAATGATGTGTTATTTACAATATATTTACCCACCTCTTATATATATTATTTTTAAATTATTTTTAATAGAAAATAATACATTATGTAATTAAAAGGTTTTGTGTTTTTAAAAAATTATGTTTATACAACATGGATACATATAAAATATTATAATTTATTAATAATCTTATTCATAATATTTCTATATGATTTCATGATATCCTTAGAATATGAAACAACCTAAGGATAAAGATTATGTAGAATGTGAGGTGAAATACTATAATGGTATTTTTAATAGGTTGGAACATGAGAAAATAATAAATATAGTACATGGGTGAGAATGATCATCATCATCATATCATAATAAAAACCTAAGCACTATAAGAATGAATGAGACATTTTAATAAGACACTGAATTCAAAAAATTCTTTAAAATGAATTATCACAAATGTTTTGGACAATGAAACTACTTTTTATATGAATAGAACAAGTATCATGTTCACATGAAACAATTTTTTACAAAGCCTACAAGATATATTATTAAAGAATATTTCCTTATATTGATGTATAACATTCATAATATCATGAGATATATCACATTAATAAATTAATTATAGGGATATATAAGTCTATTCCAACACTTGATTTCATATAATGCTCATAAAAATCTAATGTAAAATTAAAATCCAATTCACTTTATAACTCATTTAAATTTCCCACCTTAATGATTTATTTAGATATAAACTTTTATAATTAAATTAATCACAGAATATCCTAAAAAACACTACCAACCTACTCCCTAAAAGTGGTTGTAGATTCCAAATGATAATTATGGATTTTCTAACCATAATCCAAACCATATGTAATTCATCACCCCTATGGATATGTGAAATTTATGATTTTAATTTTTTTGATAACCATATACAAGGAATTACACCAGTGTATATATCCACTTCCCATTCAATGTTTGCAAAAAATTCCCCTCAAGGAACATCCTATCACATTCGTCCCACATGATATATTTGAATGAGAGCCTCATATTTAGCATACCATTATGTAATGTTTTATATCAACTGGGTGCCTTTACTAAATGTATAACATGAAAAAATACAACCCCTAAATGTCCCCAAACTACACACTTCACATATCACCAACCTTGGTGAGAGAATATGTCTAATAAGAACCATTGATGTTCATCCCAATGATCTCACCCATTTCTTTATTACATTATATTAATAGATATAGAATGGAATGAAAAAACATTAATAGTATGGAGAAATATAAACAATAACATGTCACTCTACAGACCAAACCATGAATGTGAATAATTTTACCCAAGTCCATTATAAATAAAACTACCTAGTTTTCCACTGACTAAATAATTATTAATTAGTGTCTCAAATAAATATTAAGTTCCCAATGGTGGTGTATAGAAATATGAATTTATTTTACATTAGAAATTCTATAAAAATATTTTAATTAATTATATAATAGTTATGAAACAACAACTATCATGCCACTATAGCAAGATAAATAAAATTGTTATCGATGTTATTTAGTTATATGAAAGGTATATTACACTATAAAACATGACAAAAAACATAAATATATAAATAAAAATCACATTAAAATATAATTTTATTTCAATAACTTGATCTCATAAAAAATTACAAGCCTATAAGTCCAAAAAATATCTTCACCCTTTTAATTTTCAAAAAATAGTTATTTAGAAAATCATTGTATTAATGATGTAAAATTCAAGAACATTCTAACATTTTATGACTCATACCTGACCATTTTATAATTAGTTATATAAAATTAAATTAAATTTTGAAATAGTTCACAAGAAACAAAATGCCTTCAATATATATAACTAAAAATTAATAGAGTGTGAAATATTAATTTTCATTATAGAAATAATCATATCACTCCTAAATCTTAGAATCATACATTAATTAAATAATAATTTTAAATACATCTTTTGAGTTGAATAGAGTCCAAAACTATATAAAATATTAGTTTTAATAATTTAATTATATTCTCACCCTTAAATAAGTGAGAAAAAAACACTTATTTATTACAGAAAATTTATTTAACATGAATCAATTTTCTTTTTTTATCTATCATAACATATAATTTTTATAACATATCATATAACGAAAAATTCGTGAAACATGATAATATTTGTCAAAAATAATCCGAAAAATTATATTCTAAATTAAAAAAACACACATGAAAGAATATGAAAATTTTAATTTAATTTTTCTAAGAAGAATTAATTTCTTTCATTTTCCAAAATAAACTATCACAAAAAACATTGAAATATTCCATTAAATATTTTTTTTTCATTTTAGAGTCTCATTTTATTAATACTCATGATTCCCTTTTTGAAAATAACTTCTGATAAATTATTGTCAATTTAAAATATTTCAAAAAACATGGAATAAATTTATCATGCATACATACATGACTGTACAATGGAATATAATATTTTATTTCTATATAGGTACTTATATCATAATTAAACCATGGAATTATTATCATAATATCAATATAATATTTGAATATTTTAATTGTTAGTAAAAATTTCATATATGAATATATAAATCTATAACATCATCATCATCACTATCTACACTATTAAATTAATGTGAACCCATAAATAATTGAAACAAGATGGTTATATATAGTTTACTTTTAAAAAATGGAACTCTCACCATATTAAATTCACCCTATAATATATTACATAGTATATCATACCAATCACACTCTCAGTTATATTACATTACCCATACCCATCGATCATGATGTATCTTCCTCAATAACACTCTTAACATCGGTGATCGAGTGTTAAATAAAATCCATTAAAAACATTATTTTAAAACAATAATTATCATCTTCTATCTTCATATACTTCCCCAGGTGATTTGTTATTAACTTAAAATTTGTTTTATCAATTCTATTTAGAGGTTACTTCTCACATCCTAATATATCAAATATTATACCAAAAAAATTCAAAAACAATCCACACACCTCTCTAATACCAGTTTTTAATAACATGAATTCAATTACTCAATCCAAAACATGAGTCATACAGATATATGGTCTAGGTTGTTCTTCCACATATTCTATATTCTTTTGAAATGCAGTGAGGCTCTAAAACTATCATTGGATAAACTATGAAATAAATAAATAAGAACTACTAGAATAAATAAAAATAAATTAGAAGTTGTCCACCATATACAAAATGACATCTCCACTGGAAATAAATCATGATAAAAAATAAAAGTAAAAAATAATAGTAAAATGATATGGGTTCCTTCAAAAAATATTAGTCACCTTCAATCTAATCATGATGGAATATTAGAAATATAATAAAAATAATACCATTGACGATCCCCTAACACAATAGAGAATGGGTATCATGAATGCTTGACATCCCCATACTCTTTTCAAAGGATGCCTTCCCAACCATATGATTAAAAAAGGATAACATCATGTGAAACAGGGTCCACATGGAGAACATGATTACAAGCCTCAATTGGAACCCCCATGATACCTAAAATAGATTAATTGTTATTCATGTCTAAGTATGTGGTAATTTCAATATTTGAAATAAAATGAATAACCTAATGTACCCGACATATACATTTCAATAACACATCAAAAATTCCATATTATTTGGTAATAATAATATTTAATAATAAAATATGATATAAATTTGTAAATGATAATAACTATCCGTCATTATGCGTCTACTAGGCTACACTGATTCAAAATTATATGTGCTTTATCCATCATTAAAATATAGTATAGTCATAAAAAGAACACCCCCATGGTGTCATCCTAGGTGAAGAAAACATACTTATATCATATATATGTTGCAAGATAGAAATCTTCCACATATACTAATATTGTGGGTCCCAACATACCCATCCCATTATCTATCACATTTCATTACAAACCAATCATATCTATAATATATATTTATGAGGTAACATTACATAAAATATTTTAATACATTATTATCAATAAAACATATTAATAAATCATAAAGGAAAAAATAACTCAGATAAGAATGATTATCAAAATAAATATCTCAAGGAATAAATCTAAATATTGATAATCCATTGGTTATTACATAATCATAAACAAAATTACGTGACCTTCAAAAATAACAATAATAATCCAATTATAAAACATACTAAATTCCACATAAAAATTCCAAAATTAAAAAGTTACCATTCAGTTCTTTTATCCCTAATGATAATTCAATATTTTCTTAAATAAAATAGATTTATTGTGTCTATTTTTTTAATTATTTAGGATGAATTTTAAGAATTTATACTCATATAAAATACCTTTTGGGTTTCATGGGACTATTCCCAACCCAACTCATGCATGAAGACACACTAAAATAGATTTCATGATTAATGGTTATGATTAAATACCATAAATGTCCTAAGTTGATATGAATTGAGAACTAATCCATTTGGTATAATGATTTCAAATAAAAAATATATAGGGTCTAGAAGATCCACAATGGGTTTCATGATTTCCTACATGAAATATACCGAAATTGTTAAACACGTTTTGTTAATAGTGTTTTAACTAAAATTGATAAAATCAAATGAAAGACCTCAAAGGGAAATTCATTTACCAAAAACATTGCATTGAAACTTATTTTTACTTTAGGATCCTCTTCTAGACATAGATCTAGAATGGATAAGAATAAGAGTGTTACATCATTCTAAATCAAAGAAATAAAAATCAAAGGGTTGAAAGAATGGTAGTGTTACCTAAATCCAATTAATGAAAACCACTTGAATATCTTTTTAGATATATAGAAAAAATAGACACCATTTTGGAGATGGTTGGGGGGAATCTAGTTCAAATTTTATTCCCTATGTCTTTGTACTAAAATAGGGTCGACATACTAATAAAATAATTTTTACCTCCTTAACAAAAAATAACGAGGGAACACTGAGCACCTAATAGATTCTACCATCCACCTAGTGAAATCCCAACAACCACTTAGGGATTATATCAATGGATATTTAGAACTCGTTAACAAAATAGGTACCAAGTGGAATCATAAATTCTATTTACTGGTTGTTAGTAGCCACCCCCAAATTCTCCTCATTTTTTAAAACAAAATAACTTATCTAAACCCCTATTTATATCTCAAAATTCCTAAACACTTACTCTTAATCCTTTAAAAATAATAAAAACAATCTCTCACTCTATCCAAATCTAAAAATTAAAGCTCACATGGATTTCAATCCTTTGGAATCTGTCTTTTCTTGTTTCCACTATCATCTTATAAGATGGTTCATTATATGTACTATATGTTATAGGATCCTATTTGGTTTCACTTTAAAACTATATTCACCACTTCCAAAATTTCTATTTAACCCCATATCTCCAATCATCTCCAATAACATTAAATATACCTCCAAAACATGCCAATAGTTGTTCTATATTAATTATGGGAATTAAAAAAATTCAATATATATACAATTATCATGCATATAATATATTATTCGAATGAACATAACAATCTCAATCTCCATGTGCATTCATTCTCATCTCTAGACAGTCATTCAACCTTCTCTTAGTCTATGTGAAATATATATGTATGCATTAAAAAAATTCTCATCACTAGTTGATAAAAAGTCCAACTAAAACTCAAAACCAAAACTATATGGTCCAATAATGCATACATACATACATACATGAATTTATGCATGAATTCATACATACATATATACATACAAGGATTCAAACATATATTCAATCTATTGTTTATATATATATATATTACAATAATGTTTTATAAAATTTCAATATTAATTTTAAATTTTAATTTAAAATGTTTGTGCATGTGTTTAAAATTAAAATTAAAATTAAGTAAATATATTTAAATATTTTTGTAATATATAATAAGATAAATAAATAAATATATTAATATATATCATGATACTTATAAAATAAATGTAAATATTATTCTATATGTTACAAAATTCTAATTTAAATTTCAATTTTTTTAATTTAAATTGAATATTGAATATGTCTTTTCATTTGAATTATCAATTGAATTTAAATAGTCAATTAAATTTTAATTTAAATAATATTTTATTATTATTATAATATATATATACATATATATATTAATACACACACACATATAGAATATATATCACAATAGAAATAATAGATTTTATATAAATATAACTTTCTAGCAATTTATCGTACTATTAGTAATATATATTATGAAGCCCAAGAATCAAATAAATTTTTTTTACATAATTTTAGTTGAACATTAATTACCTATTATAATAATAAAAACTAAATAACTGTAAAGGTTTAGTATCTTTGGAAACTAGATAAAAATTTACTTATTATGAATATCATCGATTTTCCTCACACACATTCTTCTCACACAGTACTTTTGTAGAATTATCTAACTTAATAACATTAATAATAACATTGGGAAAGAAAACATAAGAATGTTTGAGATCAGATGGTTAGTAAGGGTAAATAGGGGATGCAACTATCAGAGTTCATAAGTGATTGTAAGATATGAATAAGGGTATGAGAACATGATAAAAACATATAAAATTAATAACTAATAACTCAATGATCATAAATAATGACTTGTGGAATAAATAATTTTAATTATGAAAGACATGATTCATAAGAGTTCAGAGTTATCAATAAACAATTATAATTCATGAAAGAATATATTAATGATAATACATTTTTTTGTAATATACATAATTATAGAAAATAATTTTCATATATAAGAAAAACTGCTATAACCATTATAGTTGACAAAGACCCATTGTTTATTGCGTTCACTCCCCTTTTCCTCAAACATAGTGTATAATGTCCCATAATGGTTTTATTTCAACCCCCATTCCCTTTCATATGATCTAAATTGATGTCATACTTTTCCCAATTCATTAGAGGAATGTATTATTAAAATATCACCCACCACATAATGAAATCCATACATGTGTGTTCCATAAGAAAATAAAGACATTAATTTTTCTATATCACTAAATTAACCCATGTAAAATACATGAATTTCATGAAGAAAATGATAAAATATATCATATTTCATCCATGAGAATAATGGGGATGGTAGCATACAAACATATCTCAAGTGTAACGTAAGGAACATGAATAGATATTGATATAGATGAATAAAATCTATTTTTATGTTATTGAATAAATCAAATTTAAAAAATAAGTATCAATTTTCTTTTAAATAAATTGTTAATTAAAATCATTTGTAAAACCATATAAAAAATATTCATAAAGAAGAATGACCAAAATGGCGAATGAATGTGTTTACATAGAAAACATTAAAAGGGATTTGATTTCAAAAATTACACATTTGGGAAATTTTAAAACATTCATTTTTTTAAATGGTGTAAAAATATTATAACATTACATTTTTAAATTATTGAGTAATGGATAAGGACATCCATATAATGAATATTGACATATAGGAATAATATTCCTAATAAAAAAAATCCATAGGGTAGGTTTAACATACAAGTGTTAAATATAATAATATATGTTTCAAGGTAAATGGAATTTGGGAGAGAACATGTAAAAATTAAATAAAAACTGGATGGGAAGAAAAATATTATTGTTTTTGGGGTTAAATTTCACTCAATATTCCTCCAGATATAAAATTATTCATAATAATCTTGATTTAAAAATGAGATTACAAAGAAACCCTTACCCTTTTCTTCTAATTTTATTGAATAGTATTTAACTTCATGTATGAAAAAATAATAATCTTAATAAATTAATTTAAAACCATACAGAGAAATAGTAAATTTTAAATTATTTATTTATAATCACTCACTACACATGTATTACCTAGTTAATTACTATTTATGACATCAAAGGTTAGTAGTTCTGATTGTTTCAAACTTGTTTTGTGACAGATATGTTGAGCCAAATTATTTGATACCAATAAAATAATTAAAACATTATCAAATATATTTACCTATCAATTCAAAAACTATTTATGAATCCCCAATTTTAATTGATGGGAACTATGTGCATTCTTTACCAGAATGGGATACATGATGATTTTGTTTTGGGTAATCTATGGATATGAACATACTAAATTGTCATGATCATTAAATTATGTGTCACACTTTCAGAACTATATTAATGAAAAATATGACCCAATAAAATAATATATATTTATGAAAATATTTTATAACTATCAATGAATAGTACTGATAAAAAATGGATTATGTCATTCATGAGGAGAATGTCTACACATATTAAGGGATACATTTAAATTATCCTTAGAATAAAAGGAAGTTTGAATATAATTTATCATTAATGAATACTAATCATATTAAAAATATCATATATAATCACTAAATATTCCCCTTTAATGATTCATGTATGATTGTTATGAAAAATGAAGTATATTGTTTATACGGGTGGTAGTCCATATATGTGAATATACATATTCTTTATTCTTATAAGGAGAATGTTAGGAATAATATAATTACCTTACAAAGAATATAACAAAATTCCTTATAATTATGATACTTTTTTCATTATATTAATCTATTTTTATTTTTTTGAGGAGGTTGGATGAGAACTATAAAGAAAATGATTGTTACAGAGTAGGTGATACTCACGCTAAGAGTTTGAATATTCCATTAAAAGATCCTTCATAAATTGAGGACAGATGGATTCTTTATGAATCATGGGGAACAACAAAGAGAGATATTAATTTATGATTAGTAAAATTGACATAGGATTAACGTGAATTCTAATTTTTGGGGGTATATAAAGGGTAATGGAAGTCCCCTTTTACAAATGAGGTGTGTGTAATTTGTATATAAATGACAAGCCACTATTCAAGGGTCATATAAGGCTAAAATTGGGAAATAATATATTTTAGTATAGAATCACTCAATTAAACCCTCCACCAAGAACTTAGGGATATGGTATGAATGAATTTGTGATTTTCTCTTTAATTTAATAATTTTACCAAAATTAAAATTTAAAACTATAAATATTTTAATTTAAACATTGTTAAATTATTTATACATATAAACATATAATTTACATTACTATATAATTTGTATATTATTTTTAAATTTTCTTTTTCATAATATATAATTTCTAAAAATGATAAAAATTAATTAAGAACTAAAAAATATTATCATATAAAAATAGTATTCAAAAAATATATCTTTAGGTTCTAAAATGTAAAATATAGGATTATAAATTAAAATTTATACTTTTAAATACATAATTATACATATTAAATATATATTTTACTTGAAAAAATGTTTCATAAATATTTATTTAATGTGTATAATATAATCTTATGATAAATTGTATCACATTTATAAGAATAATATTTTTAACTATTCACCTAAATATATATATTTTATAGAAAAATCCTAAAAATGAATCCTAAGATAATATTGTTATGATAAATTCAAAAATAGATTTAATTTTTCCAAAATAACATTATAAATATTTATGAATTTATATTATATATAAAATATATAATATATCATAAAAAACATTCAAAAAACGAAATTTTTTTGTTTAACCATAAATATTTAATGTTTTAATTTCCATCATTACTTTGTTGATTCTAATTATTATGTTTCATTTAGTATTACTATAATATATTAAATTTTATTAATAATTCATTATTTATGTAAATTCAATGCTTCATACAATACAAGATATCCAACACATCAGATTTATAAAAGAGAGATATATTCTAAAAAACTTTGGGTGTTTAATATATTTATACATATATAATTTTTTTATTCAACCATTAATATTTATAAAATTAAACATGATTTATATCAATAAAATATAAAATATATAAACTAAAATAATATTAGAAAATTATATGTATATATATATGTTCCAATATACATACATTTATATATATATGTATGTATTTTTATAAGATATATTTTATAAAAATATCATATATATATATAGATAATACTTGAATTTTTTATTTATACATATTAATATATATAATCATTTGAATATTTAATACACACACACAAACACACAAACAAACACACACACACACACACATATATATAAATATGTGTGTGTTTGTACTTAAATATGATATATATTTTATAAATATAATGATTTAAGTATATATTCTTTTAAAATATTTGAATGTTCTATAATTTGTGTGTATGTGTATTTATATATTTACATATTTATATGTTTATATAAATTTATATGTGATATTATATATATACACATAAATACATAAATAATAATTGAAAATTTTATATCCTTGCGTCAAGAAAGAGTGATATTTCATAGTTGTATAAATTTACCATTTAGAAAGTGTGGTCTTCTTCAATATTTTGGCTTTTTTTAGATTTATCATTAAAAAAAAATCTACAATACAATAATAAACTCATTCACCAACTATAAGGACCCAGCCTTAAACATTACTTATTATTGAATTAAATGAATAATTCACAATGAGGAACTTTTTTTGTTTAGAGTTTTAGAGAATTAGGACATAACTATTACATCTCAAAGATTACAAATTAGACACATCTACTCAGCTTTCATTTTTTTTCACAAAATAAAAACTCTTTAACAAAAGAGTCATGTCTAGTTCCTTGTTTTAGAGAGCCTGACATTTCTTTGATCCCATCCTTGACCCTATTGAACTTTATGTCCTGTGAAAAACATTTAAAAAACTTGGGATGAGCATAAAAAGCTCAGTAAGGGTTATAACAATACGGAAAGAAAACATTAGTCCATGTATACATAATAATCAATGAAATCATACATTACTAATAAAACATAAGCACATTAACATACCTCATGAAATCATAATATTTATGAATAACTCATAGAAATCATAAGACATAAAGGTAACATGAGGAATTGATAACATTATTACGTAGGGAGTAACCCTCTTGGTTACGTTTAGAATACCCATCACAGTATATTCCCTAAATCTCTTCGAAGAAACCTTAAAGTTTAACCCCTTCGCGTTACCCAATGCATTGGAGAGCTATATCGGGCTCACCCGCACTTAGTTTATCATGGAACCACCCGTATTCATAAAAAATTCCCAAGAACCATAACATAATCATAGAACATAACTTAAGCACAAAAAAAAGATAACATTCCCACATTGTAATAACAATATAACATATTATGATATTGAAATAATGAATCCATTCTAAAAATCATTTTCAAAACCATTTAAAACATTTAATAAAGAGATTTTTGAATCAAAGTGTCCCAAACCACTTTGAAGCATTAAACATTTTAAACCATTAATATCCATGTAAATAAATCCTTAAAACCATTTTGAAAACATGGATATTAATGAGAAATATTTATAAGAATAAATCATTAAAACATTTAAACGATATTTTAGTTAAAGTGTTATCAACAAAATGAGAGACACTTGAATACAATAATTGAGGAATAACATTTAATCAGAACTTTATAATATCATGAGAATAAGGAAATTCATGATATAATATTCCAAAGTACAGTATATACACCATATAAGAGTGAATTGGTGCATAACAACAATGAAGTCTCAATAGAAATGTAAAATGAGATGAAATCCCTTGTAAAGAAGGTACCCTTAAATTAAGGATAAATCAATCTCATAAATATGTGTGAAAAATATAAATACACCCAATATAATTGGATATTAAGTTTAAAACAATAAAAGGTCATTCACACATATTCAAAGGAGGACATATTCGATAACTACATGTTGAATCCAAAGAAATCGAAATTGGGTTAAGAAGTTCCCTTGGTAAAATTCGACAGCCTAACGGCGTGACATAAAATTTTAGAAAAAGAGTTGATGAGAGAGATAAAGGGTATCTCATCACTTGGACATAAAATTTATGGCAATAAGGATATATAAGAACATATCCCCACATAATAATATGAAAATTAAAATACATAACAATAGAAGTATTTTAAAAAGAGGAGGGTGAAAGGTTTCCTTACCGACTTGGGTAACTTTCGAAATGTACACCCCATTGAAGAAGGGACATACAATGAATATGTAAATACCAATAAATGAAATTATATTACACAAAGAGTATAATAATGGGCAGTACATAAACCACTCAAAGGAAATAGTGGAAAACGTAGAATAAATGTCACGGGAATAAAAGTGAGATGAAAAAACTTATGAAAACTCGGCAGCCTAACGACGCCACTTAAAACTTCCAAAAATGAATTTATGAGATCAAATAGGGTCTCTAATAATATGAACATAAAAATTACAGTATGAGGAATATAAAATAACATCCCCAAACATAATAAAGATGAGCTTAAAATAAATGACATAAACGAGAGTACTTAAAAAGAAAGAGAGAGGTTGGATCCATTATGAAAATTCGGCAGCCTAACGACGCCACTCAAAACTTCCAAAATGGATTGATGAGATAAAATAGGGTGTCTAATAATATGAACATAAAAAATAAACTAAAAAATAACATCCCAATCATAAGAAGTATGAGCTTAAAGGGAATGACATAAAAGAGTGTACTTAAAAAGAAAGAGAGGGGTAAGATCCATTAGCTCGTGTCCGACATTACTCGATCATTCTTTAATCTCCCGAATAATAGAATTTGGTCAATTTATAATTTCCTTAGGACCTAATTTAAATATTATTATTCAGTTAACATCACATATTATAATGTTATAATAATTGGTTAATAAAGTGAGTTCATATCAGATGTTTTTGTCGATGTTTGGTACATGAGTAAAAATCGAACTTGTTGGAAAAGAAATTTCCATGTAATTATAGGTACATAATATCCATAATAGTATTGATGTTTTAAATATCATATATATTCAGTATATATTAATTTTATACTATTCCATATCATTTGGAGATAAAAAATTAAAAGCACCATTCAAGGAGACGGTAGGCCGTACGTACACATGAACACTACTTTCATTTTTTTGTCATATTAATGGAATTGATAACAAAATGAGAGATATATATATTACAATTAAAGAATGATATCATTAATTTATATGTAATCTATTAAATATATATCCATTATATATATGTACTTATAATAGTACATAACATTTTGAGATAAGAAATGAAATGTACCGTTCAAGGAGACGGTAAGCCGTACGTACGCATGAACGGTACTTTCATTTCTTTGGCACATTAATGGAATTAAAATAGATGATATATATATATATTATAATTCCAGTATAATATATATTTTATATACATCACATAATTTCAACAATTTCATTCTTTATACATTCCATGTATTGTATGAACGAGTCACATCACTTGAGGGGGCGGTAGTCAACACTTCCCCAAATTAAATTATCGCATTTTCACAACATGAAAAGCATAAAGTTAGGAATTAAATAAAAAATAAAGAAGAATAGAGAGGAAATAAATATAATATATATTATAAATAAATATATTTTCATCATAATGGCCACCATGAGAGGTGGTATGAGAATATGGAACAATTATCATTTTGTGAGGCAGTAATTCGCCATCCACGGAAACAGTATGTTCTTTAACCATTAGACGGAGGTGTGTGTTAGTGTAACTCGAATACTCCTCATAAAAAAAATCCTAGTATATTGAAGATACTGGTGTTGTTACAAAATATATAAATAAAAAGAGTTTAGGGGTTTGGAGAAGAAAAATAAAACAAAAGAACACAAGGGAAGACATTACCTTTAAATCAGGTAACTTTCTTTGATTTGAGCTCAGAGGCTTCCTTGAAAAAGATTATTCCCAAAGTGAGGCTTAAATGATGAAGATAGGGGTGTGTAGAGATGAAATGGGCAGGGTTTGGCCGATCCAAAGGCTCGAGAGGTTCGTGTAAGGTGTAGGGGTGGGGGCCTTTTATAAGAGGAGAGGAGGGGCACTCTTGGAAAGTTATAAAATATTACTTTATTATAAATGTTTTTCAGATTTAAAAGGTCCAAAAAGGATATATTTCGAGTATAAGGTGATACTATTTCGAAATCCACCCATACAATAGGTTTGTGACAAGTGTAAGACTTATAGTTCACCCTATCTTCTCATTTTATTTCAATCGTTCATTTATGAGGTAATCACTGCATCATCACGGTGTCATAAATAAATTAACTTATTTAATGTCTAAAAATTATAAAAAAAATATAATGATGTAGGAAATATTTTTATATTTTTAATGAAAATTTTTAGTAAAAAATATGACTTGTATAACCCCATGTAAAAATTATTTTAATAAAACAACACATGTTTGTGACATTTTAATCTTAACTTTAAATAAAAAGGTATTATTGTCATTTTCCTAACAAAGTGGCTCCATGGGGTCCCCAAGTTGACCCATGGATTTTCTTGGTCGGAAATGACTTATCCAATAAGGGTAGGACATGTGTCTAGGTTATTTCATATTATTAAAACATTTTTTTACCTTAAACTACACTAATTACTTCTAATCACTATTAAAACATAAAAGTTACTATTTACCAAAAAATTATTTTAATCCCATTGAACCACATTTTACATCCTAATGACAACGATGTATGTCGAATTTTTGAAATTCAAATCACAGAAGTGGTAAAGTTTCATTTAAACGAAAAATCAGTTTCTTTAACTACCACTTAGTGGTTTCACTATTCATAAAAAATTGATGTTTTTCAGTAAATTACCAAAAATTCACCCTAAGATATATTTGATATTACAAATTCAAAAATGATGTCCATTTTACAAAATTAAAAACATATAATTTTCATTAATTAATTTAATAATCAATTCCCGCTGTCAAAACAAATAGCGTGTTTTTATGAAACAATAAGTATCAGAAGATTGACACTAGTTTAAGTCCAATTTCAAAATGAAATTAATTCCAAAGACCACTATTGAATTAAATCATAAAAGTATATTCTAATTTAAATTTAAAACCAATTCAAAAGATAATATAACCATATAAATAAATTAGATTAAAAAGTGGTTTTGAATTAAAATTCAACATTTATCACTATTTATTAAAAAATGAACTTTATCGGAAAAATACCAAAAATTTACACAAAGTAAATTTTGATGTCCCAATTCTAAAGAAGAATTTTATTTTGTCAAGTATAACACATAAAATTGTCAAAAAGTGGATTTAAAAGAGGCTCATCATCAAAAGGCTGTTAATCGACCTTTTAAAGAATATTAGAATGTTTATGCTTAAAATTTGATTCATTCGTATTCTTAATCCTATAACATTTATTGTAAAAAGTAAAAATATTTGACAAACATATATAATCATTTTTTAGTTAGTTCTGTTCATTCCCGCCATTACAACAGCTAGGCGTTAACTACAATTTAAAATAATATTATTTTATAATTAAAGTGCAATGTAAGATTCCCAAGAAACTTGTTGTTGTGTATTGGGTATGCCATCGAGCATAACGTCCCCTTTAAAGTAATATTAATATTTTATTCACAAATATGGATAAATATGAAAATGTCATATTCTTTATTTACCTGGGGTGTTACACCCTTCCCCCCTTTTGGGAATTGCGTCCTCGCAATTTTAAAATTGGTCTTGGAAACTTCATTGAAAATCCCACATCGGAACAAGAGTAAAACTATAACTTTAAAATAAAGAAAGAGAAGTACAAAGGTCACCCGAGTTAACCCATACTAGGATTCCAAGTATAAAAATATCGATATAGAGGAGAAAACAAAGGGTCATGTTCTAATGGAGAGTGATAGTAAACATGTCCAGGAGAAAGTTAACCACAAGAAAATCACGCACTTGTGATGGGTTAAATGAAATTTGATTCCCCAGTAGGAAAAATTAACAGACAAATTTTTTGTTTTAAGTTAATTTTCAATGAGGAATTTATTTATGAGCTTAACTAAAACATAATGAAACATACTTACTTGTCACGTAGACTTTCAGCTTTTACTAGATTCCTTAATCAAACTCATATTTTCTCCAAAAGACGAGTTTTTAGGAAGACTTGTTCGCATTAAGTGTACTATAATCAACTTCTTGAGAATAACCTAATCAAAAAAAGAGAACTATATATTTCCCATGTCTTTAGACAAAAACCATAACCCAAATTGTTAGCATGAGATCAGATAATCCAAAAAAGTATAATCCTTTATAAAAAGAAAATCTATTCTTAATCTCCAAAATTTGTCCAAAAAAACCCAAAGTTCAACGAAGACCATTCGATAAACAATTGTCCATCAAATTATTCAATGTAAACCAAACTAAGATTGAAACCCAAATATTTGAATGATTTAATCACATAGTATTCCAAGGTAAAAAATAACTTTCATCTCGAAATAACATCAGTTGCTCTTAAATTCTCATATTGAAAAGTAATTAACCTAATCACATATCCTCGATGATAGGTTAATCATTTCCATAGATAACCCAAAATAAACTTACTCTTGATTCCCAAAATCATATAACTAAAAATAATTAGTCAAACTAACCAGGGACTTCATGTAGTCCTGTGGTAGGCGATAAATACCAGTCGCACTTTGGTTGTGGGTTCAATTCTGGCAGCTTTGTCTGACGTGATGGGTTGTCACACGGTCTGCGTGTTGTCCTTTTTCCAAAACAATATAATTCTTAAAAAATTCCCCAAATTGAGATAAAATCTTCAAAAATAATCATAACATATTTTAAAATCATCTTTATCTCATGCCTTTCATTTTCCATCATAATATATAATAACCCATAATTACCTCAAAAGTAAGGATCATATAAACCATAATGGTTACCTTTATAATTATTACCCGAACTTCCACATCGATTGGTCATCTCGTACATGATGCATTAAAGAACATACCAAGGTACAAGTGGTTGATCATGACTCCTTAATAGTTGGTTTAGAACAACCATGAGTTTCCTCATTTAATCCCCCATTTCATCCAGTCTCTTAATCAGAGAACCACCACAGTTTCCTTCAAACCTATTGTCACTTTGGTGCCTTCTAGATCCATCCATTCACTAAAAACAAAAATGTCAGTGTGAGTATATCAACAAAACCATCATGTACTAATGAGGAAGATAAACACTAAGATATACTTACTCATTAAATTTATCTAAAACTATGACTCTTTATGAAATCCTAACCATTATGGTAATGTCACTTATGCCTAGAGAATACCCTAACCTCTAAAGTTATCTAAACCGACCTCTGATACCAACTATAAGGACCCGACCTTAAACATTACTTATTATTGAATTAAATGAATAATTCACATTGAGGATCTTTTCAGCTTTAGAGTTTTAGATAATTAGGACATGACTATTACATCTCAAAGATTACAAAGTAGACACATCTACTCAGCTTCCATTTTTTTCACAAAATAAAAACTCTTTAACAAAAGAGTCATGTCTAGTTCCTTGTTTTAGACAGCCTGACATTTCCTTGATCCAATCCTTGAACCAATTCAACTTTATGTCCTGTGAAAAAAATTTCATAAAAAAACATGGTATGAGCATAAAAAGCTCAGTAAGGGTTATAACAATACGGAAATAAAACATTAGTCCATGTATACATAAAAATAAATGAAATCATACATTACTCATAAAACATAAGCACATTAACATACCTCATGAAATCATAATATTTATGAATGACTCATAGAAATATTAAGTCATAAAGGTAACTTGAGGCATTCATAACATTCTTACGTAGGGAGTAACCCTCTTGGTTACGTTTGGAATACCCATCACAGTATATTCCCTAAATCTATTCAGAGAAACCTTAACGTTTAACCCCTTCGTGTTACCCAATGCATTGGAGAGCTATATTGGGCTCACCCACCCTTAGTTTATCACATAACTGCCAGTATTCATAAACAATTTCCAAGAACCATAACATAATCATAGAACATAACTTAAGCACAAAAAAAAGATTACATTCCCACATTGTAATAACAATATAACATTTTAAGATATTGAAATAATGAATCCATTCTAAAAATCATTTTCAAAACCATTTAAAACATTTATTAAAGTTATTTTTGAAACAAAGTGTCCCATACCACTTTGAATCTTTTATCATTTTAAACCATTAATATCCATATAAATAAATCCTTAAAACCATTTCAAAAACATGGATATTAATGAGAAATATTTATAAGAATAAATCCTTAAAACATTTAAAAAATATTTTAGTTAAATTGTTTTTCACAATATGAGAGACACTTGAATACAATAATTGAGGAATACCATTTAATCAGAACTTTATAACATCATGAGAATAGAGGAATTCATGATATAATATTCCAAAGGATAGTATATACACCATATAAGATTGAATTGGTGCATAACAACAGTGAAGTATCAATAGAAATGTAAAATGAGATGAAATCCCCTATAAAGAAGGTACCCTTAAATTAAGGATAAATCAATCTCATAATTATGTTTGACAAATATAAATACACCGAATATAAGTGGATATTAAGTGTAAAACTATCAAAGTTCATTCACACATATTCAAAGGAGGACATATTCAATAACTACATGTTGAACCCAAAGAAATCGAAATTGGGTTAAGAAGTTCCCTTGGTAAAATTAGATAGCCCACTACTGGAAAAAAGGGGTTTTTGTGATGGGTTATTTGCGACGGGAATAAATCCCATCTCAAATAGTCCCATTAGAAACTTATTTGCGATGGGCATAATTTCCCGTCGCAAATAACCACTTATTTGCGACGAGGAAATCTCACCCGTTGCAAAAGGCTTGGCGCGCAGAGCGCGCCAAATCACAGGAAAGTTATTTGCGATGGGTGGTAACCACCCGTCGCAAATAACCAGTGGCAGTAAATACTATTTGCGACGGGAATATACCCACCGTCGCAAATAACCGGTGGTGGTAAATACTATTTGCGACGGGAATATACCCCCTGTCGCAAATAGTATGTCGGCAGGTTATTATTTGCGACGGGACCCCTCGCAAATAACTATTTAAACATTGACCGTGATAAATGCGGGATAAAGTATTTGCGACGGGTCCCATCGCAAATAATCTCATCGCAAATAAGCTAACCTATAAATACCCCACCTGTTTTTTTCCATTCATTCTCAACTTCTCTCAAAACTCTATTTTTAGAGTCCACACTTCCTCAAATGAAATTATCACATTTGCACAACATGCAAAGCATAAAGTTATGTATTAAATATAAAATACAGAAGAATAGAGAAGAAATAAATATAATATATATCATAAATAAATATAGTTCCATCATAATGGCCACCATGAGAGGTGGTATGAGAAGATGGAACAATCATCGTTTCGTGAGGCAGTGATTCGCCATCCACGGAAACAGTATGTACTTTAACCATTAGACAGAGGTGTGTGTTAGTGTAGCTCGAATACTCCTCATAAAAACATCCTAGTATATTGAAGATACTTTTCCTCTTAAAAAATAAATAAATAAAATGATTTTAGGTGTTTGGAGAAAAAAATAAAACAAAAGAACACAAGGGAAGACGTTACCTTTAAATCGAGTAACTCTCTTTGATTTGAGCTCAAAGGCTTCCTTGGAAAGGATTATTCCCAAAGTGAGGCTTCAATGATGAAGATAGGGGTTTGGAGAGATGAAATGGGCAGGGGTTGGCCGAGCCAAATGCTCGAGAGGTGTGTGTAAGGTTGTAGGGGTGGGGGCCATTTATAAGAGGAGAGGAGGGGCACTCTTGAAAAGTTATAAAATATTACATTATTATAAAATGTTTTTCGGGTTTAAAAGGTCCCAAAAGGATATATTTAGAGGATAAGGTGATACAGTTTCGAAATAAATCCATAAAATAGGTTTGTGACAAGTGTAAGACTTATATTTCACCCTGTCTTCTCATTTTATTTAAATCGTTCATTTATGAGGTAATCACTGCATCATCACGGTGTCATAAATAAAATAATATATTTAATGTCTAAAAATTATAAAAAAATATCATGATGTAGGAAATATTTTTATCTTTCTAATTAATATTTATAGTAAAAAATATGACTTGTATAACCCCATGTAAGAATTGTTTTAATAAAACAACACATGTTTGTGACATTTTAATTTTAACTTTAAATAAAAAGGTATTATTGTCATTTTCCTACCAAAGTGGCTCCATGGGGTCCCCAAGTTGTCCCATGGATTTTAATGGTCGGCCATGACTCATAAAATAAGAGTAGTACATGTTTCTAGGTCATTTCATATTATTAAAACATTATTTTTACCTTAAACTAGACTAATTACCTCTAATCGCGATTAAAACTTAAAAGTTACTATTCACCAAAAAATTATTTTAATCCCATTGAACCAAATTTTACTTCCTAATGACAACCATGTATGTCAGATTTTTGAAATTAAAATCACAGAAGTGGTAAAGTTTCATTTAAACGAAAAATCAGTTTCTTTAAGTACCACTTAGTGGTTTCACTATTCATCAAAAATTGAAGTTTTTCAGAAAATTACCAAAAATTTACCCTAAGCTATATCTAATATTCTGAATTCAAAAATGATGTCCATATTAAAAAATTCAAAACATATAAATTGAATTAATTAATTTAATAATCAATTCATGCTGTTTAAAAAATAGTGTGTTTTTATGAAACAATAAGTATCAAAAGATTGACACTTGTTTAAGTCCAATTTCAAGATGAAATTAAATCCAATGAACAAAATTGGATTAAATGATAAAAATATATTCTAATTTAACTTTAAAACAAATTCAAAATATAATATAATCATATAAATAAATTAGATTAAAAAGAGGTTTTGAATTAAAATACAACATTTTTCACTATTTATTAAAAAATGAACTTTATCGGGAAAATACCAAAAATTTACACAAAGTAAATTTTGATGTCTCGATTCTAAGGAAGAATTTTATTCTGTCAAATATAACACATAAAATTGTCAAAAAGTGGACTCAAAAGAGGATCGTCATCAAAAGGCGGTTAATCGACCTTTTAAAGCATATTAGAATGTTTACGCTTAAAATTGGATTCATTCTTATTTTTAATCCTCTAACATTTATTGTAAAAAGTAAAAATATTTGACAAACATATATAATCATTTTTTAGTTAGTTCTATTCATTCCCTCCATTACAACATCTAGGCGTTAACTACAATTTAAAATAATATTATTTTATAATTAGAGTGCAATGTAATATTCCCAAGAAACTCATTGTTGTGTATTGGGTATGCCATCATGCATAGCGTCCCCTTTAAAGTAATATTAATATTTTATTCAAAAATATGGATAAATATGAAAATGTCATATTATTTATTTACCTGGGGTGTTAGATCCTTCCACCCTTTTGGGAATTGCGTCCTCACAATTTTAAAATTGGGCTTGGAAACTTCATTGAAAATCCCACATCGGAACAAGAGTAAAACTATCACTTTAAAATAAAGAAAGAGAAGTACAAAGTTCACCCGAGTTAACCCATACTAGGATTCCAAGTATGAAAATATGGATATGGAGGAGAAAAAAAATGGTCATGTTCTGATGGAGAGTGATAGTAAACATGTCTAAAAGAATGTTAACCACAAGAAAATCACACACTTGTGATGGGTTAAACGATATTTGATTCCCCAGTAGGAAAAATTAACAGACAACATTTTTGTTTTAAGTTACTTTTCATTGAGGAATTTATTTATGAGCTTAACTAAAACATAATGAAACATACTTACTTGTCACGTAGACTTTCAACTTTTACTAGATTCCTTAATGAAACTCATATTTTCTCCAAAAGACGAGTTTTTAGGAAGACTTGTTCGCATTAAGAGTACCATAATCAACTTCTTGAGAATCACCTACTCCAAAAAGAGAACTATATATTTCCCATGTCTTTTGACAAAAACCAAAAACAAAATTTTTAGTATGGGATTAGATAATCCAAAAAAGAATAATCCTTTATAAAAAGAAAATCTATTCTTAATCTCCAAAATTTGTCCCAAAAAAACCCAAAGTTCAATGAAGACCATTTGATAAACAATTTTCCATAAAATTATTCAAAGTAAACCAAAGTAAGATTGAAACCCAAATATTTGAAGTATTTAATAACATAGTCTTCCAAGGTACAAATTAACTTTTATCTCCAAATAACATTAGTTGCTCTTAAATTCTCATATTGAAAAGTAATTAACCTAATCACATATCCTCGATGATAGGTTAATCATTTCCATAGATAACCCAAAATAAACTTACTCTTGATTCCTAAAATCATCTAACTAAAAATAATTAGTCAAACTAACGAGGTAATTCACGTAGTCCAGTGGTAGGCGATAAATACCAGTCGCACTTTGGTTGTGGGTTCGATTTCCGCAGCTTTGTTCGACGAGACGGGTTGTCACACGGTCTGCGTGTTGTCCGTTTTCCAAAACTATATAATTCTTAAAACATTCCCCAAATTGAGATAAAATCTACAAAAATAATGATAACATATTTTAACATCAACTTTATCTCATGCCTTTAATTTTCAATCATAATATATAATAACCCATAATTACCTCAAAAGTAAGGATCATATAAACCCTAATGGTTACCTTTATAATTATTACCTGAACATCCACATAGATTTATCATCTCGTACATGATGAATTATAGAACATTCCAAGGTACAAGTGGTTTATCATGAATCCTTAATAGTTGGTTTAGAACAACCATGAGTTTCCTCATTGAATCCCCCCATTTCATCGAGTCTCTTAATCAGAGAACCACCACAGTTTCCTTCAAACCTATTGTCACTTTGGTGCCTTCTAGATCCATCCATTCACTAAAAACAAAAATTACAATGTGAGTATATCAACAAAACCATCATGTACTAATGAGGAAGATAAACACTAAGATATAATTACTCATTCACTTTATCTAAAAATAGGACTCTTTCTGAAATCATAATAATTATGGTAATGTCACTTATGCCAAGAGAATACCCTAACCTCTAAATTTATCTAAACTGACCTATGATACCAACTATAAGGACCTGGCCTTAAACATTACTTATTATTGAATTAAATGAATAATTCATACTGAGGATCTTTTCAGGTTTAGAGTTTTAGATAATTAGGACATAACTATTACATATCAATGATTACAAAGTAGACACATATACTCATCTTCCATTTTTATTCACAAAATAAAAACTCTTTAACAAAAGAGACATTTCTAGTTCCTTGTTTTAGACAGCATGACATTTCCTTGATCCCATTCTTGACCCAATTTAACTTTATGTCCTATGAAAAAAATTTCAAAAAAAACTTGGGATGAGTATAAAAAGCTCAGTAAGGGTTATAACAATACAGAAAGAAAAAATTAGTCCATGTATACATAAGAATCAATGAAATCATACATTACTCATAAAACATAAGAACATTAACATACCTCATGAAATCATAATATTTATGAATAAATCATCGAAATAATAAGACATAAAGGTAACTTGAGGAATTCATAACATTCTTACGTAGGGAGTAACCCTCTTGGTTATGTTTGGAATACCCATCAAATTATATTCCCTAAATCTCTTTGGAGAAACCTTAACGTTTAACCCCTTCGCATTACCCAATGCATTGGAGAGCTATATCGGGCTCACCCGCCGTTAGTTTATCACGGAACCGTCCGTATTCATAAACAATGTCCAAGAACCATAACATAATCATAGAACAAAACCTAAGCACAAAAAAAGATAACATTCCCAAATTGTAATAACAATATGTCATTTTATGATATTAAAATAATGAATCCATTCTAAAAATCATTTTCAAAACCATT
Source organism: Viscum album (assembly GCA_963277665.1). NCBI lineage: Eukaryota > Viridiplantae > Streptophyta > Magnoliopsida > Santalales > Viscaceae > Viscum > Viscum album. Next base: position 511,676 of record CAUJRU010000261.1, on the reverse strand, counting down.
TAAAACATTTAATAAAGATATTTTTGAATCAAAGTGTCCGAAACCAATTTGAAGCATTTAACATTTTAAACCATTAATATTGATATAAATAAATCCTTAAAACCATTTTGAAAACATGGATATTAATGAGAAATATTTATAAGAATAAATCATTAAAACATTTAAACGATATTTTAGTTAAAGTTTTATTAACAAAATGAGAGACACTTGAATACAATAATTGAGGAATAACATTTAATCAGAACATTATAATATCATGAGAATAAAGAAATTCATGATATAATATTCCAAAGGATAGTATATACACCATATAAGAGTGAATTGGTGCATAACAAAAATGAAGTCTCAATAGAAATGTAAAATGAGATGAAATCCCCTGTAAAGAAGGTACCCTTAAATTAATGATAAATCAATCTCATAATTATATGTGACAAATATAAATACACCCAATACAAGTGGATATTAAGTGTAAAAAAATCAAAGGTCATTCACACATACTAAAATGAGGACATATTCAATAACTACATGTTGAACCCAAAGAAATCGAAATTGGGTTAAGATGTTCCCTTGGTAAAATTCGACAGCCTAACGGCGTCACATAAAATTTTAGAAAAAGAGTTGATGAGAGAGATAAAGGGTATCTCATCCCCTGGACATAAAATTTACAGAAATAAGGTTATATAATAACATATCCCCGCATAATAAGATGAAAATTAAAAGACATAACAATATAAGTCTTTTAAAAAGAGGAGGGTGAAAGGTTCCCTTACCGACATGGGTAACTTTCGAAACGTACACCCCATTGAATAAGGTTCATAAAATGAATATGTAAATACCCATAAATGAAATTATATTACAAAAAGAGTATAATAATGGGCAGTATATACACCACTCAAAGGAAATAGTGTAAAACTAAGCATAAATGTCATGAGAATAAAAGTGAGATGAAAAATCCCTTACAAAAACTCGATAGCCTAACAACGCCACTTAAAACATCCAAAAATGGATTTATGAGATCAAATAGGGTCTCTAAAAATATGAACATAAAAAGTACAGTATGAGGAATATAAAATAGCATCCCCAAACATAAGAAAAATGAGCGTAAAATAAATGACACAAACAAGAGTACTTAAAAAGAAAGAGAGAGGTTGGATCCCTTATGAAAATTCGGCAGCCTAACGGTGCCACTCAAAACTTCCAAAATGGATTGATGAGAGAAAATAGGGTATATAATCATATGAAAAACAATTACAGTAAAAATAACATACCAATCATAAGAAGGATGAGATTAAAAGTAATGACATAAAAGAGTGTACTTAAAAAGAAAGAGAGGGGTAGGATCCCTTACCTTGTGTCCGACATGACTCGATCGTTCTATAATCTCATGAAAAATAAAATTTGGTCAATTTATACTTCATTAAGGACATACATTAAAGATTATTATTCATTTAATATCACATATTATAATGTAATAATAATTGGTTAATAAAGTGAGTTCATATCAGACGTTCTTGTCGATGTTCGGTACATGAGTAAAAATCGAACTTGTTAGAAAAGAATTTTCCATGTAATTATAGGTACATAATATCCAGAATAGTATTGATGTTTTAAATATCATATATATCCAGTATATATTAATTTTATACTATTGCATATAATTTGGAGATAAAAAATTAAAAGCACCATTCATGGAGACGGTAGGCCGTACGTACACATGAACACTACTTTCATTTTTTTGTCATATTAATGGAATTAATAACAAAATTAGAGAAATATATATTATAATTCCAAATTTATATCCTTAATTTATATGTAATATATTACATATATATCTGTTATATATATGTACTTATAATAGTATATAACATGTGGAGATAAGAAATGAAATGTACCGTTCATGGAGACGATAAGCCGTACGTACGCATGAACGCTACTTTCATTTCTTTGGCACATTAATGGAATTAAAATAGATGATATATATATATATATATATTATAATTCCAGTATAATATATATTTTATATATATCACAAAAGTTCATCAATTTCATTCTTTATACATTCCATGTATTGCATGAATGAGTCACATCACTTGAGGGGGCTGTAGTCCACACTTCCTCAAATGAAATTATCGCATTTTCACAACATGAAAAGCATAAAGGTATGTATTAAATATAAAATACAGAAGAATAGAGAATAAATAAATATAATATATATCATAAATAAATATAGTTACATCATAATGGCCACCATGAGAGGTGGTATGAGAAGATGGAACAATCATCGTTTTGTGAGGCAGTAATTCGCCATCCACAGAAACAGTATGTTCTTTAACCATTAGATGGAGGTGTGTGTTAGTGTAGCTCAAATAATCCTCATAACAACATCCTAGTATATTTAATATACTGGTTTTGTTAGAAAATAAATAAATAAAAAGAGTTTAGGGGTTTTGAGAAGAAAAATAAAACATAAGAACACACAAGGGAAGACGTTACCTTTAAATCGGGTAACTCTCTTTGATTTGAGCTCAAAGGCTTCCTTGGAAAGGGTTCTGACCAAAGTGAGGCTTAAATAATGAATAGAGGGGTGTGGAGAGATGAAATGGGCAAGGGTTGACTGAGCCAAATGCTCGAGAGGTGTGTGTAAGGTGGTAGGGGTGGGGGCCTTTTATAAGAGGAGAGGAGGGGCACTCTTGGAATGTTATTAAATATTACTTTATTATAAAATGTTTTTTGGATTTAAAAGGACCCAAAAGGATATATTTATAGGATAAGGTGATAGGGTTTCTAAATCCACAAATCCAAAAGGTTTGTGACAAGTTTAAGACTTATATTTCACCCTATCTTCTCATTTTATTTAAATCATTCATTTATGAGGTAATCACTACATCATCACGATGTCATAAATAAATTAATTTATTTAATGTCTAAAAATTCTAAAAAAACTATCATGATGTAGGAAATCTTTCTATATTTCTAATTAATATTTATAGTAAAAAATATGACTTGTATAATCCCATGTAAAAATTGTTTTAATAAAACAACACATGTTTGTGACATTTTAATTTTAACTTTAAATAAAAATGTATTATTGTCATTTTCCTACCAAAGTGGCTCCATGGGGTCCCCAAGTTGACCAATGGATTTTCTTGGTCGGCCATGACTCATCCAATAAGGGTAGGACATGTGTCTAGGTCATTTCATATTATTAAAACATTATTTTTACCTTAAACTACACTAATTACCTCTAATCGCGATTAAAACTTAAAAGTTACTATTCACCAAAAAATTATTTTAATCCTATTGAACCAAATTTTACATCCAAATGACAACCATGTATGTCGGATTTTTGAAATTCAAATCATAGAAGTTGTAAGGTTTCATTTGAACGAAAAATCAGTTTCTTTAACTACCACATAGTGGTTTCACTATTCATCAAAAATTGAAGTTTTTCAGAAAATTACCAAAAATTCACCCGAAGCTATATTTGATATTCTGAATTCAAAAATGATGCCCGTTTTAAAAAATTAAAAACATATAAGTTTCATTAATTAATTTAATAATCAATTCCCGCTGTCAAAACAAATAGCTTGTTTTTATGAAACAATAAGTATCAAAATATTGACACTAGTTTAAGTCCAATTTCAAGATGAAATTAAATCCAATGACCACTATTGGATTAAATGGTAAAAATATATTATAATTTAACTTTAAAACCAATTCAAAATATAATCTAATCATATAAATAAATTAGATTAAAAAGAGGTTTTGACTTAAAATACAACATTTTTCACTATTTATTAAAAATGAACTTTATCAAAAAAACACCAAAAATTTACACAAATTAAATTTTGATGTCCCGATTCTAAAGAATAATTTTATTTTATCAAGTATAACACATAAAATTTTCAAAAAGTGGATTTAAAAGAGGTTCGTCATCAAAAGGTGGTTAATCGACCTTTTAAAGAATATTAGAATGTTTATGCTTAAAATTGGATTCATTCGTATTTTTAATCCTCTAACATTTATTGTAAAATGTAAAAATATTTGACAAACTTATATAATAATTTTGTAATTATTTATGTTCATTCCCGCCATTACAACATCTAGGCATTAAATATAATTTAAAATAATATTATTTTATAATTAGAGTACAATGTAAGATTCCCAAGAAACTTGTTGTTGTGTATTGGGTACTCCATCGAGCATAGCGTCCCCTTTAAAGTAATTCTAATATTTTATTCACAAATATGGATAAATATGAAAATTTCATATTCTTTATTTACCTGGTGTGTTACACCCATAAACATTTTTCTCAAATTTCTCATGAACTCACAGACCCTGTTTTGTGTGGGGAGAGACATGGAATATTCCAGGTTATGTAGTGTTATACCAAAATCATGATATTTAAGCATTAATATCCAATATATTTAGTCATATACTATGTCATGAACCACGAGGATAAGGCCACCAATTCCATCTCTATACACCCAACAACTTCATCTCCAAAGAAAACCTTCAACCTAATCTCTCATTCAACAACTTTCAATCATTTGATGAGATCATTACATTACCTGCCTCATCATCAAACAATATTTTATTACCAAAAGTTATTAATGGAATCACACACAAGTGATAAATTGGAAAAATCCATACCACTGATGATAAGGTGAAAATAATAATAATGATAAATAGAATAAATTATTAGTATATAATGGATAAGGATAGATTAGAAAAATTAGATAATAGTGAATAGATACTACCTTGGTGGATAATGATGGAATTGATATCTCAAATAACTGTAGATGGTGACTATCGAAAAATTTTATGATGTTAGTCGCTTTAAGAGTAGTCCTAACCCCAAAAATTTGGTAGATCTATGGCTTATAATAAAATCCAATTTAGAATATATTAGTGGATTGTATCTTAACACTTGTTCTTAGTAGAGAGTGTCCCTTAATGAAAATTGTTGAAAATGGAGTATAATGAAGATATTTTTTTTATTTCACTATAATAAATACTATTTTATTCTTAATGAATAAAATGATAAAATTTGTTACTCGAATTCAGAATGATTTATCAATCATATTGACTCTCTATTACTCAGGTATAGAGATACCTCTTGATGTAATTTATCATAACCTTTCATATTGGCATGAATTTTATTCTATAAGGTTATATTAATTAAGTTTTAGTCTTTCCTACCAGAACACTCCTAATGAATTTATTGTTTTAGATCATACTATTACTTAGAATAGAATTTTGTTTTATGCCATCCCTAATAAAATATAAATTTCAGAACATACCCATTCGACTAACTAGGTCTATCCACGAATTGTAGTCTATCGATTTCAAGAGAGATCTATTATTGGTCAATAGATCCACTGGATTTGAATATTATGTTATACAAATAATGTCACATCTAGGAAACATTCACTTATTTAGTGTGAGAAGTGAGAAGTATATCATCGTAACACCACAATACATGATCATGTGTGTGTGAATGAGGACGGTCTAGTGTATTTCTTAACAACTTGATTATAAGATATTAAATTATTATTAAAAAAATAAATAACTTTCCTTTAAATAGTTACCCCACTCTATCACAATTTCAATTTATAGACTCTATTCCTTGTCTTCCACTTTAAAATAAAATAAATAAACATATTAATAAATATTTAAAAATAAATACTCCCCCACTTTTATAAAATATTTAAAATAAAAAACATTTTTGTTAACATGAATCATTATTTATATGGAAAAAATCTAACTAAAATCATATCAGGATTTGAAAAATTAAATATTAGAATCAAATAAATTATGAATATTGTAATATTTGGGCACATCCCTCAATATATATCTCTATCTATCCATATTATTTATTCTATACAAGTATATTTTAATTCCAAATTTATTCATATACTCATAGGATCCATTATAGTCATGTGTCTCTGATTGCACACAATAGATATTTTGGGAGATTTTTAGATATTGATGAGACTCTTGATCCCCTATTAGATGTTACTGAGGTCCATTATTGATGAAGTGACCCCTGTTGTTATAGTTTTTATCAAGGAAAGCATATTTTTAGATGATTTGGAGTTGATATGTTTGTTGTGTTGGTTTTTGTTTTCAATATTAAAATACTTTGCTAACTCAAATTAAATAAACTCTGTTATGTGAGGTGAAAGTTATTTGTTTGTATGAATGTGTTTTAGACTCGTATTTATATGTTTAAGTATTAATTAAAAAGGATATAAGATCATTTAATGATTCTTGTAATTCTAGAGTTGGATATAAATTTTAAAAAATTCATAGGGAACTTATATTTTTTTGTTTATGAATTTTGATATTTGAGTAGGAATTATCTAGATGAGAGTAAGAGTATTCATATTACAAAACTATTGTAAAGACATCAATGTATGAGATATTTAAATAATTACAGAAGACATTTGATTCATTCTGTAATAAATTCATGTAAAATGTAACACAATCTTGGTGAAGCATATGATGCTGTTTGAGGAATAGAAGACTTCTTCTAAGGAAAATAATACTTTTATAAAAATATATAAGACTATTTTTTGAAATAAAATTTGGAAAATTCATAAGTTTTTAAGACTCTTTGATAAATTTTTATGAACATGAATATTTGGAAAGAGATCCTTATGATTTTTTTAAGAATTTTATTCTAGAATAAAACATTATATCTAAATTTAATACTTTTTAGTGAAATGTATTTGGGAAAATTCATGAATGTGTGATACTTTTTAATCATTGCAAAAATATTTTTATATTTAAAAAATTGACAAAATAATTAAAATAAATAGTTTTATAAAAAATGATTACATGTAAAATGAGTGACTTTAAATGTCAAAAAAATTCAAGATAAAAAAATATTATAGATTTACAGAATAAATTTGCTACGTAAAATTTTATTAGTTGATTTTTTAAAGGGTCAATTAGAGTTTAAAAATAAAAAATATTGATTCATAATCTCTTAAAAGGAGTGTTAATTCTATGAATAATTTTTTTTGTGCCAAAAAGGAATGAAAAGTTGTAATCAATCTTGAAAACTAGTTAATCCCAACAAAAGAATTGAATTTCACTATTATTTGTGATAGTGACTATATAGAAAAATCCAATTAACAAAACAGAATATTATTGCCATGACCCATCCCCTGGGGACTATATCGTGACTACCCCAAGACCAACTTCCATAGGCCAGGGGCTGACAACTAGCACCAAAGGCATAAATTCCTAAACTGGGAAGGCATTTCCTTTATAACCATAAACAAACATGACAGAGTACACAAATGAAAGCAAAACACTAAGTATAACTGTATATAAAAGAAGTGCTGGAAAGTAAAAAGGGGATAGAAATAGATGCCCAGAAGGAAAGCACATGTACAACTGAAAGCAAGTAAAACTGAAGAAATGTAAAGAAGCTACTGGGTCATCCTCCAGGGTTCCTACATGAATGGTAGGTATAGATGGCCTCCTCAACACTCCTATCCATCCGTCTCCTCTATGTACCGTCACACTGAGTGGTCCACCTCCAGGTACAATCCAGTCCTGCTACTCTCTACCTCAGTGAGCGCTGTCCGTCGTCTACATCCAACACAACGAGGTGTAGGCATAGCCCGTGTAGGGTTGAGTATAACGATACTCAGTAGGGACCCCGAGACCCTCATGGTCTCACTAAATCCAACAAGTATAAAACACAAAGTATGAAATAAACGGATAACCATTACACATGTATATGCCAATACATATACATAAGTTATCTAGTAACCCATCTCAATCCTGAGGAAAACACAAAATTCATTGACTCAGCTCAAAACTAGGATTTTATTCTCGGGGTGGTAACATGTAACATTCCCAGTCAATCTGTCGAAACCTCAGATGCTAGTGTAATCCTCATCTATAGAGTACTGTGGGCCTGTCGCATCATAGAGAGGCACTTCCAACTATCCTGGACTGCTGTGGTACTCCTCCTGTCGAGTACCGTGGGTCTGATACGTCACATAGAGGCGCTCCCTACTGTGGGTCTGCCTCGTCACATAGAGGCGCTCTACTTCATGGCCTACTGAGGTAATCCTCTTGTTGAGTACCGTGGGTCTGCCACGTCACATAGAGGATCTCCCCACTGTGGGTATGCCACGTCACATAGAGGCTCTCCCCACATGGCTAGTCAAAACACTCAGAGTCGAAAGGTCAGCAGTCGTCAGGTATCATCCAGCTACTAGGTCTCCCTACTCCACACACTCATCTCTTGGAGGATCCGCTCCATGAGCTACTGGTCGATACTCCAACTATCATGAATTCCCAAGTAGAAGTATCGCAAAGGTCTTCCTCATCATTGGGGTCTCAATGCAATAGACGACGTGTCAAACAGACACCCAGTCTGTGAGTTATTGGCATTTCCATTCAAGGGGCCCGATTTGATTTTAGTTTCAAACCAACCCGAATGTACCCCAACTGTGTTCAAACCTCAAGAGGGGTATTCCAAAATAACCTTATTTCACCAAGATTTCCGTCTCCATAGACGGTTCATCGATCGGACATCCGTACCCCAAGATATGGGCGAAAAGGTAGAAACATGCCATAGTGGGTTTGGGTCTGGTCTGACCCAGTTGGACAGACCCGACCCGACCCGGATCCGACCCGATCCATGGGTCCGACCCGACCTAAGGTGGCGGCACATCCCGCAGGGCGGCCCTACCCATGCTGGGTCTGGCTGGCGCTGGGTTCGGCCTGACGGCCCGTGGGGGGTCGACCTCAGCTGCATCCAGGGGGAAAGCCGCATGCCCCTGGCTCCTGAATGGTAGAGCCGTTCGGGTGGAATCCCAACCAGTGCCAGGTAGCACCGGTCCAGCTCATGCGGGACCCAGCAGGGTCTCGCACCTCCCGGCTGGCCGAGCGGCCTGCCGCTCCGCACCGCCGACGGCCGGCCTGATGCCTGCCACCCCTACTCCTCCGCCATCACTCGGCCTGGCCGCAACCCCTTTCTTTCACGTGGCATGACGGTGCCTCGGCCTTCCGGCGACCCGGCGGCATTGCGCCATCGGTCTCTCCATGGCCAGTCCGATTCCGGCTGCCGTTGCTCTGCCGCGGTCGTCAAAAAATGAGGAAAAATGAATGGGGAGGGTCAGACCGTGTTCAAGTGGTCCGATCTATCCATGTTATGTTGATAACATTTGGTGATTCATAAACCAAGATTTTTTCATTGAAAAACAGAAACAAATCAATCTTAAATCCTCCTACCTCGTATCGATGATCATTGACGGAGTCGTGGAAAGGCGGGCGTGGATTCATAAATGTCGAAAAAAGAAGAGGATTTCCGTCATTGGAGGATTAGCATTCGGAGGTGACGAAGTCTAAGATGGCATTCTTCACGGTCAGCTCCTTCTCGTTTGACACAATTGAAGTTATTTGTTCATTAGTGAGTTTGTTCTATCCCAAGCTCCCTCTTTCCCCAAGCTCCACCAAATGGAAATTCCAACCAAAACGAATGGATTAAGTTAGTCCATTATTTAATTGGTGGCCCCAAAAATTCAAAAGAATTCAAATTGTTTCAATTAATTAATTGAAATGGTCAAATTAAATAATTAAGGGGGGGGGGGGTTGGCACATACGGAGGGAAGTTCAAAGGTTCTCCTTAAATAAATGGGTGCTTCCAAGGGTTACAAGCCCGGGTGGTCCCCACCAAAGATATCCTCCCAATGGAGGTTATTTGTGGGTGGGCCCCACCACCATAACCTCTCTTGGTAGGTTATGGTGTGGTGGCCTCCACCTCTAACAACCCCTTGGATATTTTAACCACCAAGCATAAAAATAAGCTTCAAACTTATTTTTATTTAACTTTTTCCTAAAAACTCAAAAACTAACTTTCATTCTCGACCGACTGTATGACAACCCTGCTTTTATTACAAACTTAAATATGATTTATTACATAAAAATTCACTTGATACAACAAAGAAGATTGATAAGTTTAGTGTCTTTGGGGCTTAGGATCATTACATAAAAACTTGAAACATGAAATACAACATCTTTATTGAAAACTTCCTTTACATGACCACTAAATTCCCTCGTACTTAGCATTTAATGGGATAACCTGAGGACATGCATAAGAAAATGGTGAGCTGTAAAGCCCAGTAAGGGAGTAAAAATGGAATAACATGAGGAGTACAATAAATGTCAGACAACATTTATATAAATAGAGCATTAAAGAAACATGAACATAAAGGCATGATAACACATGATAATCATAACATGGAAATGTGGCAACAACACTTATCATGGAATTAGCATGAGCCAAGGCTCATTGCACATAGAGCATGATTAAATACTCATTGCACATAAAGCATGACTAAAACCTCGTTGCACTTGAATTAGAATGATTCAACACTTATTTCACATGACGTATCATGATACTATACTTTACCCAATGCATTGGAGCACTATAAGGGCGCACCCTTCTTAAACATTTCATTTCATGCATAAGTGTCCCACATGGATCATAAAACATGGATTCATTAAACATAATAACTTATTCCATGATAAAGGAATATTAAATTTATACATGAAACTATATAATCAATAAGTAAATGTGCATAAAGGTGAATACTCTTGACGGAGAAATGGGTATGGTATTCACTACACAATGGCACTGGCTTAGAAAATCGGTGCAATTTCGACAGCGTAACGGCGTGACATAAGAATTCATAAAAATGGTTGATGAGAGAGAAAGGGGTGTCTCATAATATTTACATGAAATGTACAGTAAGGGGTAATATAGATACATGTCCAAAAAATTGTAATGGAATTTAGATTCATGATACAAAAGTATTGCTTGAATGTAAAAGAGAAGAGAGAAGTTTCTTTCGGAATATCGGCATAGTAACAGGTGTACATGAGAGGCATTTAATGATAGAGAAAGGGGTCTCCCATCATTCAAACAATAAGAAGGCAGTATGAGGGAGGTGCGAAACCATACCCCACCATTCATAATTGAAATTAAAAGGGAAAAACAACTTAAAGAAAATTGGACAAAAATGAGAAAGGAAGAAAAAACCCTTACTTGGAAGTATGCTTCCAAAGGCTAGAGAGAGGCTTGTGAGAGGATTTTTGGGAGCTTGGGGCACCTCAAGAAGATTATAGAGAGAGTAGGTAAGAGGTTGTACGAACTCTAAAGGATTTGAGGGGGGAGGAAGTGGGAGCTTGGGTGGGTTTATATAGGAAAGGTGATGGAATTCTTTATTATTTAGGTTTGGGACCCCTTACATTAAATTAATCCAAACCACAAACCATACCATGGTTTTTTCCCATGGTTTTTGGAAAATGGAAGATGAAAACAATATTTTATAAGGCCAAGGTCCGAATTTCTTAAAATATTAGGGTTGCTTATGTGGAGGTGAGTCACAATCCCATGGAAATTAATTTTAAAAGGAAAGGTGTTGAATAAGTCTTGAGGGGTCCATTAATGCATTGAAAAGTAAGTAAAACAAACCCAAAATCACATTATTTTAATGGTAAAACATATATTTGACGAACATAAAGATTATAGTATTTTAATACATCACTATTGCGTCATTATGATGTCATAAAACACATTATATATTTAAACGGTATTTAATTTTTACCCAAAAATTTGACTGTCTTAGAAAATTATAAAAAATTCACTGTTGGATAATATCGACATCCTGATTCCAGAAATAACATTTATTTTATCTAAATAATTTTCTAAATATATTAATTTTAACTTTTAAAATAAAATTCACTATTTATCAAAAATTCACAGGTTTTGACAGAAATGTCTTTTAAACATTAATAAAAATTATAATTGCATTCCTAAAATTATAATATCATTTATATTTAATAAAAATTAGTTTAATAATAATAATAATATTTTATTAAAATATTATTTAATTCAAAAATCCCTTAATTTAATAAAATATAATTCTTAATTAAATAATAACTAAAAACACTATTTGTACTTAAAAAACTATTTACAATGTATCAATAATGAAAAGAAAGTATATTAATTATTATATAAAAAAATAATGTACATGAACATAGTACTATTTATTTGTTACATAACCCCTTAAAATAGCCGCATAAGACCTAAGGGTAAGGTGTGCGATGGTGACAGACTCATGGGGTGGCTCAGATAACATTGCTCGAGTGGTAATTTCTATCAACTTCCACATCTTCCGTAGACGGTTCGGTTAGAGCTTGACATGATGATGATCAGCTTGGGCTTGGTCAAGAGAGAAGCCGAAGGATGCCACCACTTTTCCGAGTTCTGACAAATGGGCTTCATATGGGGAAATTCTACTGGATGAGGCCATCGCTTCCTTTTTCTGAGTAAATTGGATTTGTTAAAGTCCTATATTTATACTAATCATGTGATCACTATTCAACAGATATATTAGAAACGGTCAAAATTCTTATCATAAAACCAAAGAAGTTGACATTTTATGTAAACATAAAGCGGCATTTAATTATATCATGATGGATTTCCATTAATGAAACTTTGGGTCGTTACAATATTCCCCCCTTAAGAAATTTCACCCTCGGAATTTTCCTTTCCCCACACTAAAAAAGATGTGGGTAACTCAGCTTCATCATTTCCTCTGATTCTCAAGTCGCTTCTTCAAACATGTGGTTTCTCCACAACACCTTGACGAAAGGCATCGTCTTAATTAATAGACCTTTTTCTCTACGATCTAAGATCTTCAATGGTTTCTCCTCATAAGAAATATCATCTTCCAATTGTACCACCTCAGAAGAGAGTACATGTGAAGGGTCCGGTATGTACTTCCTTAAGAGGGATATATGAAAGACATCATGTACTTTCGCCATGGCAGGTGGAAGTTCTAGTCGATACGCCACAGCCCCGACACGATCAAGAATCTCGAAGGGGTCGATGTACCTTGGACTTAGCTTCCCTTTACTTCCAAACCTCATGACCTTATTCCACGGAGATATGTGTAGAAACACCGTGTCTCCAACTTTAAACTCAAGGTCTCGTCGATGATTATCTGCATAACTCTTCTGTCAACTCTGAGTTGCCTTGATATGCTGCTGAATGGTTTTTACCTTCTCCACCATTTCCTCAACCATTTTTGGTCCAAGAAACATACGTTCACCGACCTCATCCCAACATGCCGGTGTTGTGCACCATTTCCCATACAGGGCTTCATATGGTTCCATTTGGATGCTCGAGTGGAAACTGTTATTAAAAGAGAACTCAACCAGAGGAAGATGTTGATCCCATCCTCCTTTAAAGTCCATTGAGCATGATCTCAACATGTCCTCAAGTGTTTGGATAGTCCGCTTGGATTGGACATCAGTTTGAGGATGATAGGCCATAATGAAGTTCAGTTCAGTATTCAGAGCACATTGAAGAATCTTCTAAAACTTAGACGTGAATCATGGATCTCGGTCAGACACAGTAGATAGTGGTACTCCATTCAACCTTACCACTTCCCTAATATATATCTGTGCCAGTTGATCCAAAGAGAAATCCTCCCGAATAGCAATGAAGTGTGCAGTCTTTATAAGACGATCCACAATAACCCATATTGCAATGTTGCCTTTGGATGTCCTTGGAAGTCCGGTGACAAAGTCCATGGTGATGTTCTCCTATTTCCATTATGGTCTAGGCAATGGTTGCATCATCCCCTTAGACTAATTCCTCTCTTCCTTCACTGGCGGACACACCAGGCACTTTGATGTATATTCATCGATATCCTTCTTCATATTATCCCACAAAAAGTTTTCTCGGAGATCTCTATACATCTTTGTGCTCCCTGGGTGAATAGAAAATTTTTAACTATGTGCATCATCCAAAAGTTCCTTCTTCAGCTCTGGACTCAACAGAACACATAATATTTTCCCAAACCGCATGATTCCTTCTTCATTAACATTAAACTCCAAGGATTTCCATTTTTTGATAGCTTCCACTTTTTCTTGAATTCCCACATCATCCTTTTGAGCATCCTTTCACCTTTCCAAAAGAGACGATTGAACAATTATTTGTGAAAGGATTGATTATGTTCCCCTCTTTATGATTCCCATGTCCATCTTCATCAAGTCTAAGAAGATTGGATCCTTCTCATTTCTCATCATTGATAGAATTGCTGGGTCCTTTCTACTTAGGGCATCTGCCACCTTGTTCGCTTTCCCAGGGTGGTAATATATTGAACAGTCAAAATCATTGATGAGATCTATCCATCTTCTCTGGTGCATATTAATCTCTTTCTGTGTGAATATATATTTAAGACTCTTGTGTACAGTATATATCTCACATTTCTCCCCATAGAGATAATGCCGTTAGATTTTCAAGGAAAAGATCATCGCTGCCAACTCCAGATCATGCGTTGGATAGTTTCACTCATGGATTTTCAACTGCCTTGAGGCATATGATATCACTTTATCATTATGCATCAGCACACAGCCCAAGCCCTTCTTCGAAGCATCACTGAATACCACAAAAAGTTCCCCACTTGTGGGTAAAGTGAGCACAGACACAGTGATAAGCCTCCTTTTCAACTCCTTGATGCTTTCTTTGCATTAATAACTCCAACAAAACTTTACTCCCTTCCAAGTTAGCTTGGTAAGATGGTTGGACAATCATGAGAAATTCCACACAAATCGTCGATAATATCCAGCAAACCCCAAGAAGCTACAGATATCTTTTACCGATGTTGGCCTCGGCCATCCCTCAATTGCATCTGTTTTGGAGGGGTCCACAGATATCCCATTGCTTGTGATCATATGGCCCAAGAATGAGACCTCCTTCAACCAGAACTCACACTTCCTGTACTTTGCATAGAGCTTCACCTTGTGCAAAGTCTCTAGTATAGTTTTTAAATTCTCCTCATGATCCACCTTGGTTTTGGAGTATTTTAGAATATCATCTATAAAGTCTACCACAAATTTGTCAAGGTAATCCCTAAAGACTCTATTCATCAAGTCCATGAATATTTCTGGAGCATTGGTGAGTCCGAAAGGAATTACTATAAATTCATAGTTCCCGCATCTTCTATGAAAAGTAGTCTTGGGGAAATCTTCCTTCTTCACCCTTACTTGATAATATCCTGACCGCAAGTCCACATTGGAGAGGTATTGTGCTCCACGCAGCTGATCGAACAAGTCATCAATTCTTGGGAGAGGATACTTTTTCTTTATCGCGATTTTGTTAAGTTCACGATAATCGATGCAAAGCCGCATTGACCCATCCTTCTTCTTGACGAAGAGGACTGGTGAACCCCATGGTGAAGCACTTGGGAGTATAAACCCTTTATCCCGATTGTCCTGTAGTTGTTTCTTATGATCTTCATGATCAACAACAACCATTCTATATGGAGTCTTGGATATTGGTAGTGCCCCAGGTATAAGTTCAATTGAGAACTCAACATCTCTTCTAGGAGGAAGACCAGGCAGTTCCTCAGGAAACACTTTAGCGAATTCACTCACAATAGGCATTTCTTCAAGGATGGTATCTTCCTTGGACTCAATCATCTGATCCAGATACGCGTTCTTATAAGGAATTAATATCCATTCTTGAGATGATAGAGCTAAAGGAGATTCATCTTCATCCTTACACTTGTAAAGAATTGGGGGTCGATTCTCCATATGGAGTTTGATTTCCCACTCCCGAGAATTTATATTGGGTCTATATAAGGAAATCCAATCCATGCCAAGAATTGCATCAAATTCTACCAGAGGGAGTATGATGAGGTTTGTCGGGAAATTCAATCCACAGACTATAACAGGGGAGGACTTATATTCATGGGATGCAATGATTGCCCCATTTTCCGTACTCACCGACATCTTTACTTCCATGATTTGTGGTGGTGCTGGTATCATTCTACTAAACTTTTGAGATATAAAAGAATGCATAGAACTTGAATCAAAAAGTACATTCGCTATTCTTGAATGAATAACTAGCGTACCTATCACCACTTCATTTTTTGGGTTCACTTCGGAAAAAGTGGTGGAAAAAGCTCTTCCTTGATGCCTTGGAGGTTGTTGGTTGTCTCTGAAAACCCTTGGATTAGGGCACTAATTTGAAAAATGACCCGGATCTTTGCATTTGTAGAATTGAACAACACGTTGTGGTTCGAACCGAGCATTCCTCTCCTCTGTCGTAGCCACGGGTCTTTCTTTCGGACAGTTAACAACTAGGTGCCATTCCCTTCCACAATTGAAGCATTTCTTCATCCCCTTAAGACAATTTCTAGGGTGCTTCTTTCCACACTTTTGGCAAGTGGGCTGTTGGATATTCTTAGAACTGTTAGATTTATCAATCAGACCACCAGCATTGAAGTACACCTTATGCTTCTTATCCCCATGATACACTTGTGATTCCTCGGTCTCCATTTCAACCTTGAGGGAACATAGGACAATTTCCTCATAGCTGTCGAAATCACGGATCACTAATGCTTTCCGCAGGCTATGCTTCATCCCACCAAAGAAGCGGTCAACTTTGAATTCAGGGGTAACGACAAAACTGGAAGCGTAACGTGCAAGCCTTGTGAAGTTTGCCTCATACGCTCCAATAGAGTCTTCATCTTTTTGATTGAGGGAATAGAAGTCCCTTTCCATCTGAAGCCGGAGGGTGTGCATAAAATATTTATCGAAAAACATCTTCCAGAAATCCTTCCATTCCAACACCACGATCTCCTCCTCAGGCTTCATATTTTTGATCAACATCCACCAATGATCAGATTCACCCTCCGTTTGATAAGCCGCTAGGAAAACCTTCTCTTGTCCAGAACATTAAAGGATGGAGAATATCTTTTCAATGGAGTTGATCCATTGTTCAAAAATCGTGGGATTGGATGATTCACTAAAAGTAGGAGGCCTTTTGTCTCATGAAGATCTCGATAGCGACATGTTCTTTCTTAGGGGGGGTTGAACGTTCCTCTTGACCCATGTTTCTATTCAAAACTTGAGTTAGCTAAGAGAACAGTGTGACAAAGTTTGCAATTCCCGCTCCTATTGGATTTGGAATCTCATTAGTACATTCATCACACTGATCTTCACAATGGTTGTTAGCCCGAGTCCTCCTATTACCGGCCATTGGCTGGAATAAAAGGAATGTTAGGGGTAACACATAAAGGGTAATCCAAAGACAAAAGTTGATGACTTATAAATAAAATTTTATTTCCTTACTCATGAGTCTATAGGCTTCAGTCTAGGATTTTAATGATCTACTTTCTAACATATATTCATAGAGGAATTTTTCTAATTACCTTAATAAGGGTTCATACTAAGCTTTTGAATTTATCAAAAAATATCCCCCGAGAGTGTCGTAACCAAGAGTGCAGCAAGGCCTGTTGTCGTGCACCAGTTCCTGTCCGAGTCTAGATCAAAGCGGTGTTTTCGGGTTTTACCCCTAGGATACATCTGTGCCAGAGCCGCCTCTAGCTTCTCATATCCAGATAGGGATGTATTTGTTTGATAAACCACTTAATCAGTACTTACCAAAACTTAGGGATGTTTTTATTATACATAGTCTCATCTATAAGGATATTTTAGGATTTTCTAATCCTAATCCCAAAAATAACTAAACCTATCCTCTGATACCAACTATGACAACCCTGCTTTTATTAAAAACATAAACATGATTTATTACATAAAACATCACACAACAAAGAATATTGAGAGGTTTATTGTATTTGGGGATTAGGATCATATCATAAAAACTTGAAACATGAAATACAACATCTTTATTGAAAACTTCCTTTACATGACCACTACATTCCCTCGTACTTAGCATCGCATGGGATAACCTGAGGATATGTATAAGAAAAGGGTGAGCTATAAAGCCCAGTAAGAGAGTACACATGGAATAACATGAGGAGTAAAATACATGTTAGACAATAGGCATATCAATAGATCATAAAAGAAACATGAACATAAAGTCATGATAACGCATGATAATCATAACATGGAAATATGGCAAGAACACTTATCATGGAATTAGCATGAGCCAAGGCTCATTGCACATAGAGCATGAGTAAATCCTCAGTGAAAATAAAGCACAAGTATACCCTAGTTGCACTTGAATTAGCATGAGTCGACACTCATTTCACATGAAGTATCATGATACTATACTTTACCCAATGCATTGGAGCGCTATAAGGGCGCACCCTTCTTAAACATTTCATTTCATGCATAAGTGTGCCACATGTATCATAAAACATGAATTCATTAAACATAATCATTTATTCGACGATAAAGGAATGTGGAATTAATACATGAAATTATATAAACAATAATTAAATGTGCATAATGGTGAATAATCTTGACGGAGAAATGGGCATGGTATTCACAACACAATGGCATTGGCTTAGAAAATCGGTGCAATTTCGGCAGTGTAACGACGTGACATAAGATTTCATAAAAATGGTTGATGAGAGAGAATGGGGTGTCTCATCATATTTACATGAAATGGAAAGTAAGGGGGTAATATAGAAACATGTCCAAACAATTTTAATGGAATTTAGATTCATGATACAAAAGTATTGGTTGACTGTAAAAGAGGAGAGAGAAGTTTCTTTCGGAATTTTGGCATAGTAACGGGTGTAAATGAGAGGCATTTAATGAGAGATAAAGGGGTATCATTTCATTAAAACAATAAGAGGGATGTATGAGGGAGGTGAGAAACTATACCTCCCCATTAATAATTTAAATGAAAAGGGAAAAACAACTTAAAGAAAATTGGACAAAAATGAGAAAGGAAGAAAAAACCCTTACTTGGAAGTGTGCTTCCAAAGGCTAGAGAGAGGCTTGTGAGAGGCTTCTTGGGAGCATAGGGAACCTTGGGAGGATTCTAGAGAGAGTAAGGCAGAGGTTGGATGAACTCCAAAGGCTTTTATTGGGGAGGAAGTGGGAGCATGGGTGGGTTTATATAGGAAAGGTGAGATAATTCTTTATTATTTAGGTTTGGGACCCCTTACATTAAATTAATCCAAACCACAAACCATCCCATGGTTTTTGCCCATGGTTTTTGGAAAAGGGAAGAGGAAAAGAATATTTTATATGGCAAAAGTCCAAACTTCTTAAAATATTAGGGTTTCTTATGTGGAGGTGAGTCACACTCCCTTGGAAATTAATTTAAAAGGAAAGGTGTTGAATAAGTCTTGAGGGGTCCATTAATGCTTTGAAAAGTAAGTCAAACAAACCAAAAATCACATTATTTTAATGGTAAAACATATATTGGCCGAAAAAAGGATTATAGTATTTTATTACATCACTATGGGGTCATTATGATGTCATAAATACAATATATATTTAAACGGTTTTCAATTTTTACCCAAATATTTGACTGTCTCAGAAAATTATGAATAATTTACCATTGGATAATTTCGACATCCTGATTCCAGAAATAATATTTATTTTATCTAAATAATTTTCTAAATATTCTAATTTTAACTTTTAAAATAAAAACTTCTATTTATCGAAAATTCACTGGTTTTTACAGAAATGGCTTTCAAAACATAATAAAAATAATATTTTCATTCATAAAATTATAAGATCATCTATATTTAATAAAAATTAATTTAATAATAATAATAATACTTTATTAAAATATTATTTAATTTAAAAATCCCTTAATTTAATAAAATATAATTCTTAATTAAATAATAACTAAAAACACTATTTGTACTTTAAAAACTATTTACAATGTATCAATAATGACAAGAAAGTATATTCATTATTATATAAAAAAATAATGTACATGAACATAGTACTATTTATTTTTTACATAACCCCTTAAAATAGCCGCATAAGCCCTAAGGGTAAGGTGTGCGATGGTGACAGACTCTTGGGGTGGCTCGGATAACATTGCTCGAGTGGTAATTTCTATCAACTTACACGTATCCTGTAGACGGTTCAGTTAGAGCTTGACATGACGACGATCAGCTTGGGCTTGGTCAAGAGAGAAGCCGAAGGATGCCACCTATTTTCCGAGTTCTGAAAAATGGGCTTTGTATGGGGCAATTCTACTGGATGAGGCCATCGGTTCCTTTGTTTGAGTAAATTGGATTTGTTAAAGTCCTATATTTATACTAATCATGTGATCACAATTCAACAGATATATTAGAAACGGTCAAAATTATTGTCATAAAACCAAAGAAGTTGACATTTTATATAAACATAAAGAGGAATTTAATTATATCAAGAGGGATTTCCATAGAGTATTGTGGGCCTGCCTTGTTACACAGAGGTGCTTCCCACTATACTGGACTATTGTGGTACTCCTCCTGTCGATTATCGTGGGTCTGTTGCGTCACACAGAGGCTCTCCCCACTATGGGTCTACCGCATCACATAGAGGCGCTCCCCCTCGTAGCCTACTACGGTACTCCTCCTGTCGAGTACTATGGGTCTGCCACATCACACAGAGGCGCTCCCCACTACGGGTCTGCTGCATCACACAGAGGCGATCCCCACTTGTCTTGTTGAAAAACTCCAAGTCGAAAGGTCAGTAGTCGCCAGGTATCATCCAGCTACTAGGTCTCCGTACTCTGCTCGCTTCTCTCCATGAGGATCTGCTCCTTGAGCTATAGGTCGATACTCCAACTGTAACGAAGTCCCAAGTAGAAGTATCACAAAGGCCTGCCTTGTCATAGGGGTCTCAACGTAAGAGACGACACGTCAATCAGACGCCTGGTCTGTGAGTTATTGGCATTTCTGTTCTAGGGGCCCGATTGGATTTTAGGTTCAAACCAACCCGACCATACCACAACTATGTCCAAAACTCAATATGGGTATTCCAAAATAACATTCTCACTCCAAGCTTTCCGTTTCCACATACGTCTCATCCATCGGACACACGTATCCAAAGATATGGACGTAAAGGTGAAAACAAGCCATTGCTAGTCCGGGTCCAGTCCGACCTAGTCAGACTGACTCAGCCTAACCCGGTTTCTGACTCGGGCCTGACCCGGTTCGTGTGTCTAACCGGGTATGTGGGTCCGACCCGGCCCGAGGGGGCAACCACCCCGAAGGCGGCCCTACCCGAGGAGGCGGCTAGGCCCACGGGGTGGCCCGTCCCGCGCTGGGTCTGGCCCAGCGGCCTAGCGGCCCACAGGGGGTCCACCTCATCCACGTCTAGGGGGGAAGCTGAGCGCCCCTAGCCCTCGCGGAAGAGCCATTCGGGCGTAGTCCCAACCAGCGCCAAGTGGCGCAAGTACAGATCACGCGGGACCCAGAGGGGTCCCGCTCCTCCCGGCTGGCCGAGCAGCCAACCTCTTCGCACTACCGGTGGCCGGCCCGACGTCGGCCGCCCCAGCTCCTCCCTTGTGGCCCGCTCTCACCGCGGATCTCCTCCTCCTTGCAGTGCGACTTCCCTGAGCCATTCCACTCCGGTCACTGCCCGGCCGCTGCCCCCTTCTCCTCTGCGCGGCATGACAGCGCCACGCCCTTCCGCCGTGGACCGACCTGGCCGTGAACCCTTCGTTGGGGAGTTCTTTCTCTCTGAAGCTCCCTCTTTCCCCAAGCTCCACAAAATAGAAATGCCAACCAAAAATAATGGATTAAGTTAATCCATTATTTAATTTGTGGCCCCAAAAATTCAAAATAATTCAAATGTGTTCAATTAATTAATTGAAAGGGTTAAATTAATTAATTGAGGGGGGGGGGGGGGGGTTGGCACATAAAGAGGGAAGTTAAAAGGTTCTTCCCACATAAATGGGGGGTTTCAAGGGTTACAAGACCGAGTGGTCCCCAACAATGATATCCTCCCAATGGAGGTTATGTGAGGGTGGGCCCCACCACCATAACTACTCATGAGAGGTTATGGTGTGGTGGTCTCCACCTATAACCACCCCTTGGAGCTTTTTAAAACCAATCATAAAAATAAGCTTCACACTTATTTTTATTTAACTTTTTCTTAAAAACTCAAAAACTATCTTTCTTTCTCGACCGACTGTTGTCGAGGTGAAAGTCCTACTAAGAGAATACCGACGTTGTGAGTTCAACGGTGCCCTCATATTTCCGTTCCGAGAACCGGTTAACAATTTATAAAATCTCGCTCGCACGTTTACTGAACGTAACTGAACAAAACATCAGAAATTGATATCGGGCACACCGGGCCTCAAAATCAAGCGTCGTAAATTTTCACGAACTTGTAAAATTACCATGTATTTAAAAAAAATTCCACATAATTTATGGGTCTTTACAAATATAAACATGATTATTTAATATATTATGTTATAGTATTTGAAATATTTTTTTATTTTAATTTTAATTTTAAATTATAATTTAAATGAAAATTTTATGCTATGTAAGGGTAAAATAGAATAACTTATTATACAGAAGAGATGTACATGTGATGTGTGCAAAAAATGATAATATTTTTCATATGCTTAATATAATAGGGAATAATTATATAGATTATTTAGGAGCGATACGAATAAATATGGGGTTGTGTAGTCTATATATAAATAGTAGACAATGAAATTTTATGTAGAAGATGAATAAAATAGGTTATATAAAAACAACATGATAGTAATATTATCTAGTTTATGAATTTCCTAATGTTAACTAGTAAATTTGATATATTTTTTATTGTGTGGATACACTTGACACACTCAATAGAATTATGTGTTCCCTGAGTTATAGGATAAAATTTACCCACTTTCCATAAAAATGATAAAAATTGTATACTGAAAATTATTGGGTGAATCCATTTCAATCTAAGAAGTAATTGTTTTTAGTACAGAACCTTGAAAAATCAGTCGTGCCTTCCATTTTTGAGCATGGGTGTGCTTTAATCTGATTAGATTAGTCACTTTAATAGGTGGTTAATATTTTTTAACAAGAATATTTAATGTTAATTATTACCATTAATTCACCCTTATCTCACTGATTTTCACTAATCCTAGAGATCATTTTCATCTCTTATCCTTTCCTGAATGTTCAATAAGAATATTCCAATTCAATATGTAGTGTACCCAAACCATGACTCTCATAATGGAACATAAATGTTTTCCCAAGCCTCATAACATGTTTAATATCCTTAGGTCATTTAGATTTTATAAACCCATCCTTCTCTTTATTTAGAACCCCAAAAAATTCCCCTAGGTTGTAATATACTCTAGTGTTTACTTTATAAATAAAATAAACATTCCAATATTGATTTCTAAGATAAAAAATAACCATAGGTTAATTCAATGTCCCATAATTATTGATTTTTTAATAAGTAAATTTTAAAAATTACCTAATGTAGTTTTATACAAAACTCCTTTGAAACTCCATTATTATAGGATTTACCAAATTCTACATCAATCAAAAAAGTTATATAGTTTATATACTATCACGAATAAAATTTCTCAATTTTTTTTATTTCAAAAAAATTATATCAATTTTAAATTATAAGTATTTGATTGGTTTCTAAGTATTAATAAACAATTGTTCAAGGAAACAAAATACTTTATAAGACTCATATTTGATGATCGACGTGAATTAAAAACTAAATTTTTTTAAAGTATAAATAATGAATGATATAACATTAATATATGAACCTCTATATAGTGTTTTATTATTTCTTGATAACTAAAACATAATAAAAACTAATAGAATCTTCACTCCAAGTTATATCAATGAGATAACTAAATCACATAATACTATGGTGGGATTCCCCAATTCTCACAATGTAAGCTACTACATCTTGGTGGAAAAATTATGAGTAAGAGAGAATAAATGGATTGATAGAATAAATAATAGAATTATTAAGGATAATATACACACATCCCAAGGTTACTTCCTTTTATCTATTTTTCTCGAGACACTATTAAGTCTTCTATTACATTTACTAAAAAATTATAAAACATAGATTTAAAGGCATTGACTGTAACACCAGTAGAGAATGGATAAACATACTCCCATAATGTTACATCTAATGAAAAATTTAATTAATGCTATGTTTTCTTATGTTGATGATCATCCAAATGTTAACTCTTAATGTTTAGATACCCTTCAATATCATAATATTTTATTTAAATCATACAAAATGAATCATTATGCTTTTGATATAAATATCTATAAAATATAATTGTCCTTGATATAAGAAATATAATATATCCATATCATTTTAAATGATATATTCATATAAATTAAATTTTTTTTATTCTATTGATGTTATATCATATGATATAATTATATCATACACTATGATATAGCCTTAAATACATCAGACATATAAATAACTTCAAGCATATATCCTTCAGTATATTACATGATCAAAATCATTATAGACATTGTTTCTTTTCAATATATATTACATCATATATAATAACTTTTTAATCCAGATACATAGCTCATTTTATGTATATTCCAAAACACATTTTAGAAGGATTTCCTAAAATTAACAATATATCACATCATATGAAATACCTTATGAAAATCTATCAATTGTTTTGTATAATATATAAAAACCTATTATACAAACTATTTGAGTTTTAATAAATCAATTCCTATTCATTAATCCATAAATTCTGACCCCACAGACCTTTTTAGTGTAAGAATCATAGATGAATTTTTTAACTCATAAATGAAATTGTTGTGAATATTATAGAAAAAAATTAGTTCTATAAATGTTATAAATGAATATGGAGTCATATTCATAAAACACATGTATCCCTTTACCTATACCGACTATATGTATCATATACAAGCATGAATTTAATTAAGTCAATTTTTTAAGGCATCGAATAATAACGAGACACAAAAAATGTAAATATCATATATATACTCATGTGTCCTCTATTATACTGGGTATAGACTAACCAAGGTGATGAATAAATCAAATTTTATTCACTATTATGGATTAACTAATCATAATACCCTCATATGATAGATAATCACTATAGTATCCCACCTTTTTAATACATAACTTTTCATTACATTTTACACACAGAGGATCTTTAAAGTCTAGTGTCTTGAAAATCAAGAACATAATACATGAAAACAACATATAAAATTCTTATTAAACACTTAAAAGGATTATTCATTGTTCTTCCTAAGTTCATTACATCATCTCACAACCTGGGAGCATACATCAAAGGAAATGGTGAGCAGAAGGCCCAGCAAGGGAAACAAGAGAAACATTTTACATGTGAACTTGAGATACATCATTAAAGTCATGATAAATAACTTTAAGGCATGAGAAAGAGATCATGAGGAATATCATAATAAAAATAAAATGTTTCATAAATTGAATATGTGGATAAAAAATTTAACTTAGACAATCATTTCCATATCACGATGGTCCATCCCCAAGGTGTCATTAAAAAATTACCAATGTTATTCACCAAGGTATTGTTAAAATGGTCATCTCTAGAGATTAAGTCTTTACCCAATGCATTGAAGCGCTATCAGAGCGCACCATTAATTTGTATTTATTATCATGTGAGCCAAATATATCATAACAAATCATTTCATAAATAATCCATTTAGAATAAAATAGATGGTTTTCATTTCATAGTCATATCATTTTAAAAACTGCTTTAAGGATGTGATCTTTATGTCACTTTAAACCCACATAAATGGAAAGTGGGTCTCATGTATGTAAATCACAGAATTTAAAATAGAAAATTTTGATATATATGTTAATAATCCTTTAGAATAATGTGTTTCGAGTATTCACTTAATAAAAAAAGAATTTCAGAAAAAGTGAGAGACATTTGGAGATGAAAATTCGGCAGCATAACGTCTATGTTGTAGGGTTATAGAAAACATTAAAAAGAGAGGGGACATGGGTCACCCACTCATAAATGATCCATAAAATTGTATAGGGACATAATATAGAAGATATAAGATCATGGTAATTAAATTTGAAGAACATACCATATGAAATGAAAAACTTGAAAGGGAGACAAAGAATATGATTTCTCTTATTAAAATTCGACAGCCTAATGACGTCACTTAAAACTTCAAGAAAATGTATTGATGAGACAAAACAGGTTCTCTAATCATATGAACATAAAATAATAGTATGACGGATATAGATATCGTAACCCAACATAATAAAAAAGAACTTGAAATACTTGACATGAAATAGAACTTGAAAATGAGAAGGGTGAAAGAATCCCTTACAAAAATTCGGCAGCCTAACGACGCCAATTAATCATTCTTAAAATTAATTGATGAGAGAAATACGGGGTATCTAATCATATGAACATGAAAAATACATTATGATGAATATAAAATAACATCCCCAACATAAGAACATGGAGCTTAAAATAAATTACATAAGGGAGAATACATGAAAAGAAAGAGAGAGGTATGATCCCTTACCTTGAAGAGTAACTTCAAAAGCTTGAAGGTCAGGACCTTGGAAGGCTTGAGGGAACCTTGGGAGGACTCCTTGGGAGGTAAGAAGACTTGAACTTTGTTGAGGAGGATTTTTGAATGGAAAAAATTAGATAATGTCTTTGTATTTATAGGGAAGTGAGGGGACATGACATTAATGGCCAAAGGACACCTCAATGGTGGTATTGGTAAAACCATGGGCTTTCCCATGGTATTCTCCCATGGTATTGAACAATTGGGACACCTCATACCTTATCTTTCTATTCATAATTCAACCAGAATTACTGCATAATGATTACATCCTTAATAATGTCATTAAACACTTGAAACTCAAAACTGTATTTTTCACTTTTCACTGAAAATTCAATTTTCTCAGAAAAATCCCAAAAATTGACATTAACCAAATATCGATTCTCTGACTTGAATAATGAAATAAATTTTATGAAAATAATTTTCTAAATATTTTAAATTTAATTTAAAAAAACTCTATTCATGTAAAATTCAACTGTTTCAGAAAAATCTCAAAAATTCACCTTACCCAAACATCAGTGATCTGATTTTAAAAATGAACTCCATTTTATAAAAATAATTTTCTAAATATTTTTAATTTAATTTTTAAATAAAAAACACTATTCACCTGAAAAAACTAACACTTAGAAAATAATTTTTGAAATAGTTATTTACCTATTTTATTGAATCACATTACTTAATCAAGGTGCCTAAATTATATTAATAATTTATTTATTTAAGATTACTAATCCATTTGCTCACATTACTAATCATAAGCGTGAAATAACTATTCATAATTTACTATTCACCAAAAATTATGTTGATCTTATTAGACTCTAAATTTCATACTGAACATAACTGTAGAAGACCATTTTTTTGAAAATCATTACACAATATTAATTATTTAAGGTTTACATTAATATTTTTAAAATATAGTTTTTCTAAAATTCATCAATAATATGCATACTATATTTATCCGGAAATTTGAAAATTCAAAAACTTCACCATAAGAAGAAATCAATTTTTTTTAAATGAATGGATTACACAAGCCAGTTACGGTCTCTTTACATAGCCCCTTATAACACCAGCATAAGACCTAAGAGTAAGGTGTGCTATGGTGATAGAATCTTGGGGCGGCTCAACCAACATTGCCCGAGTAGTTATTTCTATCAGCTTGAACTTCTCACGAAGGCGGTTCCGTTCCAGCTTCACACGATGAAGTTCGACCTGGGTTTGGTCTAGAGCAAAGCCCAAAGGTGCTACCTCCTTCCCAAGCTTCGTCATATGGGCTTCGATCGGCCTGAGACTACTGGATGGGGCCATTGAATCTTGTTTCTATATTAACTAATCAAGATCACTTGTATTTATAGACAATAATTGTAACATTTAGTTTCCAACGATCATATTGACCAATGGTCATATAACAGTCGAAACCCAATGGTCTCATTTCAATTATACTAATTTTATTAAATGAAAAAAAATATCACACAAAAATTAGGGAACAAAATTTACTCAAAATTTAGGGTCGTTAAAATCACATCACATGTATTATCTAGGTATGGTCGTACAATCCTTTCATGTATTCTAATCGAGGCCCCACATGTCATACTCTTTATATAAGAGGATATACACCATCTTTTCTAATCCTCAACCAAGAAAATGATAAGAAACATAAAAAATTGTCCCTTATTATTTAAGCCTACAGGATTGTGTGTGAAATGCATCAATGTATAATGGTTCACATGGTAGATATCATACAAACCTTATGCTTTGGTAAATACAAATATGAAACGTACACCCCCAGTATACCAAATAACTAGTCTTTAAAACTTTATATTGTATACTTGGTGGGTCATATAGACTATAAAACTCTTTTGATACCTAAATATCAAATTTAATATCTTTATTTAAAATCCAACTCAATATTACCATACATTTTTTTACTAACATATAATATTCCATAACAAACATTGTATTTGTATAACTCAAATTCGTACTTTTATAAGTCAATTATCATTTTCCTTCATCTAAAACATGCAACCAACATGATGGAATAATATATTGGAATATTTTTTTTATGAAATTACATATTTTTTTCCTAAAACTCTTTTTTGAACAATTACAAAGTCAAGAAAAATGACCCATATTAAATTTTTATATATGAGACTGAACTAGGGAGGCCTTATGTTCACTTAATTTTTAATGATTTTGTAAACTCATTACATATTAATAAAATGACTTCCATATAACTAAGTTACCATATGATAATGTTCACCTAATAAAAATATTTATAATTTTTTATATATAATTTAATATATTTTTAATAGTATTGTGATTTTGGAATAATATTGATAATGTTCATCTATTAGAAAATAGTATTCAAAACTTATTTACTCTATAATATCAAATTTTATGATGTTCGTAACTTTTTTTGACTACTTAGAGATTTAAGTCCATCATCATCATCATTCTTGGAACCACTGCAATCCAAAAATTTCATTGACATCATATTATTAAAAATACATAATTAATTATATTTTTCTTCACCAATACTTACTAAACACTTATTCAGTGTAAAGTGACATTCACTTTGACATGGTAAATATATGAAAATCCTTGAATTTTTTATTAAAAATAAACAATAATATCTTATAAGATGTTTCAGTGACAGTCATAATGATTTGAATATTTTATTATATTATTATTTTACTTTTAATATGTCTATGCCCAAATATACACACACTAGATTCATGAAAAAAATGATCTCTTAAGATTATGTTGATAAGAAAAAAAATCCATTATGTTTGGAAATAAATCTCATTTCCATAAGTTTAAATATTTGAAAAATAATCTTATTTATCCATACCTAATATTTTATTCAAATATTTCGATCATTATTATGGAAATAAAGAATTATTATTTAAATAATTACACTAAAGGGTTGGAGGATCACCTCCCTCACATTTCAATAAACATCTAAATGAAGTTTATCATCTATGATATAACACCTTTTATCCTTAGTTTTTTTCTATGATATATAATATGATGAATCATAAATAGTCTATATAAAATTTATCATCGAAAATAGTTTACAACAACACATTGTTAACAAAACACTACTCATATCATATAATATCAAAATATACATTCTATATATAAATCCAGCTGGGATTGATAAATTCCATTAAATTCAATTATGTGATGTGTAAATTATTTATATCTTAATTTGTTTTTAAATTACAAGAATAATGAATTCTTACCTTTATAATGAAATCCAATATATTTGGTATATTTTAATTGTATGAATTTTGTTTCATATACTAATGGAAATCAATGAATTAATTTATTTAACACTAGAACAAGGAAAGGACTTTCCATAGAGTTTCCCAGACACCTATAGGTATCCTATAAAATCCCATCACAAGGAAACAATAAACCTCATTGTTGACACAACATTTAGATTTCAATAAAATATTCTTATTATAAGAAACACAATCTTCTCTTTCTATCATAATCCTTTATCCTTTTGTATAATCAACATAATAGCAGAAGATGAACATCACTTAACAATTTTCTCTATCCTTAACAATTTTATAATATAGAGTAAAATTTTATTGAATCCAATTCAAATTTATAGAAAATTTATAGTAGTGATTCCGTAATGAATTCCACAGGAAAATACAGACTTCAAGTAAACCTTCCATCTCCCAAAGTAATCGATGTACTTAATCATATTGATTATATGAGTAGAGAAAAATGTTCCATAAATCATCATGGATCTATTTTTTTAAAACCATAATTAAATTGATGTATCTCTTCATATGAATTTTTACACAATTATTATAATATTTCACCATTTTTCTAATGACAATGTTATTTCTCTAATAGTTATAAATTTTAAAAATAAATATTCTTAAGTTTCTACACTAGTTAGAGGAGTTTCTTATAAGATGATTCTCATTATCAAGGATTAATCTCAAATTTAAGATAACATATGATGATAATTACATTATATAAATAATATAAGATTTTATCATAAGATTTCCATAATTTACATTAAATAATAAATATTATTATTAAATTAACTCCCCTAAAATTTATGACCCCTTTTCAAAATCCAAAATACCAATTAGAAATTAAATATCTACATTTCACTAATAAATAACCCAAATTTTTCATGAAATTCATCACATTATATATATTTATAGTCAATTATTTAAATATAATCAAATACAACTCATGGATTATTTAATTAGACAACACTTTTCCTAGTACATAATTTTCATAAACTTGTCACTATTCTTCTGGTATCCAAATTTTTAGTTTTTCACATATTTGTGTAATTGAATATAAAATAAAAAAATTCCCACCTAACTATTTATGTTGCCTGAACACTTTCTTTTCTTAGAGAAGATAATACATGGGCACCCTATTTTGGAATTATATTTCCATATTGGATAATTGAGGTCTTGACAAGTTTTTTTTATGAAAAATAATATGAAACCTAGTATTTTAACGGGACTTAATATCACCATATCATATTATGATATTCCCATTACATGTATGAATGATTATAATGATTTAGTTCTCAATATTATTCATTCCTCCCAATAAATATACTAAAAACATATTCATGTGTAACTCATTACATAACTCAAATCATATGTTACTAACCTGGAATAAAAATCCCACTTTATTCATACATTTCTAAATGTATAACATTACAAAGGTAAATTATACCCTTTCATGTTTATGGTTATAATCATATGAAATTAAAATTACCAAAAGATTAATCTTTCTGTGATAAATAGCCAACCAACACTTTTCTAGACAAGATATAAGCTTCCAAACGAGTGAGCAGTATGACACAAAGTCCCTTAACTAATGGATACTTTACTAAAGATAGACCGTAATTACACAAAAATTATGAAATATAAAATATATAAAATAAAATTATCATATTAATTCAATGTTATATCTCGATAAAGAACAATGTCAAGGTAAAATAACAAGGTCAATTATCATACATAGCATGTTACTCCTTATATGTATGTATATAAATTAATTAAAACAATTTAATAAATTTAACTTAAGCCTAAATACATCAATAATATAATAATTATATTCATGAATAATGAAGGGAATATAATAAAAAATTTAATAGTTCATATATTAAAACATGTTATAAACAATTTATGAAAAATTCATAAACCATACATTTATTATCACTTATTGTGCAATCCTGGTATTATTAATAGTCTATAATCAAATAAAAATATATATATTATAATTACTTACAATAATACCTCCTTCATATTATAATTTTTTTTGGAATTATATATAAATATATGATATTTACTGGTATAAAAAATTTTATTTTCTAATGATCCTATGAAATAAATTTATATAATCTAAATATCTCATATTTAGTATTATTTACAATTTTATCATATCAAAAGTTAATACACATTTTGAATTTGTCTAAATAATTCATCATATAAGGATTTAATTTATAACAAATAAAATTATTTATTATTAATAATTAATAGTATTATATATAAACAACTTTGTACATATACTTATTTTTTTAATTTATATACACTTTATAAACTACCCTTATAATTTTCATATAAACATATTATATCCAAATTATAGGTTATGTAATATAATTTTAAAATCTATTTAATGTTAAAAATTATAATTATGAACATTTATTCCATAAATTCTTCATAAATATTTAATAAGTAACTATATAAAATTTTTAATTAGTTATTTTTAATCATTTTATATATTAAATCAACATCCAATTTTTTTTAAGTGATAAAAAAATTATAATTTATATAATTTAGTTCATAAATACATTTTTTAAAAAGAGTATATAATATTATTTGATATACCCTATGTTTTTAGGCATTTATTTATATGATACAAGATGTGGGAATTATCTATTTTACTTTTTGATATATAATACCCATCTTCTAATAGGTTTTTTGGCAGATAAATCATTAACTAAGTGGCACATAGAAATAACATTATATGATGTCTATTTATACAAAAACATATTTAATATTAACTATCTATCTCCCTAAAATTATATTATATGATTGGAATTAATATCAATTATGAGATATGATTCTATGTTTTAGATTAACATAATGATAATATTGTCAACCATGACATCCCAAATTGTATTCCTTAACAAATAAAAATCACGAAGTTTACATTAGAGAATAACTTATGATATCACATATAATAAAAAATGATCATATCATAAACAAAATAATCTTATGAAATAAGGCTGTCCATAATTCAATTTATATATCATATTTAATGTTATACAATATTAAAATATTATGATATCAAAACTTATTAATTTTTAATCTTGATTTCGGGATGCATTGGGAAGCTCTAATTCCACTAATGGTGAGATCAATTACCTCTTTTGAAAAAAATTAAATATGAAATGCATATCCACCTATTAAAGCACTCTTCCTCCCTAACTCTTTTTCTTATAAATCTTTTTTCTTATATATTGGGACTAATGAGTAGAGAGCCACACTTCATCTTTGTTCATTTGTGATAGTTACCATGAATTAATTAACTCTTTTGGTAGGTCCGAGTTTTAAGTTAAAATAGATAAGTGGGGGAGAATATTATATCTAAAAATTATTAGAGTAATTAAATATAAATAATTTAGTATAATAAATGAATTTTTAATTCATGAATAAATAATATGAACAGTGAGTAAGAAGGAAGTTAGTATAATACTTAGAAAGACATAACCCAAGGATTTTTATAGTAGTTTTGATCACAATGATCAAAAACAGGTCTTCACACCCATATACCCCTTGAGAGGTATAGAATTCTCTAAAATATACCTTAGTTTTAAAGAAGAGTATAAAAAACTATAGACTAGTGGTCAAAACCCAAACTCCTATTTTTTTACAAGGACAATGTATAACCCATGATCTAATTTTTTATGTTAGTATATCCATCATGTACCTTATAATTGAGTTTTAAACATGCATGATTTGAGTGATTATAACTCAAAAAATATTTTATTATAGAATAATACAACCTAATGAAAATTAAAATGATGAAACCTGTGAAATATTAAAAATGGATTATTGTATAGTAATAATGATATTTGTCCCATCAAAAACGTAGTGGAATAATGAATCTAGAGCGGTCTAAAACATCCATAGTAATATTTATGTAGAATAAATTTTCATTTAAATATTGAAAAACTTTTTAATCAAACAATTTTTTTATATTCTATATGAAACTACATGTAACTATAGACTTTTATTTAAAGACAAAACAATTATAGTTTTTAGAAAATACATTTTAAAAAAATTCAAATATAAACAACATTCTTACCAAAATTTTCCATAATAATAACAAATTATATATTATTAATCCTTAAATTAAAATTAATTTTTTTAATAAATATAAAAATACAATTTCATTTATATTTTTATTTAATTATCCAAAATTATCCCTAAAAGTCAACCTTGGTTCACTTTGAAGAATTCTTTAAATCCCCTGATAATATTGATTTTAATATTTGAATATTTTAAATTAAGTAATGTTACGAAGATTACATTCATAGGATATAAATAAATTTTTTCATAACTTTTGATAAAAATATAATATAATCCTCATCTTGTGTGATGCATGCGATATCTTATGAGTTCATACTAATTTCAAAAATATATTGTGTTCTATATACAGTTCCATCCAACGTCTTATTGTACATGCCACACCTATTCTCCATGAATTATATTAATTTTATCTCATTTTAATAAAATAAAAAATAAATAAAACTCAATTTACATGATTACTATAATACTCTATTTAATGCGAACACAAAATCATAAAACAACATCTACATCGTACAACCTCTTTTGTAAATATCCTTACAAAGAGATCCAGTTACACATACAAATTGATAATTCAATGACATTGACAGTTATAGAGATATTAAAGATCAAAAAATTTACATAATCTATAAATTATCAAGCATAATTTTTGCATATTTTAATACCAAAAACTCAATGGAATATTGACATCATAAGATTTAGGACACTATTAGAGACTTTAAATATCATATTTATCTTCTTTTATAGATTATATATAATTATAAAATTGTATTATATTTGTAAAAAATAAAATATATCACCAATACAACTTTTTGTATCAAAATATAATTTGAAAATTATAGTAAATATAATATAGAAACTGTAAAATTATGAAAATATTTTTATATTGACATCAATCCAAATTTGAAAAATCTAAATGATTGATTAAATCATTCCATTTTTTGAATATTAAATATAATAATATTGTCTATACAATGAAATAATATTTACAAAATTTATATTTTTTCTCTAATATTTCGATACCAAAATAAGATCTAATAAACATATCACAAATTAAAAAATTCATGAAAAAAACCTTGGATTATTTTCTTAAACGAAACATATGTAACTTTTATTAAAAATAATCATACCTATACATAAAATAAAAATAGTGTGGATGAATTAAAAAAAATCATCTTCCAGAAATATTAACAAACATAAAAACTTTACTCATTCATGAAAATTAAATAAATATATTATTCAAGAATAATAAAGAAATAAATTATAAAAAAATTAACAAAAAAGTGAGGGGAATGGTGATTATCAAAAAATAATTAATATAGTGAAAAGTGAAACTCAAAATTATCCCACATTTTGAAAATTAAAAAAACAAAACCTTATGAAAATGAATATTTCTCCCCATTTTTATATTAATGAAAAAGATAATTAAATAAAAAATTGAAGAGATGTTAATTTTTTTTAATATTATGATATAAAAAATTTAAATGAAACAATTATATAATATAATATATAAAATAAATATAAAAATCATATCCCCCTTTGTTAAAAAATAAGAAACTATAAAAAAAACATATTATATAAAATATTATTAAAAAATATAAATCACTGTAATAAAAATTTCTTAAACCAAAATACTATTATAATATCATGAAAAAGATCAATTACAATAGTTCAAATAGAACTACTTGTCATAAACACATGCAAAAAATGAAGTTTTTTTGATAAATAAATAAATAATATAACAAAAATATCCCCCATTATCTAAGATGCATCTATATTAAATAATTTTTACAATGATTTAACTGAAAATATTTCCCTTTTAGAAATAAATAAAACGTAAATGTGATAAAAAGTTGTAAAAATATTGAATGAATTATAAATATTTATGTAATGAATTAAAAACTTAACAATATTTAATCACATTATAAAATACTAAATTGTAAAGTAGAATATATATTCTCACATGAAATAAATAGAAACCGACAAAATAAATTTCTATGTTAGTATAATCAAAAAAAATTACAGAAGGGTATTCATGCTAGCTATATGAAATACAATACATTGGTTTATAAACAAACATAATTATAATAAGATTCAAATAAGAATTCTTAAGAACCCATTAAATGGATAAGTTATAAAATTTTATATTGAAAGAAGATTTAGAAAATAAGGACGTATTATGAACAAGAGTTTGAACCAGTATTATCAATAAATCACAATTGTAATTATAATTACTCAACCATAAACATTACATATTATAGAAAATTTAGACAAGAATTCATTTTCTTCTATTCTTAAAGATATTTTAGGTTTATTGTTTTAGTTAATTAGGAAAAAACCTTATAAATTATACTCATATTTCATATGGGGATAGTTATAAAATGTATACATTTTTTCCACCAAAGGAAACCATTTTAAAATAAAACATGTATTCTTTTCATGAAATATATTCAAATATTTGATCCTGAACTCATCAATTTTATTACACTCCCTTAAACCATGTGAAAAACATTTAAAAACATAGTATGAAAAAATTCCCTATAAGGGGAAAAAATAATAAAACCCATTAATCTAGTGAAAAACACAAAACCCATGAATAAATTTTCCTCAAAAAAATACCTACTTACCATTAAAAAGGAATAATATTTTCACAAAGTTCATTATCTTACCTTATGAAAATAAAGAAACCATGAATACTCATTTTAAAGAACAAAAATATTATGTAAGTGACATGTGACATCATTTTCCATATCATTCTTACATATATATTAGCGTTTGTGGCTATATAAGGAGTAATCATCATAGTTAAATTTGGAATAACCACCACACTATATTACCATAATCATTTAAGAGAAAACAAATTGGTTCACTCTGTCTCATTGAAAATTGAATTTGAGACCCATATCAGGATCACTCAACCTATGTTTATAAAGGAACCAAACTTCCATATAATTTTTTTAGGAAACCTAACATAATCGAAACACATGATTATTTTATAAAAAAAATTCTTTAGAAAAATATTATTTTAATTTTGAAATATCTTTTCTTTCAGTTTCATAGTTAAAAAAATAAAATTATTTGAAAATAAACTTCTTAACATGTACAGGATGCTTCAAAACATGAAAGAATAATTACTGTGGTAAAATACACTAATGTTATATAAATTAAAAACATTCCTTTTTTACTTTTGTAAAAGAAATTTAAAACTAACATTAAAAGTGGATTTTTAAAAGAAAATCCTGAACATAAAGCCATGAAAGATTAATATTTGAAAACATTTTAGGGAAATTTGATAACTAATTTTTATAAAATATTTATTTTCATATAAATATATTCATAGAAATAATTTAAAAAATAATTACATGATAGATAAATATTTTGAAAATAAATTTAAAAACCATTTTAAATGAGGTTTTTTTGTTAAAGAGTCTCTTACCTTCAATTTGACACTTTTCATATATTCATTAAATAAAAAAAATAAACACGGGTTATTTTTTTATCATATTAAGAACCTATTTCAATTTTATTATTCCTTTTATATCACTTTTTATCATGTTATGACAACGAAAAAAATATTTAAGCTCTTATTAAATGTTTTAATTATACTTAGTATATGAGTCCAAAATGACACTAATATGATGTATATAGTAAAGGATTCCATTATTAGATAATATATAGAATAAAATTCATGAAATAATTATCATTTAAGACATAAATAATACTTTTAAATTAGTCTATTAAATATGGTTATGAAAAATGAACTACTCTACAATCCTCGAGATGATAGGTCGTACGTACACATGTGTAATGTTTCCATTTTTCAATGATCATTATAGGATAAAGGTAAGTATAATTTTATATTTAAATAAAAATATTAATATCATAAATATGATATATATTATTTATTTATACTTATATATGTAATTCATGTGATGTGGTGATGGAAATTAATCACATCACCTCATGGAGGTGGTAGTCCACAAATACAAATGAATGAATTATCATTTTTATATGCATAGAAAGGTAATAAACTAAATGATATATTATATTTTAATAATTATAAATTTTTCATCAATTTCATATATGAAAAATAATTCCATCATTAAATATATTCTGGTGAGAAGGATATAGAAAATGAATACATCGGTTCGTGAGACTATTGTCCACCGTACACACAAATGATGATATCATTGCCAATTTGATGGATCTGGAGATGGATATATGTAATTATATACACATAAAAATATCATTATATTTAGGATATTGGTGTTATTATTTTATCATTTTAGGATAAGATTTTAAGTAGTTGGAAAATGAAATAAAACAAATATACTTGATTAAAAACGACACCTCTTCTTAAGACAATCTCCTTTGATTAAAACATTAGGTTATAAAAGGTGGGTTTTAGTCCTAAAATAATGAAACTAGGATGAGATTAGTGATACTGATAACATATTTGTGTAGATATTGGAAAAAGTAAATTGGTTTGTAACTATGTTTAAATTAGAATAAGGGGTTTTCTTTAATAGGAAAGGGGAGTGGAACTATTTGAATTTCTCAAAGTATTAAATTAATATAAATTAATTTTTCATTATAAAAGGAAATAAAGTGATTTATTTCACATATAAAATGATAATTGGTCTAAATTTTATAATATTATAAAATTTAGATAAATATTTACTGTATTTCCACCCTTATCTTTTAGTTTCAAAACTTATTTAACCCCTTTAACTCTTACCATGAGAACATGAATTTTTACTTTATGAGGGTTAATATAGTTACTATAAAATGGAAAATTACCCATAAATGTAACATTTATTACATTAAAAACCATATACCAATGCATTTTATTAATTAAACACTTTTGGGAATTTTACATCATCTAATAAAATATAATTTACTATAAAATATTCATAATGTCAATTTTAAAGACTATTCATTACATTGACTCTAACAATATCATGATAGCACGTTTAATTAGAATCAAGTTTGTTATTACATCCTAAAAAAATGTAAATTTAATATATAATATTATTTTAATAAATTAATAATACCATATTATATTTATTTTAATATTTTTAATATTATTTATTTGCTTTTTCTCTGAGTTGAATAATTACAACATTGTTGTTTTGAAATCATTTAATGCAACTATTTCTTCACAAAAATATTTACGAAATATATGTTTAGGATAAATATATTAAATTTCACAATATTTTTTGTATTTGAAATTATATTCTTTATAACGCAGTATTAAAAATATTATACTTATTAAAAGAAATAGTATGAAATTTTTTAGTTTTCTTTTAATAAAATATTAATAAAGTCACAATCTAAATAAAGTCACCATAAATGGTTATATAACTAAAATTTGAATGACTATGGATGAATATTACTCATAAAATTAATTTTTAGAATATTTTAGAGTCATTTTCTTGTCATTGTCATCTTAGTTTACCGTGAATTACTAGATTTATCCTTTATGTGGTAACAAAAGTTATTAAGGAAAATATTCATATTATTCAAAAATAAAAGTGACCTAATTTAAAAATTTGGACTTCTTGATTCAAAATAGAGAATCAAATTTTAAAAATAAAAAAACTTAGATGTTACATCATTTGATTTAATATAAAATCAAAAAAACTAAACAAAATATTTTTCATTAAAAAAATGACATTTTTAAACATAACATGTATGTAAAGACCTGGAATTTCTTTGGAATTTTATTTCATAAATACAAGGGAATTTTACGAGTCTGTGAAAACTGACAGCGTATGATTCTAAGGCCCGGTATTCCCAGAATCAATTTCTGAAGTTTTGTTCGGGTACGTTCAGTAAACGTACGAGCGAGATTTTATAAATTTTGAACCGGTGCTTGGAACTTAAATCCGAGGGCACCGTTGAAATCATAGTGCCGATATTCGCTGAAGAAGACTTTCATCTTGAGGACAGTTGATCAATAATAAAAGATATATTTTGGGTTTTTAATGAATAAATTAAATAAAAATAAAGTTATAGTTTTATTTTTACTATTAGTTGGTTAAAACCTCCAAGAGGAGGTTGAAGGTGGGGTCCACCACACCTTAACCTCCCATGAGAGGTTATAGTGGTGGGGCCCACCCAAGGTCTAAACGCCCTCTTCATGTGGGGTTAATATGGTGGGGACCACCTGATACCACTTAAACTCTTAAAATCCCCATTAAGTGGGGAGAAACCAATTGAGCTCCCCACTTAATCATTCCACCATCCTCCAAATTGATTAATAGGGGCTATCCTAATTAATGATTTAACTTGAATCTTTCTGAAATGTGTGGAAACAACTAAATAATAAGATTAATATATTATGCTATTAAGGGACTCATTTTATTTTTGGTGGAGCTTGGGAAGAGGGGAGAATTTGGGAGAAACTTGTTCTCTCCAACGAAGAACGCTCCTCCCAAAGAAGGACTTCTTCCAGTAACGACGAACAACTTCTCCTTTGATCTCCATTCGGAACAAGGAATGAAGTCCCATCGTTGTAGAACTCCAATGACATCGTCCTCGACTTCTTCATCTTATTTCCTGACATCAATGAATCCAAGGAAGATAATTTATGCTTCGTTGTAACATGTTCTTCGTTTTTCTTCAAATATTAAGAAATGAAGTCGAATTCTGTCTCCCTAACACGGAGGGTGTGGGCCGAACAAACACAGCCCGACCTCCCCACCTTCATTGTGGAATTCAACACTGAACGCGGCCTGAGATCAGGGTAAGCGAATCTTGACAACAATGATTGAGGATCGAAGGCAATGACCCGAGGAGAGCACAACTTCTTCCAGAATGAGAATCGGGCCACCAAAACTCGTCCAATGACTTACAGAAAGATCAGCGGTAGATAGAACCTATGTACATCATCGCATGGTAGCGGCAGTGCAACTGCACCACCGCAGGAGTAACACGCGGTAGTGCTGCAGTGGTCGGCGCAAGGCTGGCCGCGAAAGAAGTTGGCGGCCTGAGCCACTGAGTCGCCAGAGAAGGCACGTCGCAACCGCGCCACGCATTGGAGAAGAAGGGGTCGTGGCCCCTGGCCTCGACGGTGCAACATCGTCCGGCGCTAGGCCGGAGGAGGCACGGCGCAACCGGCGCCACGCGGGAGGCGGCTGGATGCTCGACCATCTGGGAAAAGCGGGACCCTTGCTGGGTCCCGAGTGACACAGACCGACGCGACCTGCTGCCAGTTTGTCCCCCACACGAACGACATAGCTGTTTGGGATTTCCAAGGGGTGTGCAGCTTCCCCCTAGACGCATCTAGGGAAGACCCCACGAGCCGCAAGGACAGACCCCACACAGGCCACCAGACCAGACCGAGCGTAGGCTGGGCCGCCAGCGCGGGCCGGGTCGCCCCCGCAGACCAGGTCAGACCCTAGTCCGGACCCGTTTTACCCGATTTCACCATTTCACCCCAAACATGGGCTACAAGTGTCCCTTTGACATACCGTCAGAAGAAAAGGAAATCTTGGAGTGGTACAGTTCTTTTGGCATACCCCACTTGAGGTTTGGACATAGTTAGGGTATAGTCGGGTTGGATTGAACCTAAATCCAACCGGCCCCTCGGAACAAAAATGCCAATAACTCTCAGACCGAGGGTCCGATTGACGCACCATTTATCGCGTTGGGTTACTTTTGATGATACTAAACTTTGGGATACATCAACTTGAGACTAAATGGTAATTGATGTATCAGAACATGGATTTAGGAGCAGACCCTCCCAGAATCAAGCATGGTTTGTGGAAACCCTGTGGCTGGCAGTGCTCTGGTGACTGTTCCTGGATCCTGTGTGGGTCCACCAATTATGACATCTATTCTTGGATCCTATGTGGGTTCGATGGAATAGATGGTCATGGATCCTGTGTGGGTTCGATATCTTAGCTGGTCCTGGATCTAGTGTGGGTCCAACAATTCTAACTTTTGTTCTTGGATCCTGTGTGGGTCTGACAGAATAGCTGAACCTGGATCCTGTGTGGGTTCGACAGCATAGCTGGTCCAGGATCCTGTGTGGGTCTAACAACTCAAACTACTATTCCTGGATCTTGTGTGGGTCCGACAGTTCTAACTACTAGTCCTGGATCCTAGGTGGGTTCAACAGCTTAGATGATTCAGTGGCTACATCTGATCATCTCTATCTCTCTATAATTGTGTATACTTGTGTGAGCTGAGTTAGTAACTCTTGTGTTTCTTCATGTTTGAGATAGATTACTAGATAAACTTATGTATATGTATCGGCATATAACTTAGTGGGGTTATCTACGGATTTCATAATTTGTGGTTTATCTTTATTAGATTTTATGAGACGTTGAGGGTCTCCAGGTCCCTACTAAGTATCGCTATACTCACCCCTTCATGGGATTTTCTCATACCTCGATGTGTTTGTTGCAGAAAACATACAATGTTGACCGAGGCTGAGTGGAAAAGACTGGACGGTACCCGGAGGTGGACCACATGGTGTGACGGTACTCGGAGGAGATGGACAACCATGGAGTGCTGTAGAGGCCTTCGATACCTACCCTTCAGGTAGGACTTCTTGGTGGAAAATCTAACATATGTTTACCTTTCTTCATTTTTACTTGTTTTTCAGTTTCCTTATACTTTACAGTTGGGATTGTTTTTGCGGCCCATTTACTTTTCAGCACTCCATTTGTATATAGTTTTTACTTAGTGT
This sequence comes from Viscum album, assembly GCA_963277665.1. NCBI lineage: Eukaryota > Viridiplantae > Streptophyta > Magnoliopsida > Santalales > Viscaceae > Viscum > Viscum album. The sequence continues at coordinate 469,257 of CAUJRU010000261.1, read as the reverse complement.
TTGCTTCCAGTTTGTACTCTGATTATGCATGTTCACAGTTTATAAAGGCAATTACTTCCCAGTTTTAGGGATTTATACCTTTGGTTCTAGTCGCCACCCCCTGACCTATGGAAGGTGGACTTAGGGTAGTCACAGCACGGACCCCTGGGGATGGGTCGTGACAAATTGGTATTAGAGGCATCAGTTCTACCGTAGAACTCAAAACTCTGATATTTCTTTTCTGTGAAGTAATAGTGTTAAGGGTACAGAGTTTGGTTTTTATTTTAGGGAGTCCAGTGTTGGTGCGGTGGCCGACATATCCATACACCAGGACCCTGACTTCTGATTTCCAACTCAGTTAAGAAAAACACTGATTGTGTGTGTGTTTTCAAGAGTTTTTCTGTGATATATTGATTTAGCTCCCTAGATATAACTTATTGACTGTGTCACATCTATTTCTTTTCAGGATTCCTCTACACAGACAACCATCTAGGGTTCTGAGAGTTGTGCGTATAGCTAGCCCACCGAGCAACGAGGCCTCGGTGCAGGGCCCTTTTCCAGGAGAGGCACCAGTGGTACCACTCACCGTTGGGCCACCGATGCCACTAGCCCTAGCAGCAGAAAGTTCATGCCACCTAAGCGCGTTGCACGAGTTCTAGTGCCATAGTCCACTCAGGTTTAGGGGCGAGACAGACCCGTAGGTGGCTTAGGATTGGCTGGAGGTTGTGGTGAGAGTCTCTAGACTGGAAGGGACATCAGCTGACCTTATGGTGATCGTTGCCGCGAGTCTCTTTCAGGCCGTAGTAGGCAGATGGTGGAGCCTGATGCTCTAGGTGCATGAAGAGGCGACACTACTCTAGGTAGACTTTGAGATCCTATTTCGAGTAGAGTTTATCTCAGCCACCATACGTGCGGTGCAGATACAGGAGCTACTGCATTTACAGCGGGGTATCATGATGGTGGAAAAGTACTCAGCGAGGTTCACCGACCTCTCGCGCTACTCTACAGATATGGTACGGGGCCCATTCTTCAGGGCCAGGACCTTCGAGTAGGGGCTCATGCAATTGATCATGGCCTCGATGATCTCCCTTAGCATCCCAAAATAGGTAGGAGTGTTAAAGAGATCCCTCCCACTGGAGATTTTCCTTGCTGAGCAGTCTCCAGCAGTGATACCCACCACTAGTCGACATGCATCAGAGTCTTTTGCAACTGGCCGAAGGAATATGTCATAGTGGTGCAAGCGGACCATACCATCCAATGGATGACCTCAGGACACAGGTTCAGTTGTGCGGGGCACATGAGATAGAGAAATTCATGCCAGGAGCGGGCAATGTTACTCTTGTGGGGTGAAGGGACACATCAACTATGACTGTCTGACCCACCGTACTGATGATCAGTAGACAGCTGAGGCACCTCCCAGATAGAATCAGAGGTTCGATTGAGGAAGACCGTAGGGAGTAGGCGGACATGGTAGGGGAGATGGCCATACAGTTGGTGGTGGATGACGATTCGAGTTGTTAATTCCACCACAACTAGGAGGTCCACCCCGATCACAGGGATCAGGTGGAAAGGGGAGAGCTCATCTCCAGGAAACTGAGTTATACGACCATGGCACTCCGGAGATGATTCGATGTATGATCTGTGTCAACTCCACCTTAGCTACAGTTCATATAGACACAGGTGCTAGTCACTCTTTCATTTCCACTGCCCTCGTTTGGAGATCGGAGATTCCAATAGATCCGTTGGCTATATCCTTATGGATAGAGACTCTTACGAGAAAAAACTCGACAGTTATGCACTGGTCCTAAAAGTGTGAGCTTAATCTAGGAGGCAATAGCTTCGGATGGGATCTCCTCATAGTGTCATCAAGGCCTTACGATGTCATCTTGGGTATAAACTGGTTATCTACAGTCCATGCTCAGATTGACTATATTAGGAGGAAAGTTTGGTGTGTCCGCACAGAAGGGACAAGGTTCACCTTCACTGGTGAGAAGGAATCCTTTGCAGTGCAGGACAAGCTTACTCGGAGGAGGGTGCAACTGATCACTCATCAGTTGGCCTGACTTACCCTCAGTGCAGTTGATGTGGGGAGTCCGAGCTATCCTATAGTGGTGGACTAGTACAAAGATGTTTTCCCTGACGATGTTCCAAGACTACCTCCTCACATAAAGGTGGACTTATATATTGACCTGTACCCCATGATGACATTGATATCTACTCCGGCATATCGGATGGCTCTCACTGAGCTTCGTGAGCTGTGGGTACAACTGGAGGACTTGTAGAGGAAGGGATTCATCCGGCCCAGTGTCTCTCCCTAGGTAGCCTCGATTCTGTTCTCTAAGAATTTAGATGGGAGATTGAGGCTTTGTGTCGACGACCGTCAAGTGAACCAGGTGACCGTGAAGAACAAGTACCCACTCCCAAGGATTGATGACCTCTTTGATCAGTTGAAGGGAGCGCGGTGGTTCTCAAATATAGACCTTAGATTTGGCTATCACCAGCTCAGAGTTCGGGACGATGATGTGTAGTAGACAGCCTTCAGATGTCAGTACGACCACTACGAGTTCTTGGTTATGCCTTTTGGCGTAACCAATGCTACAACAATGGTCATGGGACTCATGAAAATGACCTTCTGGACGTACCTTGATCGCTTTGTCGTAGTCTTCATCGAAAACATTCTGATCTACTCGACTACTGAGGAGGAGTATGCCTACAATTTGCGAGCAGTACTGGACACACTCTGAGAGCATCATCTTTATGGTAAACTCTCAGAGTGCTAGTTTTGGATTTGAGAGGTTCACTTCTTGGGATATGTCATCTCAGAGACTAGAGTTGTAGTAGATCCAGCGATGATTGAAGCGGTGCTTTCTTGGGAGCCACCCAAGAGTGTGACAGAGGTACGAAGTTTCCTAGGTTTGGCTGGATACTACAGAAGGTTCATACCAGACTTCTCTAGAGCTGTAGCACCACTATCATCCTTGAAGAAGAAGGGGAAACCCTTCATGTGGTCGGAGAGATACTAGCAGAGCTTCAGGAGCTGAGGTAGAGGCTGACTAGTGCCCCCATCTTGAGGCTTCTAGAGGAATGCGTAGGGTATGTAGTTTACTACGATGCATCAGGGACCAGAATCAGGTGTGTGCTAATACAGGAGCAAGTAGTTATCACATATGGTTCTCAGCAGCGAAGATACTAAGAGCAGAACTATGCTGCCCATGATTTGGAGTTAGCAGCAGTGTTATTCTCCTCGAAGATGTGGCGACACAATCTTATGGGATAATGTTTTACCATGCACTCCGATCACAAGAGTCTCATGTATATCTTCTTCTCAGAAGGAGCTGAATTTGAGACAGCAACAACGGCTTGAGTTCCTCCAGTATTATGACTTCGAGATAGTCTATACTTTTTGAAGGGGAATGTTGTTGCAGATACATTCAATAGGAGATCTGGTATACAGTTGCTAGGCAGGGCGATAGAGAAGCTGGCTACCTTATAGATACACTTTGTTGATAGAGATGGAGCAGCATTTCTGCAGTCTCTTAAAGTCACTCCCCCATTTCATCAGTGAGTCATGAAGGTACAACGTGGAGATGCTGACTACGAGACACGACGTGCTCAGATTCCACAGGGCAAGAACCTGATGGATTTTATGAAGGTAGGATTCACTTCATCCTTTTTATAGAACGTACTCTGGTACCAGTAGCACTTTAGGAGGAAGTGTTCAAGGATTTACACACATCCCCTTTAGCGGTATATCTAAGAGTGGAGAAGATGTACCCGGACCTTCGAGGATAGCACTGGTGGCCAGGTATGAAGAAGGAAGTAGCAGAGTTTGACTCTCGATGTCTCACTTGTCAGTAAGTGAAGGCGGAACACTAGGTACGAGTAGAATTGGTTAAACCTTTTGAGGTCCCAGAGTGGAAGTGGGATGTGATATCCATGGACTTCGTGACAGGTCTTCCACGTATATCCAGGGGTCACAACTCGATTTGGGTGATCATTGACCGACTCACCAAGTCAGCCCACTTCCTACCGATCAGAGAGTAGGGTTCAATAGAGATCTTGGGAAGTCTCTACATTTAGGATATTGCAAGGATACATTGAGTACCTTCTTCTATTGTCTCTTTTCGTGACACATGGTTTACATCCCTGCTATGGAAGGGGTTGCAGGAGGCTTTCGGGACGAAGTTTCGTCTGAGCACTGCCTTCCATCCTTAGATGGATGGTCAGACTGAGCAGACCATTAAGACCCTTGAGGACATGCTCCGTGCTTGTGTCCTCAAACTTGGTTTATACCTGGGAGGATCACTTACCTTTGGTGGAGTTTGCATACAAAAACAGATATCACTCCACCATTATTATGGCACCTTTTGAGGCTTTGTATGGTCGACTTTATAGATCGCGACTGTGCTGGACAGACCCTGGGGAGTCAGCCCTAGTGAAACGGGAGATGGTACGGGCTACCATAGAGAAGGTGCAAATCATCCAAGAGTAGATGAAGACTTCACAAAGTAGGAAGAAGTCGTATGATGACAAGAGACATAGACCTCTAGAGTTCGAGGATGGAGACCACATCTTTCTATGGGTATCACCCCGATGAGGTTTACAGATATTTGTCTGAGGCGGAAAATTATCTTAGAGGTTCATTAGACCTTTCCAGGTCCTCAGCAGAGTAGGAGAGGTGGCTTACCACTTAGCTCTTCCACCTCATTTGCACCGGGTGCATGATGTCATCCACACATCTCAACTGAGGAGATGCATGCATGACCCTTCTCACATCATCGATCCTGGAGAGCTGGATGTCGACGATGGGATGAATTTTATGGAGGTTCTAGTGGATATTGATGATCGATAGAAGTGGGTCCTTGGTGGATGGTCAATACCTCTGGTTCATGTTCGCTGGCTGCACGGGAACTTCCAGGAGAGCATATGGGAGTGGGAGGCTCAGATGTGTGCTCATTACCCCCATTTTTTCCTTAGATCAAGTTGTAGCTTACGGGGATGTAAAGCCTTGAGGTAGGGATAATTTAAAGATCCGGAATTTCTGTGGAATTTTTTTTCTTAAATACATGGGAATTTTACAAGCCCGCAAAAACTGACAGCATTTGATTCCGAGGCCCGGTGTGCTCAGAATCAATTTCTGAAGTTTTTTTCAGGTAAGATCAGTAAACATATGAGACGGATTTTATAAATTTTCAACCGATACTCAGAACTGAAATCCAAGGGCACCATTGAACTCGCAGCGCCAGTATTCCCTTAAGAAGAATTTCACCTCGACGACAGTTGATTGAGAATGAGAGATAGTATTTGGGTTTTTATGAATAAAGTTAAATAAAAATAAATTTGTAGCTTTATTTTTATTATTATTTTGTTCATACTTCAAAGAGGAGGTTGGAGGTGGGGCCACCACACGTTAACCTCCCATGAGAGGTTATGGTGGTGGGGCCCACATGTGGTTTAAAACCCCTCTTGACATGGGTTTAATGTGGTGGGGACCACCCGAGACCACTTAAACTCTTGAACTCCCCATTAAGTGGGGAAAAACCTCTTGAGATCCCCACTTAATGGTGACACCATCCTCCACATTGATTAAGTGGGGCTATCCTAATTAATTATTTAATTTGAATCTTTCTAAAATGTCTGCCAATAACTAAATAATAAGATAAATCTAGTATTTTGTTGAGGGACACATTTTATTTTTGGTGGAGCTTGGGAAGAGGGGAGAATTTGGGAGAAACTTGTTCTCTCCAAAGAAGAACGCTCCTCCCAATGAAGGTCTTCTTCCGCTAATGATGAACAACTTCTCATTTGACCTCCAACCAGAAAAAGGGAGGAAATTCTGTCCTAGTAGAACGCTGACGACGTCATCCTTGAATTCTTCATCCTCTTTCCTGATGTCAACAAATCTGAGGTAGGGAATCCATGCTTTGTTGTTCCAAATTTTTTGTTTTTCTTCAATGATTAAGAAATAAAGTCGAATGCTATCACCCTAACGCAGAGGGTGCGGTACAAACAAACATGGCCCGATAACTCCACCTTCTTTGTGGAATTCGATGCTAAACATATTCTGAGACCGGGGTGAGAGAATCTCGACAACGATGATTGTGGATCAAAGGCAACGACCCTAGGAGAGTGAATTCTTCCGGAATGAGAATCGGGCCACCGGAACACGTCCGGTGACCTGTGGAAAGATCAAAAAACGATGGAACTGACGTACGTCCTTGCGTGGCGGTGGCGGCGTAACTGCACCACCAGAGGAGTAACCCGAAGTGATGCAGCGACAACTGGTGCAAGGTTGGCTACGAAAGAAGTTGTTGGCCCGAGCCACCGGGTCGCCAGAGAAGGTGCGGTGCAACCGCGTCGCGCAGTGGAGAAGAAGGGGCCACGACCCCCTGGTCGCGGTGGTGCAACGGCTGTCGGCGCAAGGCCAGATGTGAGGAGGTCCGGAGGCCTGAGCCACCAGGTCGCTGGAGGAGGCACGATGCAACTGGCACCGCGTGGGAGGCGACTGGCCGCTCGGCCTACAGGGAGGAGCGAGACCCTCCCTAGGTCCTATGTGACGCTGACCAGTGCCACCTGGCGCCGATTTGTCTCTCACCCAAACAACATAGCCATTCAGGATTTCTATTGGGCGCGTGGCTTCCCCCATAGACGCGTGTAGGGCAGAACCCATGGGCCATCGGGCTGGACCCAGTGTGGGCCGGGCCATCTCCATGGACTAGGTCGGAGCTTAGTCCGGACTCGTTTGACCCGATTTAACCTTTTCGCCCCTCACTTGGGCTACATGTGTCCGTTTGATGTACCATGTGAAGCAATAGAAAGCGTGGAGCAAGACAGTTCTTTTGGAATACCCCACTTGAGTTTTAGACACTGTTGGGGTGCAGTGGAGTTGGATTGAATCTGAATCCAACCGGGCCCTCGGAACGGAAATGCCAATAACTCTTAGATCGTGCGTCCGATTGACGCACCTTCTATCACGTCGGGTTCCTTTTGACAAGACAGAACATAGGGATACATGAACTTGGGACTATGTGGAAGTTGATGTATCGACACTTGTCTTGAGAAGAAGAACCTCCCAGAATCATGCTTGCTATGTGGAAACCCTATGGCTGACTGCGCTCTGACGACTATTCCTCAATCCTGTGTGGGTCTGACAGTTCTAACATCTTTTTTGGGATCCTGTGAAGGTCAGACAGAATATATGGTCATGGATCCTATGTGGGTACAACAACTTAGCTAGTCCTGGATCCTATGTGGTTCCGACAGTTCTGAATTCAATTCCTGGATCCCTTGTGGGTCCGACAGAATAGCTGGTCCTGGATCCTGTTTGGGTCTAACAACTGAGCTGGTCCTGGATCCTGTGTGGTTCCGACAGCTCTGACTACTTTTCTTGGATCCTATGTGGGTCTGGCAGTTCCAACTGCTAGTCCTAGATTCTGTGTGGGTTTGATAGCTTAGATGATTCATTGGCTACATCTAATCGTCTCTATCTCTCTACATATGTGTATACCTGTGTGAGATGAGTCGGTAACTATTGTGTTTTCTCATGATTGAGATGGATTACTAGATAAACTTAGGTATATGTATGGTCATATAACTAAGTGGGGTTATCTTCTGATTTCATACTTTGTGGTATCTCATTGTTTGATTTTGTGAGACCTTGAGGGTATCGGGGTCTCTACTGAGTATCGTTATACTCACCCAGACACAGGATTTTCCCACACCTCATTGTGTTGGTTGTAGATGACGGAAAACACTGACTGAGGCTATGTGTACAGGAATTGATGGTACCCGATGGTGGACCACACGGTGTGACAGTACTTGAAGGAGACGGACGTACATGGAGTGTTGTGGAGGCCTTATGTAAATACCCTTTAGGTAGGACTTCCCTGTGGACGATCCAACAGCTGTATACCTTTCTTCAGTTGTACTTGTTTTTCAGTTTACTTGTACTTTACAGTTGAGATTGTATTTCTGGCCCCTTTACTTTTCAGAACTCCATTTATATATAGTTCTTACTTAGTGTTTGCTTCCAGTTTTTACTCTGAATGTGTGTGTTTACAATTTATAAAGGCAATGCCTTCCCAGTTTTATGGATTTACTCCTTTGGTGCTAGTCACTAGCCCCTGGCATATAGTAGGCAGACTTGGGGTAGTCACGACATGGGCCCCAGGGGACGGGTCATGAAAAAGTATTTATACTAAATTCAAGTTTAAAAACCATTAAAAACCCATAATTATATTATTTTAAATAAAAATTAATTTTTTAGAATAATATAAAAAATAATTTGAATTTGTAAATACTTAAAATGAAAATACATTTTTTCACTAAAAATCTGTATTTTCACTATTCATTAAAAAATCAAACTTTATAGAAAAATATAAAATTTTCACCTTATGTTAAGTTTTCTATACTAAAACAAAAAATAATGTTTATATTTTAAAATAAAATTTAAAAAAATTCCAAAATATAATAATAACATTAATTCATGGAAAACAATAAAAATCATTTTTGACAAAAATGAATTTTTTTAATGATTAAAATTACATTACTACATATTAATATATAGTTTTATAATAATTTAATAGTAAATTTATAATGTGTAGGAACATTTCATATTTCATAATTCTTTTAATACTGTTTATTCAAACCAATTTAGTGACCAGGTTATAAAGGTAACATAATAACAAAATTTAGTTGTTTTTAAGCTTGATATTGAATATCTTGTTTACAATCAAACACAGTATTTACAATTAAAAACTATAGATGTCACATTCTCCCCATTTTTTAAAATTAAACTTCTCAATTGTAATTTCAGGTTTGGTAACTAAGGTTTTAATTTTGATTTTTTTTGAAATCCCATATTGTAAAAATGATTAATTAAACATTCAATTTAAAACAACTGTACGGAATTATGAAGGCCATCTAGAATAACACATAATTTTTTTCCATATAGGAAATTATTGGAATTTAATAGAAAATATAAAACTAAAATACTCAAAGAGAGTGATAGATAACATGGCTATAAGAAAGTTAACCACTAAAACATCATAAATCATTCATAGGTTATGAGGACCAAAATTTCCCATTAAGAAAACTAAAAAATTAATGGTTTTATTTAAAAATATTTTTCTTATAGTTAAGGAATTACATTACCATCAATAATAATAACATAATGAATAAATACATACATAAAAAAGTTGACTTTAATCATTAACTATTTTTCTACTAAAATATCATCTTTTTGATCCAAACGGTGATTATTCAAGATGAATCATTCATTCCTAAAACATTATAAACAACATATATAGATCATTAAATACTGAAAATGATAAAAATTCATTCTTCCTTTATTTATATACTGACCAAAACCAGAATGGTAAGAATTAGATAAGAATATTTCTTAAAAAAAGTTAACTTTAAAATGAATAAAAAGTACTTTTAATCTCTACAATTCAAAAGTAATACCTAAAGTTCAACATAGAACATTAGGTAAATAACTATACATAATATTAATAAAACTTATTATAATATATGATTGGAACCAAAAAATTATAATTATTTAATTACATAATCATTATAGATAAAATTTATCAATTATCTCCAAATGAAATCAATGACTCTTAACATATCATACCAATAATGTAATGTCCCTAATTGTGTAATCTCCATGATATGCTAATCATTTATATAAATAACCTAAATCACCTTAAATAGACAACAAAATTATATTTTCTTCGAAAATACAATTCAACGTTAATTTCAAATACAAAATCCCTAAATATTCTTTTATTCATTATCATATAGGATTCCCAAGATAGTGAAAATATTCCAGAGTGACAATAATCATTTATTAACTAAATCATTTTTCTATCCCATTGAAATCTATTCGATAAAATATATGTTACCAAAATCAAATTATTCTTAATCTATAAAGTCATTTAACTAAAAAGATAAATTTATACTAATCAGGACATCATGTAGGATAGTGGTACATATTTCAACCTTTTCATCCTTTAGTTGTGGGTTCAATTCCGAAAAACATACCAGATGGGATGTGTTTTCAAATGGCCTATGGGTTACCCTTTTCCAAAACTATATGATTATTATAACATTACAAAAAAATGATAAAATACTCCAAATAACCTTAATATAATCAACATTAATGAAATGTTTTTCCCTCAAGGTTTATCTGAAACTTTATATTTTCCATCCTATAATTTAATAACCCATAAATTCCTAAAAAAAGTATCAAAAATATATTTAGTACTTTTAAAATTTCATATAATAAAGACTAAAAATGGCTTTTAAGACATTTGGCATATGATAAACTTTAATATTATAAACCTGTTAGGATATGCATTACTCTTAATAAAACCTAACAAGAAAGCATCATAATGTGAAAATTTATCTAAACCCTACTCTGATACTGACATTAAGGTGTTGGTATTAAACATTACATATGCAAGTGACTTGAGATTACAATTCGTTTTCTATAGTTCCAAAATATATTTTAGTTTAATAATTTTAGATAATTAGGAAAAACCCTTACAAAATAAACCTATACCTTACAAGTGGATACTTTTATATAGTATCCATTTTTTTCCACCAAATCAAACCCTTTTAAATTTAAATACATTTTCTTTTGATGATATACCTTTAGAAATTTGATCCAGACCTCATACTTGATCTTACTCTACCTTAAATATTGTGAAAAACATTTTAAAACATTTTACAAGAAGAAAATATCACTAAGAGACTTAAAATAAATAAAATCATTAATCTATTGAAAACATGAAAATCCATGAATTTATTTTCATTAAAACATTTCTTTAACCCCAAAAAGGAATCAATATTTCAAAAATATCATTGTCTTTCATTTTGAAAATGAAAATATTTAAATGATAACTCATTAGAAAGAAAATAAATGTTGAGTATGTAAATTTTAAAATCATTTTACATATCATTCTAACATATATTATTGCTCTCATGGATACATAGGGAGTAACCATCAATGTTACATTTGAAATTACCATCACAATATATCCCCTAAATCTCATAGGGGAAACCTAATCGGTTTTTTAATTTATTTACATAATCTTTGGAGATATAGAGTATGATCACAATCCATTGGTTTATAAAAGACCCCCCCGTCCACATAAAAAATTCCAAGAACAAAAACATAATCATAATACATAAATCTAGCTTAAAAACACTCTTTAGGAAAATAATGTCATGACCCCCTCGCACCAAAGATGCCCCTCCAGAGCTGGAAATAGTGAAAGGGAGATAATGACCCCCCGAGTCCCGCCTCCAGTAGGCCCCGGAGTGGCGACTAGCACAAAGGGTATGAGTTTTTCACAAATATAGGAGGCATTGACCTTTTTATTTATTTTAAGATCGGGAAATAGGATGAGTCAAACACCAAAATAAAAAGGAACAAGTAAGTAAACCCAAACCAATCCCACATGCATGTTTAAACAGTCCTGAAAAAAGGTACAAGTAGAAGAAAACTCAAAAGTACAATACCAAAAGAAACAAGAGTACAAAAAATTGTAACAACTTGAACTGTCCCGACTAGTAGGGTCCCACATGACCCTGGTAGTCCTCCTGGAAACCTGAAATTAAATATAGGGTGAGAATACAAGTAAAATCACTAGGGAAACCTAAAGCTCTCATGCACAAGTGGGGGGACATCTTAATGTCCAATGAGAACAACAGAAGAAATCAAAACTTATCAAGGAATTCTATCCACCCAACCTCACTAGCCACACCCACCAAAACACAACAAAACTGGTAGTAGTATATAAGAACAAGAGTATTGGGTACCCCACACCATTTCCCACTAGTTAGCTACTCTTCATAATAGTGAATGTCCTGACGCTACCACACTCTTCCCGCCCGCACACTCCTGGGCCTCAAGAACCACATATCCCGCCCACACACACCTGGGCCTCACAAACCACATATCCCACCCGCACACACCTAGGCCTCACGAACCACAATCACATCCCTACCCGAACACACCTGGGCCTTGTCCTGAAGATTCATGGGAACAGTAAACCTGCTCGAAGAGTATTGGGCTAAAAACACCCCAATCGAAACCTACCCAAAGAGTCTTGGGTGTAAGGTCACCTGAAGTGATCACAGCTTATGGAAGTAAGAGTAGGAAGGAGCTAGTAACTAATTGCTCAACATGTGTAGGGTGCGAAAAAACACAAAGATACAAATATATATATGTATACCAAACACACAACCCAACCAATGGATTATAAACAGAGAAACTGAGCATGTGCCTCGACACTTCTATGTCGAAGCATGCATACAACAAACAACCCCTATCCCATTTTGATTTTCATGTTTCAAAAAAATTAGTTTATTAGTTCCTTAACTACTGTGAAATTATCCACAACCAACCATATCAAATGTTCATAAAACATATCTCTTCCATCCACAAATCAAGTTAGATAAAACACAAGCAACACAAACCAACCTTTTTATCATCAATAAAACCCCATTGATTATTTCCGCATTTAATTCATTATCGTTCTCCCCCAATTCATTTATCAACTTTCCACGTTCTTTTAATATCACAATCCATTACTGCAGCCCTGCTGCTATTATAACCACATCTCCACAACTGTATCACAAAACAAGGCTCATGCCACATCATTGTCCCTTTAATAGCATTTTCTGTAGCCCCACTGGCCATTCTATCTGTAACAACCCACGATTCATCCCCCCTTTCCACACACCATGTAACCAAGCCAACACCCACATATTCATTATTCCATTTTGTTCAACTGGGGTGATCACACAAGGGTTCCAGATTTTATTCATCCAACTTTACGTGATTAACCAATTTCCACATTCCACAAAGTTTCCATCCACAAAACGGTCTAGAAAGATAGGGTGGCATTTAATTGTGCAAGAAAAGGCCCCCAACGACCGTGATTTTTAGTAGCCATAATCTTATTCAATTCACAACATAACAATAGGATAAATAAAGATAAACATAAAAACTTCTCCATCCTCATTCTTTAAGCCAGTTATTATATTTATTAAGCTGGTTCAAAAGTGTTTCACATAAACAAGAGGGAAACTACCCTGAATGATGCACAATTTAGAGATACGAAGGTAAGATCCCTACCTCTACAGGTTCTGATCTCAACACTCCCCCTGGTCAACTTTAGAAGACATTTGTCGGAGTCCATCACTGCTGTGAAATCCCGGAAAAACCTCCTCGGGTGGAAGCTAGGAAGGAAAGGCTGAAGGGGAGACAACAGATCCAAGCTCAGAAGTTCCGCCTCGTCGTTAAAATCACGTGGCTTCTAATGGATCGTAAATCGGAGCTCGGGCGAAGAAGTTATGGAAGAAAGGATCTTTGGAGTCTCTCTCTCGAGAGCTCTGCTCGAGGGAATGGGGAGGAGAGGAGTAATTTGAAAATAAGGAGAGGCCCCATCCTTTTATAGGCGAGAAAAACTAAAGTACACAGAGTGTACTTTCTAGTACACATCGTGTACTCAGCCATTTCACATGGTCGCCACACGGCTTCCAACACAGCATTCAACGCGGCACACGATCATTGACTGGTCAACACACAGTTTGAGGGTAACGCGTATGCGAGGAGGGACTACACGACGTGTAGTATGGGCTACACGGCGTGTACTCATTTATTTCACATGGCAAGGAAACGACTTCAACACAGGGTATACCCGACGAGGTGGTACACGGAGTGTACTCTCACTACACGGTATGTAGTTACAAAATTCTGAAAAGTGTGGGAAAAGTCCATTTTACCCTCCAGAACACTTCATGACCTTCTTTTCGACAATGGAATGGGCCGGAGAGGTCTGGGCCATTACATCAGATAACTCTTAAAACATTCTCGTCCCCGAGAATTCAAAAACCAACCTAGAGGAACCCAAAAATAAACCTCTTAGGGATCTCGTTATAACAGGAACCCTTACAATAACCCTAATCATATGTGTTAGGAATCTCTTCTCCTATGTCGAGATATTATCTGCTTTAGGAGACACTGACTCTCCTGCACGGGTTTAATCGCATCCTCATGAATGTGTCTCGATTAAGAATTGGGTCTTCCAACTTCCATACAATAGGATTTTTCAACTTTCACTACCCCAACACTGTACAACCAACAAACTGCCCAAACATGTGGTTTGGGGAAATTCCTTCTCCTATGTTGAGATATTATCCACTTTACACGGCACTGACTCACCTCCACATGTTCAATTGCATCCACATTAATGCGTCTTGATTAAGGATCAAGTTTTCCCATTCCCCACACATCCGGACATGTTACACACTTCCAGAGAACAAGGAAACAAAAAAGTCTCACAACCGACATGCCAAGCATTCCATATATCAATGGTATAGAGTATAACATCAAAACAAAGCTCAGAAGAACAAGGAAAAACACAAGTCAAAACAACTTCTGGTACTGAGAGTGCATCTGAGCCTTCTGCTCCCAAGTGATCTACTCAAGGCCGCCATGCCTCCATAAGACATGAACCAAGGTGATGGTTCGTCCACGGAGCACCTTCTCTTTATGATACTCAATTCTGACTGGTTGTTCCATGAAGGTCATTTCATCTCCCATATCTAAATATCCCCATTAGATAACGTGAGAGTCGTCATGTATGTACCAATGAAGCTGGGAGACGTGGAAGATGTGATGAACCTTCTCCATCTGAGGTGGCAGGGCTAGCTGATATGCCACCTCGTTGACTCGCCTCAGCACCTAGAAAGGTCTGAAGAACCTAGTGGAGAGCTTAATCCCTTTCCCAAACCTATGTTCCCCCCATAGAGGGGAAACATTCAAGAACACATGATCTCCCACCTTGAACTCCAAGGGCCTCCACCGACGATCATTGTAAGACTTCTGTCGGTCCTAAGCTGCTTTCATCCTCTCACGCACAAGATGGACTTTCTCTTTGGTGCTCGGTACTACCTCTGGCCCAAGAGAACCTGTCTCACCAACCTCTGCCCAGCAAATGGGTGAATGACATGGTCATCCATACAAAGCCTCAAACGGTGCCATGCCAATAGTAGAGTGGAAGCTGTTATTGTAGGCAAACTCTACTAAAGGCATGTGTCGCACCCATGACCCTGCGAAATCCAAAATGCATGCTCATAGCATTTCCTCCAATGTCTGGATAGTCCACTCTATCTGCCCATCGGTCTAGGGGTGGAAAGCAGTGCTAAGGCATAGGTGGGTTCCAAAAGCATGTTGTAACCCACTCCAGACTCGTGAGGTAAACCGAGTATCCCGATCTGAGATGATAGTCTTCAGAACTTTATGAAAACACACCACCTCATCTACGCACCTCTGTGCTAAGGTACTCACCAGGACTGACTCCTTAAATGCTATGAAGTGAGATGATTTCTTAAGTCAATCCACCACTACCCAGATAGCATCATAACCACCCTGAGATCTGGGTAGTCCTGTGACGAAGTCCATTGAGATGTCATCCCATTTCCACTTGCGGAAATATAAAGGATGAAACAAACCACTGGTAACACGGTGTTCAGCCTTCACTTTCTGACACACTAGGTACTTAGCCACAAACTCCGCCAGAGCCCGTTTCACCCCGAACCACCAAACCTGTTCTCTCAGGCCTCAATTCATTTTTGAAACCCCAAGATGTACCGCCAAGGCTGAGATATGGAACTCACGAAGAACTCCCTCATGCATCGCCTCTGGAACAAACATCCTTCCATCAAAAAGCATCCCATGTCAACTGTCCTCTGACCATCCTTTTGGAGGGTTTACCTGATCGATACGATCTAGCATTACTTCTGCCTTAGAGTCTCCCCACTAAGACTCTTCCACCTGCTGCAACAAGGAGGACTGAACCGTCATTTGAAACAAATAGCCTCAAAGACCTTCTACCCTTGCATCCAAGTGCAAGGAATCCAATTCTCCCATTGATCTCCAAGTATCAGCGGATTCCCGAACCACTTCATTATGCAACTTCCTACTCAGGGCATTAGCCACAACGTTGCCCTTACCTTCAGTGTAAGAGATCTCGAAGTCATAGTCTTAGAGAAACTTGACCCATCTCCGCTTCCGTAAGTTCAGGTCACACTAGGAGAAGATATAACATAATCTCTTGTGATCTGAGAAAACCACAATGTGCTCCCCAAAGAGGTAATGTCGCCACAATTTCAGTGCGAACACTATTGCTGCAAGCTCAAGGTCATGGGTGCCATAGTTACGCTCGTGATGGTGAAACTTCCTAGACCCATAACTTATCACACCCTTCATCTGTATCAGTACACACCCCAAACCAAGGCCAGAAGCATCCCAAACTACCTCGTACAATAACCCTACCTCTGGAAACCTGAGTACGGGAGCACTGACCAACTTCTCCTTTAGGTAGTTGAAAGCTTTCTGGCACTGCTTGCTCCATAGGAAGACCTGGTTCTTTCTAGTCAAAGCATTCAATGGAGAAGCAACTCGAGAGAAGTCCTAAATGAACCTCCGATAATAAACGGCCAACCCCAGGAAACTACGAACTTCTTCCACGCTCTTGGGTACCACCCAAGAAACAACTGCCTCCACCTTCGACGGGTCCATTAAAACTCCATGCTGAGACACTACGTGCCCAAGGAAGTGTACTTCTTGCGTCAATAACATACACTTTGACAATTTTCCATAAAGATGGTGGTGTCGAAGGACTTCCAAGACTGCCCTTGAGATGCTCAACGTGCTCCTCCTCTGATCTTGAGTAGACCAGGATGTCGTCAATAAACACCACAACGAACCAGTCTAGAAACTCTCGGAAGACAAGGTTCATAAGTCCCATGAACACAGCTATTGAATTTGTTACTCCAAACAGCATCAATAAAAACTCGAAGTGTCCATACCAGCACCTAAAAGCCGTCTTAGAGATGTCACTATCCTTTACCCTCAACTGATGATATCCAGATCATATATCAATCATATAAAACCAACCTGCTCCTCTCAGCTGGTCGAAGAGATCATCTATCCTTGGAAGGGGGTAACGGTTCTTGACTGTTACCTGATTCAACCTTCTGTAGTCTATGCATAGCCTGAGGCCACCATCTACCTTCTTCACGAACAAAACTGGTGCACCCCACGACGACACGTTGGGTCGAACAAAACCCTTCTCTATCAGATCTTCAATCTAAATCTGCAACTCCAGCAACTCCGAAGGTGCTATCCGATAAGGGGTCATTGAAATCGGACAGGCACCAGGCTGTAATTCTATCCCAAACTCAATGTCACGTCAGGGGGTAGAGTCACAACCACCTCGGGAAAAACATCGAGGAACTCCCCAACAACCTCTGGGATATCCATCATCTCTGCATCAGCTGAAACCACTGATAACCCACCTAACAAGGAAAGGAGAGGCATCACATGCCGGCTTACCACCTGATTGCTCCTCTTGTAATCAAAAGATACACGCTACCCATCCACGTCGGAGAACATAACCCTTATTTAGAAGTAGTCGATAATGGAACTAACAGAAAACGACCAGTAGATGCCTAGGATGATATCGTATGGCTGCATTTGTAGCAAAAGAAGGTCCCCACTAGATCGATGCAGTCCCAACATCACCCCAAATCTTTGGAAAACACAAGATACACTGGTCTGACCTCCAACTGGTGTACTCAGCACCAGGGGTACAGAAAGTCTCTCTAAGTCTAGACCCAATGCATGGGCTAGAACGGTTGCAAAAAAGAGTGTGATGCTCCTGAATCGAATATAGATTAAATGAGAGTGATGAACAAACAAATTGTACCTCAAACCACCTCTGGTCCTGCCAGAGCTGTCAACTTTGTTGCGTGCAACTATCCACGCCCATCTCCTATACCTCTCTAATGTCAACCACCTCCCCAACCACATCCTGGTCGAGGTCCCTAAGGAGCAACCTGATGCGGACCTCCTCCTGCAGTGTCTGTCCTCGGAGGACCAGGGCCCTGCTGCTATTGGAAGGGCCTTGCGGGCAACTGGTGCTGCTGATGCGGGTGCTGAACCTGCCCACCTCCACCGTACTGAGCTCGGTTTGGGAACCGACTCTGAATATGCCTGAAACTTGCACAAGAGAAACACTTCGGTCCTGGGCTCATGAAAAAGGGATGAGGACCTGAAGATCTGAACTAGAATTTCTGGGGCCTACTCCCTACTGGACGGAATCTTGAAGGTCCTTCCGTAGGAGACCTGCTGCTGACTGCTTTCCCCTTCGACGAACCTGGCTGGATCCCCTCTCGTGGTGCACCTCCCTGCGAGTGCATACTCTCTACAACCTCTAACTTCTTATGTACTTCCATGTACGTCGGAAGAGTGAAGGGGGTGACAACATACGGGAGTAAAGGATGAAGCACCTCCTCCAAACGTCTCGCCTGAGACTCCTCATCTGGAAAGAGATCTGGAGAAAAGAGTAAGAGATATTTGAAATTGATCCCCAACTCTCATAATGACATACTCCCCTGCTGATGGGATAGTAACTCCTACCGCTTCTCCACCTTGATCATGGAAGAAAGGAATTCCACTCGGAATTCCTTCTCAAAGTTAGCCCACAGAACCTCTGTCTTTGTCCTCTCTCTGAGGTAGATCATCCACCACTGACGTGTCACACCTCTCAGCTAACTGACTGCTAGGGGAACCCAGTACTCCCTCTAAGCACATATCAAAGTAAAAGAGATCCCTAGATCCTCAATCCACCCCTCTGTCTCCATATCCGAAGTACTACCCTCGTACTTCTTGAGGGTTTGTCACTGGAATGAACAGAGAGTCTTCTGCCACTGGCTATCTCCCTCCTCTCGATCAATCCTCAACTTATTGACTGCCTGAATCTGCTGGGCCTCAGCTGTCTGAGCCACCCGGGGATGATGTCTAGGTGTCATAGCTGTATGGTAAACAAAGATTGCCTAAGCCCTGTAGTAAGGAAATTTCTCAAGGATTCATTTTATCATTTTCTTCATTTTCTTTCCCAGAACACCCAAATAAAGTAAAACACAATCCTGATGATCTATGTACCTTCCCTAGGGTCTCTACCCTGCAATTAATGTAGTCTCACATGGTCGTTCGGTAGGCTCAGAGTCCTTGCATCGGATCACAGGGGCCCTAAAATCTCGTGTCTTAGCCAGTCTTTCCTGGCCTATGTCACACACCAAGATTAGACAACACTGTCACCCTACCATCCCATGCAATCGTCACTGTACCTAACTCCAGACTCCATACTATCTCTCAAACTCACTCTGATACCATTTTTTCACGACCCCTCCCACCAAAATTCCCCTCCTGAGCAGGCAATGGTGAAAAGGAGATAATGACCCCCGAGTCCCGCCTCCAGTAGGCCCCGGAGTGGCGACTAGCACCAAGGGTATGAGTTTTTCACAAATATGGGAGGCATTACCCTTTTTATTTATTTTAATATCGGGAAATAGGATGAGTCAACCACCAAAAGAAAAAGAAACATGTAAATAAACCCAAACCAATTCCACATGCATGTTTAAATAGTTCTGAAACAAGGTACAAGTACAAGAAATCTCAAAAGTACAATACCAAAAGAAACAAGAGTACAACAAACTATAACAACTCCAACTGTCCTGAATAGTAGGGTCCCACACGGCCCTGGTAGTCCTCCTAGAAACCTAAAAGTAAACGTAGTGTGAGAATACAAGTATACATAGTAGGGAAACCTAAATCTCTGATGCACAAGTGGGGGGACATCCTAATGTCCCATGAGAGAAACAGAAGAAAACAATAGTTATCAAGGAATTCAATCCACCTGACATCACTAACCTCACTCAAAAAAACACAAAACAACAGGTAGTAGTATATAAGAACAAGAGTATTGGGTACCCCACACCATTTACCACTAGTTAGCTGTTTTTCCAAAGGGAAAACATCCTGATGCTACCACACTCTTCCCTCACACACACACCTGGGCCTCAAGAACCACATATCCCGCCCGCACACACATGGGACTCCCGAACCACATATCCTTTTTGCACACACATGGGCCTCACAAACCACAATCACATCCCCACCCGAACACACCTGGGCCTCGTCCCAAAGATTCGTGGGAATAGTAAACCTGCTCGAAGAGTCTTGGGCTAAAACCACCCCAATCGAAACCTACCCGAAGAGTCTTGGGTGTAAGGTCACCTCAAGCCATCACATCCTACGGAAGAAGGAAAAGTAAGGAGCTCGTAAATAAGGAGAAAAAACCCTCTCCCATGAAATGGGAGTGTTCGGCACTATGTTCTCAACATGGGTGGGGTGCGATAAAACACAAAGACACATATATATATATATATATGTATACCAAACACACAACCCAACTTATGGCTTCTAAATAGAGAAATTGAGCACGTGGCTCGACCCTTATATGTCGAAGCATGCATATAACAAACAACCCTAATCCCATTTAGGTTTTCATGTTTCAACAGAATTAGTTTATTAGTTCCTTAACTACTGGGAAATTATCCACAACCAACCATGTAAAATGTTCATAAAACATATCCCTTCCATCCACAAATCATGTTAGATAAAACACAAGAAACACAAACCAACCTTTTTATCATCAATCAAACCCCATTGATTGTTCCCGCATTTAATTCATTATCATTCCCCCCAGTTCATTTATCAACATTACACTTTCTTTTAATATCACAATCCATTACTGCAGCCCTGCTGCTATTATAACCACATCTCCAAAACCGTATCACAAAACAAGGCTCATGCCACATCATTCTCCCTTTAATAGCATTTTCCGCAGCCCTGCTTCGCATTCTATCTATAAAAACCCAATATTCACCCCCCTTTTCCACACACCACGTAACCAAGACAACACCCACATGTTTTTTATTCCATTTTGTTCAACCGGGGTGATCACACAAGGGTTACAGATTTTAATCATCCAACTTTATGTGATTAACCAATTTTCACATTCCACAAAGTTTCCATCAACAAAACGGTCTATAAAGATAGGGCATCATTTAATTGCGCAAGCAAAGGCCCCCAACGACCGTGATTTTCAGTAGGCATAAGCCTATTAAATTCACAACATAACAATAGGATAAATAAAGATAAATATAAAAACATCCCCATCCCCATTCTTTAAGCCAGTTATTATCTTTATTAAACTAGTTCAAAAGTGTTTCACGTAAACAAGAGGGAACCTACCCCGCATGATGCACAATTTAGAGAGATGAAGGTATGATCCCTACCTCCACAGGTTCTTATCACAACGCTCCCCCGGGTCCACTTTAGAAGACGTTCGTCGACGTCCGTCACTTTTGTCAAATCTAGGAAAAACCTCATCGGGTGGATACTGGGAAATAAAGTCTAATGGGGAGACAACATATCCAAGCTCAGAAGTTCCGTCTCATCGTTACGATCCTGTGGCCACTAACAGATCGTAAATCGGAGCTCGGATGAAGAAGTTATGGAAGAAAGATGCTTTGGAGTCTCTCTCGGGAGAGTTCTGCTCGAGGGAATGGGGAGGAGAGGAGTGATTTGAAAAGGAGTAGAGGCCCCCTCCTTTTATAGGTGAGAAAAAATAAATTACAAGCTGTGTAATTTCTAGTAAATAGCGTGTACTCAGCCATTTCACACGGTTTCCACGTGACTTCCAACACAGCATTCAATGTGACACACGGTCATTGACTGGTCAACACACGGTTTGAGGGTAACGGGTACGCGGGGAGGGACTACACGGCGTGTAGTATGGGCTACATGGAGTGTACTCATTTATTTTACATGGCAAGGACATGACTTCAACACAGGTTATACCCGTAGAGGTGGTACAAAATGTGTACTCTCACTACACGGTGTGTAGTTACAAAATTGTAAAAAGTGTGGGAAAAGTCCATTTTACCCTCAAGAACACTTCATGACCTTCTTTTTGAAAAAATAATGGGCCGGAGAGGTCTAGGTCATTACAAATAACGTTTCAATTTTCTAAATAACTTTTATTAGTTTTTAAATTATGAGAACTTATAAATCAAAAAAATTTATTTTAAAATAATATTGTTGATATTTAATTTTATATTTAATAATGTATTGCATAATGATGATGGGAAAATATTCTCATTCCTTACTTGATAAAAAAATTCCTTTTGACTTTTTTAAAATGAGTTACATGATTAACTTTAGGGGAGGATTTTTAAAAGAAAGTATCTTACCGAAAACATTAAAAATATTCCATTTTAAAAACATTTGAGAGAAATTTGAAAATTAATTTTTATAAACAAAAATTTATATGTAAATAAATTCATATAAATCATTATTAAATCGTTGAAATGTAGATAAAGTTTTAAAAAATGAAACATTAAAACATTTCATATGAGGTTTTTTGTTAAAGAGTCTCTAACCCTGTATCTGTCTCATCACATGCATTATTTATATTCATGAATAAAAAACATTGGTTAATAATTCAATTTATCGAAATAATTTTCTATGTTTATTAATAATTTCAGTATAACACTTATTATAATTTTATAACAACTTCTTAATTTTTTAAGTTCATGGAAAATGTTTTGACAATATTCAGTATGTGAGTCAAAAATGAATTTGATATGTTGTCTATAGTCAAAGTTCTAATTATTCTATAACATCTATAAAAATATTCATGAGTACATATTTATATTTTTTATAAATATATTATAATTATATTCACACTACTAAATATGGTTATGAAATGTTAACTATGTTATAATAACAGTGATGGTAGGTTATACGTACACATGAGTAGCCTTTCCATTTTTTGATGATCATTATAGAAATAATTTGAGTATAATTTTATATGTAAATATTGATTAATTTTTTTAAAAATTATCTAAATTTTTTAAATATATAAATATATATATATTATTCATGTGATCTAGTGATGAAAAAAATCCCATTTATTTGTGGAGGTGATAGTCCACACATAAGCATGAACGATGTTTCCATTTTTCAAAGAATGGAAAGGTAAGAGAATAAATGGCATATTAACTTTTATTAATGATAAATATGTTGTTAAATTAATATATATACATTAATGATATCATTATAACCAATATTGAGTGATGGTTGTAGAAAATTAATTACATCGGTACATGAGATGGTAATCCACCATACATACGAACGATGAATTCATTTCCCATTTGATGGAAGTGGGGATGTATATCAGTTATTCAATACAAAAAATAAAATATAAGTATATTAAGGATACCTATTTTATTACATAATCATGTTTTTAAACTATTTTATAGATTTTGAATAAGAAATAAAATATAAACACTTTAGTAAAATGATACCTCTTCCTTGGAGAATTGCTTTCGATTAATACATTAAGACCTCTAAGATGGATGTTATATAATTACACATACATTACATACATTGATATTACTTAAACATTTAATAATATCCATTACAAAATATAACAACTCCATGATAGCAAAATATAGGTATAATGTATTAAGATATATAAAAACATAAACAATTGGATCATAAATAATCTTCATTGTCTCCCACTTATTTCTTTATAATTAGAACCCTATTTGACATATCTTACTTAGTAAATTTATAAATGACTTGGGGAAAAGAAATGTATGAAAGGGCGATCTCAGATTCTCAATAAGATTAAATAAGGGAGATATCAATCATATCATAAACATAATACATAATAATATAACATTTGAAAATCTTATCCTGTATATGAATGATCATGTTATAATTCCATGGGATAAATCATTAAAGTTTATAAAAATCAATGAACATAATCCCAAAAGTCTTAACATGAGACATGATGTTTTGTGGAATACAAATAATCATATAATATCATTTCATATTAGTCAGGTCTAATTTCCAAGAACATTGTAGGGGACAAAGTCCATTATTGAATCGAGTTGACTCCTCGTTCCAGCATTGTATTACTGAACTGATATCATTTTGTGTTCCAACCACGTCTATCTAATGAGATATAAATATTTACTCAATGAATTGGAGGGAGATCTTGGTCCTACCAATCTCATAATGAAATTATTCATAAATTTTACATAATAACATAAATTATTTATTATAACCCAATGAATAAAATGGGTTACTTTAAACATCATTCCACCTTAACATAATCAATGTAAAACAAACGGATTTCATAAATATCATTCTATTATAAAAAAATAAAATCATAACAATAATACGGATATTATAATTGAAAAATAACCTTATTAAAGAATACCATCTTATATAGAAAATAATATTGACTTAACACTTGAAATTAATTCTCGACGAAAATATCCTTTCTTCTTCAAAAAAACTTTCTTTTATCAAAATGCCTCACAATTTTAAAATAAAAGAATTTATTTTAAAATAAACATGAAATCATGTAGAGTAAGATTCATGTAAATAATGATCTATGAATATGTAAAAAAAATATTCATTCTATATATGTTTAAAAAATTTTCTTCTCATACTTTTTTTGGAAAAGTCAAAAAATACCTCGTATCAAATAATGAAAAAAGATTCTTTTCAAACCATTTAATAAAAACTCACCAATGGGTAAAATTGAATTTAATAAATTGTAGAATAAATAAAATAATATTACAAATTTTGGAAACCTGGTTGGGGTTGATAAATATATGCCTATAAATACATATAAACAAACAATCTTGAATAATAATGACATTGTGAAATTATCCCTTACCTTGGATCTGATATCTTTTGAATGTATCCGAACCTACATTTCAATGAAGTGCTTCCTCTAAATGAACCCTTAGAGAACTAGAGATGGTATTGGAAGAAGGTTATAACCACTATAATGTAACAAGAGAAGTTAATAAGGGAAAAGGTCAGCAACAGATCGAGCTTTAATGCTCAAAGTGAAGTGAAGAGGTGAGGGAGGATGTTCTATTTTATAATTGAGGTGAGGGGAACTTTTGGAAATTCCATAAATAATAATTTATAATAAAATAAAAACCTACTGAATTGCCTAAAAAATATCCCAATTTAAAAGATGAGATGAGATAACGTTGTAATATCATCAACCAATAATATTTAGGCAATTTTAAGGTCATTTTAAACCATAATATTTTAATTAACATTTGGTTATTATATTTAATTTTTAACTAGGGTAACAAAAATTTAAATATTTAAAGGGTGTAATATTTAATTATTTGATGTCAATGAGACCAAAAATATACAACTTAAAAAATATTTACCATATATAAATTATTCTATATTTCTAAATTTTTTTATAATTTTTAAATAATTTCGTGGAACATTATTTTCCTAAACTAGAAATCGTGTCAATTTTGAAACTTTTAGATTCATTGATTTTTAAAAATATCATGTTAAAAAAACTAACTTTAAAAAAACTATTTTATTATTTTCTTTTGAAGTCATGTTAATATAGAAGAATAATTTTAAATATTCATTAGCACAACCTAAATTTATATTAATATTTTTAATAACATTTATATGTTATCTCCACTAATACATGATTTACTACATCAATTTTATGTAATTTTTTATACACATATTTATTGAATAAAAATAAAAATTAAATTAATATGATGAATATAAATCTACTATATTTCAGAAAAATACTTTTATTATAATTTATATATTGGAAAATACATCATTAAAAATGTTATAATTACAAATACATGAATGTGATAACATTAACGTCACTTAAAATAAAATAATAAAAGTGTCACAATCTCTTCTATAAGGATCCAAATGATCACCAAATCAACACTTGGATGGTTTTGGTAGAGATATACTTGACCAGTAATATTGTTTCATGTTTGTTGGGTATTTTTAGGGCTGTTTGTAATTTAATAAAAAAATTTGATTGATTTCCCATTATTTAATTAATTTTTTAAAAATTAAAGTATAAGACTTTACTGTTGTTATTTATTTCTTAAAGATAACAAATAAATTACTATTATTAATAAAAACATAATATATTTTAAACTAGTATTTATATTCTAATTTATCTTCTTTATAACCTTATATAAAAAATGATTTTGTTATTAAAATTTGATCGAGACATATTTAACTTTTCTCTAAATAAAATAAATTAAATGTATTAATCTCATCCAAGAGGCTTTAAAAGAACGAAATTTCTACACAAGGATGATTTAGGTTGAAAAAAACTCATCCAATGATATTAATACTAGTGTCATCATAATTTTTTAATAGTAATCTTTCCCTCAATTACTCGATTAACCCTTTTAATGTATTAAAAAAATTACCAATATTACTATTCAGAATGCATAAAAATAAAATAAATATATTTAAATAATTATAAACTAATGGTTAGAAATATGGAATCACTTTTTATGAACATAAAACATAAAATATTCAGTAATTAATTTAAAATTAATCCCACTGATGGAAAGATAGAACAAGTTTTAAAAGTTAAAACATTGCAAAAGATTGAGACATTTTTACATCTGAATTCAATGTGAAATTAATTATAATGAAATAAATTATATTTAATGATAAAAATATTTTATATTTATACTTTAAAACCATTAAATATTATTAATTAACAATATCAATTATTTCAATGAAAAAGTTTTTTTCAAATAAAATTTAGTGTATTTTTACTATTCATCAAACTTTGAAAGTTATTAAAAATTCATTCAAATTAAATTTTTATATCCCACATCCAAATAAAGTATTTATTTTTTCATATAAAATTTATTAATGTTTGAAAATATTAATTTAAAAGGGGTTCACCATTAAATGGAAAAAATTACCCTTTTGCAAAATATATGTATTTATACATCAAATATTGTTTATTCATACACTAAGACTAAAATATATATTGGATGAATAGAAATAATATTTTATTAATTATATAACAAATATATTTCATTAATTTCATTTAATAATAATAATTCACTCAATTTATTAACAAAAAAATACAAAAAATATAATTGATTTTTATTTTTTCATAAATAATTTGTTGTGAAAGACTTCACCATACATTTTCATAAGTTAGTTATATTTATTCCCGTTAACCTAAAATATATGTTAAAATGGACATTTTATAAACTTGGAATCTCACACTTCATTGAAACTCATGATTGGATGAAATTTAATCTATTGATTAATTAACATTATTTAGAGAAACTATTTCATAAAACATCCGAGCGTTACATTCTACCCCCCTTAAATGGGGTTTCTCCCTAGAAATTCATCACATGAATACAAATAAATTAGAATATATCTCCCTAATGATATAATCAAGTTCCCATGTAGATTATTCAAATTAGGGGTGACACCAAAAAACTTTAACCAAGTGAGTGGTCTTGTTTTGAAAAACTTTTTGGCTGCAATCCAGAATCTATATCGGTTTTTTTCATAATAAATATCCTATTCTAGTGGTAAAAATTATGATTTTAGTGCATGTTAAGTATCATGTACGTACTTTATCATGAGAGATACATGGAACACATCATGAACATGAGTGTGATTCGGTGGAAGCACTAATCAGTAATATACATTGCCACCACGATCGAGAGTTTCAAAAGAATTGATATACATAGGGATCATCTTACCCCCTTTTCCAAATATCATTTCTTAATTCGAAAGAGATATTCATAGATATAATGTGTCCTCAATTAAAACTCTATGAATTTTCTCTAGTTGTCAGAATAACTTCCTTTTCCAACTCTGAGCTGCTCGTATGTGTTGTTGAATTTATATGACCTTTTCAAAAATTTCATAAAAATGCTCAGGTCCTCATAGATTTATTTCCAAAAATTCATCCCAAAAAGTGGGAGTTATGAACTTCTTTCTATAGAGGACTTTAGAGGGATCCATCATAATACTAAAGTTAAATCTATTGTTGTAAGAAAATTACACCAAATATTGGTATTGATCACAACCACCTTTAAAATCTATAGAGAATGCTCTCAACAAGTCTTCTAGAGATTGAATTGTCCTATCAGACTGATAATGTATCTGAGGATGATAAGTAGTTCTAGAACAAACCATTGCATCTAGAGCCTGCTGAAGACTTATCTAGAACATTGAGTTAAACCTCGCATCCCAATAAATTATAATGGAAAGTGGTACTCTATCAAATCTTACCACTTCCTTTACATATATCCTTGAAATTTGACCAAGAGAGAAATACTATCTAACAGTAATGAAGTGTTCAAACTTCATAAGGTGGTCTAATATAACCAACATTAAATTATGTTCTTTAGTTGTTTTTGGAAGTTATATGTAAAAGTCCATAGTGATGTTTTACTAATTCCATTCTAGTATGGGTAATTGTTGTAACATTGCCCGAGACTTATTTCTCTCAGCCTTAACTTTCAAAAAAACCAAGAACCGAGAGACATATTCAGAAAAATATATATTAATTGTATCCCACCAAAAATACTCTTTCAATTCCATGTACATATTTGTGTTTCTAGGGTGAATAGAGACTGAAGAACTTTGAGAATCATCCAATATCTTCTTCTTTAATTCTGGTATGGGAGGAATAACAACCCAATTCCAAAACATTATTACTCCCTCATAATCAAAGTTGAATTTAGGAACATTTCCCACCTTATTTTATAGCTCTACATCTTTCTTCCACTCCTTTTTAATTTTCAATTGTATAGATGGTTGAACATTCATTTGGTAAATATAAAATATCTCATGTTCAATTAAAATTTCAAGATATATCCTTAGAAAATCCATAAATATTTGATATTTCGTGATCCTCATCATTGATAGTCTAGAATATTCCTTTCATCTCAAAAAAACTTCCGCCTTGTTCAATTTATCGGGGTGGTAATGTATTAAGAAGTCGTAATCTTTAATCAACTCCAACCATCTTAATTGAAGCTTATTTATCTATTTTTTTTGTGAAAATATAATTTAAAATATTATAATCAGTATAAATATCACACCTTTCTCCATAAGGATAATTTCTCTATGTCTTTAGTCCAAATAATACCGCAACTAACTCCAAATAATGAGTGCAAAAATTTTTAATCATGAATTTTCGATTATTGTGAGACATAAGATATCTCCATATCAATTTTTCATGAAAACACAACTGAACCCCTTCTTGGATGCAACACTATAGATCAAAAACCTTTATCCCCGGCAGGGAATTGTGAGCGAAGTTGCCTTAACTAACCTTCTTTTTAGATCATTGAAATTCTCTTCACATTCTTCCATCCCTAAATACATAACTTCTTTCTGAGGAAACATAGTAAGTGGGTTAGATAATTGTGAAAAATCTTTCACAAAACATTGATAATATCTATACAAAAAATGAAAACTTTGGATCTTAGTTTATGTGGTTGGTATCAGCCATCATTATATAACATCTATTTTGCTGTATCCACAGATATTACCTCTCTTAATATTATGTTACCCAAAAATGAATCTTTCTTAAGCCAAAATTCATAGTTGGTAAATTTCTCATAATGCTTCTGTTTTCTTCGGGACTTCAGCAAAATTTTCAAGTGATCTTCATACTCTTCCTTTCTTTTCAAATAGAAAATAATATTGTCTATGAAGATTACCAGAAAATGATCAAGCTAGTATATAAATACTCTCTTCACTAGATACATGATTATATTAGGGGAATTAATAAGACCCAAATGAGTAAATATAAATTCATAGTGTCTATACATTGTGCATAATGTGGCCTTCAGTATATCCTTTTTATTAACCCTTAATTGATGATAACCTGAATGAAGATAAATCTTGGAAAATTATTGGGCTCACCTTTGTTGGTTGAATAAGCCATCAATGTGAAGAATATGATATTTTTTATTGACAGTGATCTTTTCATGTTCTCGATAATCAATGCAGTGTCTCATTATTCCATCTTTCTTCTAAAAAAATAGAACTGGTTCACCCCAAGGTGATGAAAAAGAGTATATGAATCCATTTTTGAGATTCTCTTCGAGTTTCATATTCAATTCATACAACTTAATTGGGGCCCTTATATAAGGTAAATTTGAAATAAGAATAGAACCTGGTATGAGTTCTATTGATAACAAAACCTCATGATTTGATGGAAGACCTAGAAATTATTCTGAAAATACATCCTCAAACTCCCATACCATTGGTGTGTTATTAATTGTGAGTTTCTATCCAATTATTTGAGATATATAAAGTTAATTTATAGGAATCAAGACCCATAATATGGAATAAATTTTCACTGGAAGGTCAAAATCTTTCCTATATCGATAGATGATCATAGATTGATCTGGAAAATGAAATGCGACATCCCTTCGTTGGAAATTGATATGAGATTATTTTAAAGAAATACAATCCATGACAAGAGTCAAATAGAACTCCACCATAGGAAGGATCACATGATTTTCTGGAAGAATTTTCCCACAAATATCAACCAGATAAGAGTTATAAACTTTTTATGCGATTAATGTCCAACTAAGAGTTGTCATAGATGACTCAACATCTAATTATCAAGGTAATACAATGATACCCTTAGTGAATTCTTCAGAAATAAAAGAGTGGGTGGATCCAGAATCAAATAAAACAATCACTAATTTTGAGTGGATAGTAGGTGAACCTTTCACCACTTCATTATCGCACTTCACATATCCGATAGTGATTGCACGTGACATGACTTTGTCTTTGGCCTTGAGAGTTTATCAATATCAATCATCATCAATAAACCTTGGATTAGGGAATTTATTATCATAATACCAAATTTCCTTATACTTGTAATATTGAAGTGTAGGAGGTTCATTCTGTGTTACCTTTTCTCTATTCGCATCATTATACATATTTTCCCCATCACTTGTGCATTAAACTACCAGATAACAATTTTTCCATGCGTAAAATTTTTATTAGTCCCTTTAAGAAAATTTCCTCCATTTTTCATTCCAAACATTGATCATAATGGGAATCTTATCATTTTTTTATTGATATATTAAGATTTTATTTTGAATTCCATTTTTATTTACTTATCAAACCCATAGGACTGAGGGTTTACTCTAGTCTCCTTCTCAAATTTGAGATCACATCAAAATATTTATTCATATATATTGAATTAACTTATGACAAATGCTCTTCGGATAATGTTTTTTAAGCCAGTAATGAATCTCTCAATTGTACTCTAAGGTTGGATAATAATTCATGCAGCGTACAATGCAAGCTTTGTAAAATTTTCTTCACATGTACTAATAGATGCATCGTCTTTTTTTTCGTATGTTCAAGAAACTCATAAATATTTGTTCAAAGAATATGAGGAAAGTACTTATTAAAAAATATTTTCTTGAACTTGTATCATTCCATGGGCTAAATTTCACATCTTTGCCTCATTTTTTATAAGATTCCACCATTAATCAGCTTCACCTTCCAAATTATAGACTGATAAGAAGAATTTATATTTTTTTGAACATTTGAGAAATAAAAATATCTTTTCAGTGGTACTAATCCATTATTACACCCCTAATGGATCAGAATACCCACTGAAAGAAGGTAGATGCTGCCTCATGAAGGACTCTACAAAATGTTGTTCCCTCCATTTCTATTTTGGAAGTACTACATGATTTATTGCTTTGGAAAGTTGTGTGTTCATAACTATAATATATTTTATTCCAGCTCCCATAACATTTGGTAGATCAGGAGAAAAATAATTGCATTTCCCATCACATTTAGCATTTACTTCGTTTTTTTGGGTTCCATCCATTGAATAAAACGCTGAAGAATAGTGTGAGAAACACTAATCAAAATGGGAAAACCATATAATCAAGAATAAAATTTGAAATTAGGACACTTTATGTTTTATCATTGGTTATTCATGATCACTAATAAAACACTAGGATTACAAAAAATACTTCAACATATCCTTTGGGTTCTTACTATGGTTTTCTCATTCTAGTTTCCAAAGGTTAACCATACCTTTCATTTAATACCTACTGTAATGACCCATACTTTACATACATTGATATTACTTAAAAGTATAATAATATTCGTTATAAAATATAACCAAGTCATGACATAATTAAATAGGTATAATGTCTTTAGAAATTGTATTGCACAAACAATTAGTTTATAGAACATCTTCAATGTCTCCAATTTATTTCATCATGATTAGAACCCTTATTAACATATATTACTTAATACAATTATTCATGACATGGGGAAAAGAAACATATGAAAGGGTGAGCTCAAGTTATCATTAAGGGTAAAAAATGGAGATATATATCATATCATAATCGTAAGACATAATAACATAACATTTGAAAATATTATCCTACATATGAAAGATCATGATATCATGCCATGAGATAAATCATGAAAGTTTATAAAAATAAATGAATACAATCCCAAAAGTTATAACATAAGACATGACTTTTTTGGTATACAAATAATCCTAGAAAATCATTTCATATTAGTCAAGGCTCATTTTCAAGACATTCATAGTGGAAGGAATCCATTACTGAACTAAGTTCACTCCTTATTACAGCCCTTTATTAATGAACCAAGAACATTTACCATTACATACATGTCTATATCATGAGATATAAATCATTACCCAATGTATTAGAGGGTGATATAGGGTCCACCTATCTAATAATTAAATTTATATTACCTATTACAAAATAACACAAATCATTCATCATAACCGAAGGAATAAAATGGTATTTTTTTTAAACATCATTCCATCTTAACATAATCCATCTAAAACATATGGATTTCGTATATATTTATCCATCATAAACACAATAAAATCATTGGAAAATAAATATATTATACTTGAAACATAAACCTATAAAATAATTCCATCTTAGATGGAAAATAAATTTGATTGAATATTTGAAATTATTTCTTAGGAAAATATCTTTTCTTCTTCAAAAAGGTTTTATTTTCACAAAATGTCGCATAATTCAGAATGAAATTTATTTAAAAATATAATTGAAATCATGTATAGGAAGCTTTATAGAAATATGTTTCTATGAAGACATAAAAATCTATTCGTGTTGTATATGTTAAAAACACTCTCTTAATACCTTTTCAAGAAAATTCAAAAAATACCTTATATCGAATAATGATAAAAGATACATTTCATGATATTTAATCAAAATTCACTAATGAGTAAAATTAAATTTAATCTTTTTTATAATAATTAATAATAATATTTCATATTTAAAAAATATGTAATGGATGGTAAATATACGCTAGTAAATATTTATATATAATAAATCTCAAATAATAGCAAGATTGGAAATTATCCCATACCTTAGATCTTTTATACTTTGTATGCATTTGAACCTCATCTTCTTCAACATGATTCCTCTAAATCTTCCCTTAGAATACTAGAGTTGGACTTACAATAATCCAAGAACCTCTATAATGTAAATACGGAAGTTGAAAAGGGAAAAGGCTAGGGGATGGCTGAGCTTGTAAGATCTATGTGAATTAAATGTTGGGGGAGAAGGTGGACTTTTATAATTGAGGGGAGGTGAAATTTTATTAACTCCATAAAAAAAATTTATAATAAAATAAAAACATACCAAAAGCCTCTAGAAATTTTAAATTTAAAAAATTAGATGATATAGGTTTGTAATGTCATCAACCAATAAATATTTTAGAAGTTTTCTATCAATTTAAACCAAAATATTTTAATTAAAATTTATTTATTCTGTTTAATTTATAACCAGTGTAACAAATTTTTAAATATTAAACATGTGTAATATATACTTATTGCCAACGAGCATGTACCTGAGTTGTAAAAACTCTTACATGGCATCTAAGAGACCTAGGATCAAAACTGGGTGGAGGTGAATTTCCATTTTA
The DNA here is from genome assembly GCA_963277665.1 of Viscum album. Lineage (NCBI taxonomy): Eukaryota > Viridiplantae > Streptophyta > Magnoliopsida > Santalales > Viscaceae > Viscum > Viscum album. Next base: position 435,500 of record CAUJRU010000261.1, on the reverse strand, counting down.
CTGTATAGTACTGTAGAAGGTACTGTAGGAGGCACCATATCATGAATTATTGTGGGTACTATTCATTAAGGTAACAACTAGGACTATTCACATGATTTGGGAATTTGGGCCACCGGTTTGGGCCTACGGGTCTGAGGACCTTCAGGTCATCAAAGGCCTTTGGGACTTCGGCCGAAAGAGACCATTAAGTAGCCCAGTTTTGTACAGTGTAGGCCCCAGAAGAGTATTAAGGCCAAGAGTATCAGTCACCAAAATGAGAGCTAACAATATTAGAAGAATGAGAGGGTATGAAAATCGCCACTGAGACTAGGCACCATGCAGCTTTGTATGATGCAATGCTAGCCGATCAGTAATGCAAGGTGGGGAGCTAGAAGATCATTAATAGGGAAGCTGAGGAGGGGCAGTTCTATGGGTTGGGCCTACGGGTCTTGAAATGGGCATATTAGGCATCTAGGCCTTCAGTTCATGTATTAGCCTTCAGGTCATGTCAGGCCTTGTGCCATGGGCCCTATGGGCCATGTGAGGGTTCCCCTTCTACCCTTAAAAGGGGGATTATCCATAATATAATAAAAATTAAGGCCTTCGAGCCATTCTGAGGGGTAATATTTACTTATTTGACATCATTGAGACCGTAAATAAATACCTTAGAACATTTGTGACTATATAGTAATTATTCCATATTTTTATTTTTTTTATTTTTAAATAATTTAATGAAAAATTATTTAAAATAACAATAGTGACAATTTTGACACTATTAAATTCATTGATTTTTAAAATATTAAGAATATAATTTAACAATAAAAAAAATATTTTAATATATTCTTAAGAAGTCAAGGTCCTATTGAAAATTAAATGGAAATATTAATTAACTGAAATTATATTTATTTTAATATTGTTAATAACATTTATCTATTGTCAGCATTAATAAAATAAATACTACATCGATTTTGTTTAATTATTTAATATATTATTTGTTGAAAAAAACTTAAAAATAAAATTCTAGGATGAAGATAAATCTACAAAATTTCATAATCATAATTTTAGTCAAATTTACCTTCTGGAAAATCTAATATAAAATGTAATAATTTTGAAAGCATGAATGTGATAACTTTAACATCACTTTCAATTAAATAATATTAGTGTCACAATATCTTTTATAAATCTCCAAATGGCCACTAAATAAACACTTCGATGGATATTGTCTATAAAAAATCGACTTATAATATTTTGACATGTGTTTTGGTATTTTTATGGTTTTTAGTGTTTTAATAAAAAAATTTTTATTGATTTATCATCATTAAATTATTTTTTACATCATCAAAGTATAAGTCTTTAAAGTAATTATTTTTTTAAAACAATTACAAATAAAATACCAATATAATGAAAAACATTTATCTTTAATATGATTATTTATTATTGAATTTATCTTCTATATAAACTTATATTAAAAATTTGTTTGTTATTTTAATTTGTGTAAGGCATATTTTACTTTTCCTTAAATAAAATAAATTAAATGGGATAATCTCATCCAAGTGGCTTCCAAAGGACACCATTTAAATTCAAAGATGGTCTAGGTAGAAAAAACCTCATATAATGATATTAATAGAAGTTTTTGGGTAATTTTATAATTGTATTTTTACCCTTAATTACCCGATTTACCCTTGTATAGTATTAATAAAAATTACTGAAGCTACTATTCATAATGACGGAAAATAAAATAAAGATACTTACATAATTTTTACATATTTATTCCAAATATGGAATCCATTTTTCAAAATTTAAAACATAGAAGTTCCAGTATTTAATTTAAAATTAATCACATTATTAGAAAGATAGAATCTGTTTTTAAAAGTTAAAACGTTTTAAAAGATTGAAATGTTTTTACATCTGAATTCAATTTAGAATTAATTATAATGGCATAAATTATATTGAATGATAAAAATATATTCTATTTATACATTATAACCATACAATATTATAATTTAACCATATAAATTATGTTGATGAAAAAATATGTTTTTAATTAAAATTTTATTTCTTTTTACTATTCATAAAAATTTGAAAGTTATTAGAAAAATATTAAAAGTTAATTTAATGTAAAATTTAAAATCCCCCTTCCAAATAAAAGGTTTATTTTGTCATATAATTTTTTTAATTTTTCAAAATCAATATTTTAAAGGGGATCCCCATTAAAAGGATGAAAAATACACTTCTAAAAAATATATGTTTTTATACATCAAATATAGTTTATTCATACCCTATGGAGAAAATATTAACTGGATAAATATAAAAAATATTTTATTAACTATATAACATAAATATTTCATTGATTTCATTTACTAATAACAATCCACTCAATTTATTAACAAAAAAATACAGAAATACAGTTGGTTAATATTTTTCATAAATAATTGGTAGTGAATAGCTCCACAATACATTTTAATAAGTTTGTTATATTTATTCCATATTTCCTAATGGATAGGTCAAAATTGTATTTTTACACTAAGTGCATCTCACGTTTCATTTAAATTCATGATTGCGTATAGTGGAAGCTATAGAAAAATTAAACTTGTTTAGAGAAATTATTTTATAAAAACATCTGAGTGTTACATGTTCAGCCTAAAATAATGCCTCGATAATGGGAGTATGGAAAACAAGAAGGTTTTTTGGTAGATATTGGCTAAAAATAGTTTTTAAAGTGTTTTAAATGAGAATAAGAGGCTCCCTTTTTTATGATATGGGATATACACTCTTGGAATTTTTGAAAATATTAAATCAATATAAAATAATTTTTAATTATGAATACCTCCATAGTGAGTTATTAATAAGATAATATTAGGATGGCTCAAAACTATAATATTGTAAAATTAATAATTTTTATTATATTTATACTCTTATCTTTTTGTTTTATCCCTATTTATGCCCTTTAATTTTTACCATGACCATAAGGATTTTTACTCATTGAGGGTTGAAATAGTTTCAATAAAATTCAAAATGACCCATAAATAGATCATGTATCATAGTATTATCATTATAGAAATAATTTTAATAAATTTAATATTTTTCATAATTTTAATTCATTTAATAAAATATTATTTACTAGAAAATATACATAAAGTCAATTTTAATAAAAATTCATTATATTGACTCTAATAATATCAATATAACACTTACAATTAAAACCAAGTGTTTTATTAAATACCTATAATTTATATATAATTTATAAAATTATTGTATTACATTAATTAATTCATATTATATTTATTTTAATATTTTTATTATCATTTATTTTATTTTTCCATTAAATGAATAAATACTACATTAGTGTTGCACTGACATTTAAGGTAATTATTTATTCACTAAAAATTAAAATTAAATTAACATGTTAAATATAAATCTATTATACATCAAAATAATATTTATAGTGGAACATATATTTTGTATAACACTATATTAAAAATATTATACTTTTTAAAAACATGATTGGCACAAGTGTGAATTTTCATTAAAATAAAATATTATAAATTTCATAATCTAATACACATGTATTTAAATAGTATTATAACCAAACATAAAAATTTTATGGATTAATATTACTCATCAAACAAAAAAATATTTTTTATTAATTAGACAGTTCTTATCATTTTATTTTTACCCTTAATTTCAAGATTTACCCTTTAATGTGGTAACAAAAATTGATAATGCTAACATTCATATTTTCGAAAAATAAAAGTGACACGATTAATATATTTTTACATCATAATTCTAGGTAGTGAATAAAGTTTTAAAAATTCCATATATATAGTTTTTTCTAGTTTATTTAAAATTAAATTGTTAGAATGCCACAAGAAACATTTTTTGGGAAAAGGGACCTTTTAAACAAAAAATGTTTTTATACAAAATTAAACTATAAAATACATTTGTAAAACCATAATTTGATTATTTTATATTAAAATAAACAAATCAAATTTTAAAACTAATATAAAACATGATTTTAGTTTGTATATACATGACATGAAAATACAATTTTTAAAAAAATTTAGTATTGTTCACTATGCATCAAAAAATCAAACTTTTTTTAAAAATATCAAAATTTCACTAAAAGATAATTTTTATATACTATGAAAAAAATGAAGTTATGTTTTTCAAATAAATTTTCTAAAACATTCATAAATTTATAATCATATTTACTCTGGAAAAAAAGTAAAATCATTTTTAAAGAAAGCACGTATTTTTTGTAGTTTAAAATGATTTACTAAAAAAAATAACTTATTATTTTTTAATAATTTAATAATAATTTCATAATTTGTAGGACCATTTTAAATTTAATAATTCAGTAAATATGATTCCTTAATACAAATTTCATTTATAGGTTTTAATGATTATTTTATAATAGTATTTTATTGTTTGTTTAATCGTGGTGTTGTGTATCTTATTTTCTATCAAACATAGTATTTCCAGTTAAAAAGTCAGGATGTTACAATAATGAAAAAGTGACACAATTAAAAAAGTTAAGAGAAAAAATAAACACTCTTTACTTTTAACAATGTATTTCCTGTACATCATTGGTAAATTTCCATCATAACTAAGACCATATTTTTTCTTGTTTATTATATCAACCCTTTTCATTCTTATAATCTTTTAAAAAATTTCTCTTAATTTTTTTAATTTTGATACAGATTCCTTAAAAATATATATTTAAAATTTATATCATACCATTTTATTTAGGAAAATATACTAAATCCCCATTAACCATTACATTATTATTAAAACAGTATTCTTTAACATTTCATTTAATAATATTAACGTTTTGTTTCACTCTTCAAGCTTCAAAAAATTAGAATCAATATTCTTTTTCTCCTTTATCAACCCTTTTTTATAATTATTTGATTTCATATAGGGATATCTAATTGTGGCCAAACTATATTGAAACATATCCATATTATTTTCTAATTCATTAGTATTTGGGTTATTTAAAATAGAAACAATGTTATCAATATAACCAGAATTATAAATTGAATTAATGACCTTATAGAAGGACCCCATAAAAAAAATCATTCTTTCTTGGGAGATTTACCCACGTCCCATTAATAATATATATGTGGAAGTGAAGATGAATAATAATAATTATTATATAAAGAATAATGTTTAGTAATTCACATCACTCTTTTAGATTTATTACTTGAATATGAATTATTAGAACTACTATACTTATTTCATTAAATAAGGTTTATAACCCATGATTTTTCCAAATTTCACACACCGTATAAAATCCATATATCTTTTCAAAAAAAATTCAAGGAAATGAGTAATAAATAATATTCCTTACTTTTAAATTAATCTCATATCTCATCACATCAAAATTATTTAAATAAAAACAATTATATTTTTATAGAACATATGAATTCATAATAATATCCCAATATAGGAACTTAATACTGTTAAGATAGTATCCCATATAGATCTTGCACTAAGTATAATTACCATCATTTAATTAATAATAATGGTTATGGTTCAAACAATTTTCATTCCTCAAGAATGATATCAATTAAAAAATCATTTCAATTGGATTTCTATGTTTTCAGATATGCTTTGTGCACAATGAATATATATAATCAGTTAAATCAGAAAACTTATATTCATCATATAAAAAATATGGATAGAAATTGTAAATTTATTATGGTATGAAAAATAAAACACAAATTTTGAATGGCCATGATTATAGATCACAATAATCCTTATATGACTCATCTATGATACCAGTTTTGAGGCCCTAGATGATGATAAAAAGAGACAAGAAGGGGTGATTTGTATATTTATGAACTATTAGATTATTTTAAAAAAAACTAATTAATTTGGTGTAAAATATAATTTAAAATAAAATCATAAAAATTTGTTTAGTTTGTGTTAATGGTGTAAGTAGAATAAAATGGAAGAGATAGTAAAATAATTTTTTATACTGGTTTGACACACAAAGATACTACATCTAATCTCTATTCTTCTAGTCCATGAGTGGAAGGGTATGTATTAAATAGATCTCACTTTTTAATGATAGTAATAACTCTTTACAACATTTAATTTCATGAATCTATTATATAATAAAATAATAAACCCCGCTATAACATCTCTAGCCCGAACCATTGGGTTTGAGTCGAAGGGTTATGTGACCTCATTTGCGCCTCCCCATACCAAAGAGGCTCTGACTATTAGTATTCTTCTAGGTCTATCGGTGGGGATAGTAGACCATTGGTATCATGTCATTGAGTAGATAATAATAAAATATAGTAAGCACATTGAATAATTAATCAGAGAAAACATGTTGAAACTAAATTAATGGCCTACATGTCAAATAGAAAACCCACTCCAAATGATGCTAGCGCATCTAGAGTAATGAAATAAGATGATAAATAAAATAATAGCAGTGTCCTCCAAAATATATCTCAGCCTACTTTTAGCTTAATTTCCTCTACTCATCCCTCTATTATAAGTCCCTTACCATTCAATAGGTCTCTAATAAAATATTCATGCACTTCAAAATTCTCAAGTAGGGGGTGAGTACAAGACTCAGTACGAGACCACCAATGCCTTCATAACCTTGTTTTCTGATTAATAAAAATTTTAAACAAAAATAATAATAAATTAATAATGACATAAACCAAAAACCCAAAACTGAGCAGTCTTGCACTAACTAATCCATTGTAAACCCATGGTTGTACCTAATTCACCTCCATGTGGGAAGATAAAAAAATGATCCGGTGGCAACCAAAACAATCTGATGTATGACATCATCATAGTTTCATGGATATGATGCCCATCATCTCCTATATCATTAGAGGACCATGTAATTTTAAATACTAATGTTGATAAAATTTGGAAATCACATAGGCTAGGCTTCCTAAAGGTGAATGGGAGTTGGTAAATCAATGACACCATGGATACACACTTGACAAAAAACTATGGACACCTTGTACCGGTACATATTGTATAGTTTTAGCATCACTATAGTCACAAATCATTAAATGCCATGGGAAAATATTTCATGACATTCCACCTATCTCAAGTACCACTAACACCGTCCAAAATATTGTAACATTTATACTGGGTGAGCACATAAGAAAGTATAACATAATATCACTAGTATATATAGAAACACGCAAAACATAATGTGTAAATAATCAATCTTGTTAATAGGATTCTATAATAACATCCATGGGAATAATGAAACATAATATATATCATGGTATATACACACCCACACCCATATATGATCACAAACAAGAATGCTATCGAAAATGAAAACACAAGGACAAAAATCCTCATAAAAGTGTAAATGAGAGACCAATAAGGTAAGAAAATTCCAACCAAAATTCATAGATTTTCTAATCAAATTATTTTAAAGGTGGCGACAATTAAACCCTGCTTTCAAACCTATTAAGAAATTATTGCACACCAACAAATTCTGAGGGTAGCTGCAATTCCACTGGAAAACTATTGGAGTGCTCTATTGGTGCTGTAAAATGATGTGTTACATTATAATTATGTTGAAGTGGTAATATTTACAATATAAAACTCATTTATTATGTAAAAATTTTTGAGTATACTTTTAAATAGTAAATTAGTATTTCCTCCATAAAGTGACATTTAGCCCTTTAAATATGACAAGGATATCAAGGATTTACACTCTCATATTTCACGCCTATAGGAACATCCCAAACACCTTACTTTACCAATGGACAGAGAACTACATGTGATCAATTTTTTATTTAAGTTTTTCATAACCAAAACATGGAATTTAAAAAATTTATACCTATGTGTTGGGTGATTGATTACAATTTGATAAAAATTTACATCTCAAAATAATAAATCCCAATGAAATATAAAATATTTATACCCATAAAAGATTTTAAAAGGATTATATTGTTGTAAAAAATATATTATGATCTCAAAAAATATAGAGGTATGATGAATCTAAAGATATGAAACATAGAATAAATAATCAGTGTTTAGATGTTTTTTTATTATTAATATGACAACACTTTTGAATTTAGCAGTGTGGTATTATTTTGTATCTGACTTCTTCAAGATATAAAATTTTATTTATAGATCAAACTGAAATAGTATGCAAATAAGAATCATTAAAATATTTCAAAAATAATAAATATTGTTACACATTTTTTTCATAATGGTCACCTATTTCATGTTATATGTTAATGATTGTGAATGATAATTATATAAAATATAGAAACAAATAATTTCATTTAAATCAACATTTACGAATCAGAAATATCTATATGAATATCAACCATAAATTACATTTAATATTTTAGGAAGTCAATGATAAAAATGGTTTTAAAAATTAGAATATTTAAAACTAAATAGAAATACCCATATTATACTCTTTGGATATGTAAAAAAATTTGTGTAACTTTTTATAAATAGATATCATAAGTCTCATTTTGTGTCATTTTTGTGATATATTCGACACTCCTACTAATATCATAAAAGAAATTTTTTTATATGTTTTTTCATCTTAAATCATACTATGAATGATGAATAAAATATTTTTAATGAAAATTTTTACGTCTTATTAAGTTATATTGAAATAATAATGCATAATAGCTTGTCAAGTATGAATTATATTTTTCTGAGTGAATCAATAACTACTTCTCATAAAACATGTTCCCCAACAACCAGCCTCTTATACAAAAATCCTTAGAAACCGATTAAGTATCATTTATTAATTTATAATTCTATGACATTAAGACTTATATATACACACAACATCATGAAATATTCTTACATATTAAAATATTAAAGGGTAATTTTTATATAATATAACACCTAAACACAATTTACAGCTCGACATCTAAATATTTAATCGTTTATTAGAGCCTCAAAAAATATATTCAGATTTTGGTCCAATGAAACTATATTCATATAATTCCATTACTATTCAAAACCATCAAATATTTCTTCATTATGCCTTATATTTCTTTATATACCAATAAAATATTATAGGAAAATAAATTTGAAAACTAAAGAATTATGAAAAAAATATTAGATTAACGTCCCACGAAAAGTTTAGTATTAAAAGGATGGATTCAACGATCCATGTAGTTTTAAAAAATTTATAGGATAATATTATATATCTAATTCAAATGAGATCATTCAATTAAATGTTATATAAAATAAATTAGGATTAAATAATGAGAGTGAATAAAATGTTAAAAAATTCAGAAAACTCATGCAAAAAAACCATAAATATCATTAAAAAATATTCAAACCTATATAAAAAACATACAAACTCATAGAATAAAAAATATATACTCAATTAAGAATAAAAAATAATTAATTTAATAATATTAAAATTACACATGAAATATAAACATCTAAAAATACTTTACAAATGCGTGAAAATTAAATATATATCTTACATAAGAATAAAAAACATATATCATACATAACAGTAATAAAAAAATTATTTAAAGAAAAAAGTGAATATCAAAACATAATAAATAAATTAGAAATTATCTACTAAACATCATTTTTTCGTGAATATTTTACCAAATACTTAAGAGGGGTGAATTGATTTCTTGAAAATTTCTTCACATTGAAAACCACCCTCTTTTAGCTATGAAAAAAATCCAGTAATTTTTTTATGACAAGAATAAGTGGAAAATAAAAATTCAAGGGAAATAAAAATGCATATATTTGTTTATTTTTTTGAGAATACATGACCCATATTCTACTTTACCATCCTTCTCCTCCATGAGTGGGTTATTTTCACTTGATCGTTTCTATTTTTGAGGAAAACAAGTCCTTTTTCTTGGAATCTCACGACTGAGTAAATATAGTTGTCAATTATTAACATATAAGAGGAGAATTCAACTAGTCTATAACAACTAATTAAAATCCATATCATTCAGATACTTTTATTTTTAACCATTTAAATAAAAGCTAAGAAATATAAAAGCTTACAAGTGTGTATGAGATTTGTAACAAAACTGACAGAAGAAAGAAATATCCAAGAGATATGATTAGTAAATAATAAATTTCAAGGATATTTTTCTAAAATTATAGAAATAATGATCAATAAAACACATATGTATATCATGAACCTTCTTATTCTTCTTATATAAAATAGATAAGTGATTAAGGGCTTTGATATAGGGTACTCAAAAATATATTGAATCATTATTTATTCAATGAATCTTACTTGTTTTATGTTAATTTTTTTGAGATAATTCTATTTATATAAAATTCATGATAAAATTCTAACAAAAAGTCCCAACATATGAACCAAATAATTCAGGATTAGAGACACAAACTTATCGAAGAAAATATATTGTAATTAGTAAATAAAAATAAACTATCCTTGTAATAGACTCCTGTCTCAATACATGGCTCTTATTATAATTCATTTTATAATAAAATTGTAATACAACATTTAATTATCATATGTAGAACCCCAAGACTTTACAATATTTTCTTCTCAGAATAAATTTAATTTTGCCGATAACTTGCAATGCACAAAAAATCCGGGTTTAGAAAAAACTCTATTTAGTCACATTTTTCAAAGTCAATTAAATTAAAACACTTTTAGATAATTTATAAAGTAAATTTATATGTTATATATCAAATAAAATATTTATACATTTTTACAACATATTTTATTTCTATAAGTTAAGAGAAAACCCTATTTAACCCATAAAAACCTATATTTTTATAAAATTATTGTTACCACATTTAAATGGCACACCTTTTTTAAATATGAATTTTTAAACATTCATAATTTTAATATGACGAAAAAACTTTAAATTTTTAATTTGAATAACCAAAATTAGGATAGGGTGAATTTGTCTGAATGTTTTTGAGAGGTTATATTTTATGACGAATAGTGATAAATACTGAATTTTAATTGATCAATGTATTTTCATGTAATTTATTTTAATATTTAAAATATATTTTTAAATTATTTTAAATCCAAATTAGATAAATTATCAATCAGTTAATTCAATTTAGTTCATTTTAATCAATTTCACATTTGAATTTTTTATAAAATCATTTAAAACTTTTTCAAATTTTTACAAAAAAAATCTTCACTTTGTCATCAACTCTGATGGATTGAATTTAAAAATAATTTCTACAAATTATGTGATTGAAATTTGGAAAAATGGATTCTATATTTTCAAGAACCATAATTTGTATTCTATAATAAGGTAAACATATTTTTTGAAAAAAAAAGCAGTGAATGCAATTAAAATTAATTACAATGATTAATGTAAAATTAAGCTTAATAGGGGAATGTATATTAAACATAAGGGTCAAAATTACCAATAAACATGTAAAAAAACAATTGGACGTCCATATCTCAAACATATCCTCCCTTGTAACAAATTGGGTTAATTATTGGATGAAAATTTTGTAATGGATACCTATTAATAGTGTTTACCTTTTTATATTTACAAGAATGTCATTCCTCCACTATAAACAAGAACTCACCCCTCCCACTTTTTAATATCTATAAATCCATTTGTATCATAAAAAATATTTCCAAATAAGGTCACCAAATTCATACCCTCCTCATAGAGCCTCATTTTTTGATCAACTTCAACCAAATAATTCTTATAGTATAGGCTAAAAGAAGTTAACTGAATAAGATGTAACATTATTTAACTATTGCTTTTGTCTCATTTACATATCCACCCCAAAAATTATTTTTTATAATAATTATTTAATAAATTAATTATCATTGATATAAAGAAGTTTTTTTGTAATAGTTAATCCTTCACTTTCAAAAACGTCCACCAAATGGGATACACAATCATCGTTCGGGCGTATGATAGACTACTACCTAATGAACTGACGTTGTTCATTCTTTAATTATTACCTTCAAATGTTGTAATAATGATAAATATATAGTTTATATATGATATATAATATATTTATAAGATATTTATGATTCTATAACTTTTTATATAACCATACCTCTATTCCATACTTTTATTTTGAATACGATAACATCGTTTCAGGATGTGTGGACTACCACCCCCTCAAAGAGATGCGATTCGTTTAAACTTTGCATGGAATGTATTGTTGATATTTTTAATGAACATATTTTTCATATATGACATAAATATTTATTTTTGACTATAATATACATATATATCATTTATTTTTTCTTCTTTTAAATACAAAATTGAAATGGAAGCAGCGTTCATGAGTACGTACCGCCAACCATCTCCTTGAATGGTGCATTTTATTTCTTATCTCTATATATTATAAATTATTAAAAATACATATATAATAAATATATATAATAACTAAATCATGTTTTAAATTATTAATATGACTAAATATTGATTGATTTAAGATGACTAAAAGAACAAGTCAAAATATTATTGTACAAAATAGGCAGTTAACACCCAGAATAGTGAAGATAATGAAAGATGATTAAAACTGGTAATAATATATTTTTTTAAACATTGATTCCTCGGTAAAAGAACCAAAGCACCGGAATATATAATGATAAAAATCTTAAAAGAGTCTCAAGGAGGGAGATTTATTACAATCATTTTAATCAAAATGGATAAACTTAGCTATATGGTTTTCTGTGCACGTGATATTGTGGTAGACACCCTTATTAGCAAAACCATCAGCAACCTTGTTCTCCTCTCTATATGTATGAGTGATAATATGAATGAGTTTTGATAGGTGTCGGAGGTAGATGATCTATTTATAAATGAGGGTCCGCATAGGGTGAATCATTCCAGGTCTAATAGGCTGAATGATGGTAGTTGAATCACTTTCAATATATACATTATTCCATCCTCTTTACCATATAAAATTAATAATCATGATAACACTATACATCTTTTATTTATGGAAGAGTAATTACCACATGAACCAAAGAAGCAACCTAGAATTTCACTATTGTAATTTATGCTTATGATAACATAGATTACAGGTCCATGACTTTTTTTGAGGAAATATCCACATTAATTTTGATCCAAACTAGAATCGGTGGTAGTCAGAATACTTCTAGAATTAATTTCGTCTTGGGGTATCTTCCTTTGATATCAATACATCATAGGATACTGAAATCCTTAATATATTTGTGTAAGGTCCCTATTTTTATGATTTTAGCTTTCTTTATCCCAGTTTAGATCATTATTTGGGCTACATGAAAAAAGAAAGTGTTATTTTTGTGCATAATAGAAGTTATTTCATATCAAATAATGTGTATCCATTCTTCCAAAACAGAAATGAAAAGCTGATTAATGTGGGGAGATGTATCCAAAGTAGTGCATCTTTGATGCTCCAGTCCAATAGAGTACAAACATGTCCATCTAATATAAAAAATGTCAAAAATGTATTTACATAAAGTAGAATGAGTAACACAATTTAGAAATAGGTGATCAATATCCTCCCCGTGTTGATTACACGTGTGATATTTAGAACAACGTTTAATACCAAACATCTGAATATTACTATAAATGGGAATTCTATTATGAAAAACTCTCCAATCTAGGGTGAGTCTGGAGGGTCTAACCCAATTTGTGTTAAATTTCCTCAAACAGTAGAAATAATTGTTTTTATTAGTGACATTATTATTATATTAGAGTTTATATTTTAATATATGATACTATAAATATGATTATGGTTTTGGTATTATTTAATAGCATTCTTAAAATCATTATACATGACATCAAAGGACGTTCAAACAAAATAAAATGGAAACTAAGTGTATACCCCCCAATTTCTGGTATATGACCCATTTATTTATGTTTTTAGGTATATAAAGTATAAGGGTGAATGTTGGGAGAGTTTTAGGAACTTTGAAGAAGTTTTTTTGGGGCTAAAGGGGAGGTTCGTGGGCTCCACATGGTCTGTCTAAACCATGCAGAAGCCTAGTAGAAACTGTGCAGAGTTGTAGATGTTAGAAATTATATTCGGCATGGTGGGAACACATTTAGGGAGAACATGTGAAGAGGTCATTCTAGGGTCTTTGAAATCAATAGATAACACAAGTTTAGAGCACAATTTGTCTAACAGTGCGACTAAACCATGATTAGGGTCAAAGATAGATGCTAAAAAAGTGTATCTCACTCATTTTTGACTTAATGTACCCCATTATTCCTCTAAAGAGGCCATAACTCAAGATTGTTATATCATTATGGTTTCAGAACATATCCCCATAAAATTGTAATCGATATGTACATGTTCCTTAGCATTAAGAAGCCCGATTCTTGTAGTATGTGCTTGTTCTTCACTGTTCTTATCACATTTTATTATATACACTTCACCCCTCATGTCGGTATCTTATATATAAACTCTTTGTGGGTAGATATAAGATTATGTATGCCAAATATGTTGATATTTTCTCTTGATAAGGTTAGGGGAAGATATAGATGAATTTTTTTGAAATTCTTACCCGGTTTCGTGAGCGTTCTTCTTATGTTTTTCAGTTTTCATCAAAAGGGTCGATTTAGGTGGCTTCACTCTCAAAATCTATTTCTTGAACTGACTAGAATATGTTAAAATTTATTATTATGTTTTTAATTTATTTTGAATTGTATTTTTAATAATTTTTATAAACCCTCTTGAGTGACGGTTTGCGAAAACATGGAAATTGGGAGTTGTTTCACTATGTAGTTTGGTTATTGATTTTAAAAGATGGATTTTAATATGTGGATTTTTCTAGATTTTTATTAAATGGTATGATTAACATTTTATCAACAAAAAAGAAGATTTTATTGAAATATAATGGTTGATTGGGATGTGTTTTTAATGGTTTTCCATAAAAGAATGATTTTATTGAAATGGATGAAATGTGTGTTTTGGGATTGGTTTTTGGCATGTTGGTTATTGGTGATTAGGTTAATTCAGTATAAATAAGATAAAGGAGTCTCCCCTATAATTATTGGTATGGATACGGTTTAGGTATCCCCTGTAAAATAGTTTATTAGGAGACATATTAGTGAAAAGACGACACACCACTCGCTAGTATAGGGAGGTCGAGGTTATATGCACGGTTGGTTTTGTGGATAAGTGGAATAGAATAATTGTTCCAAAAATGGATATTGATAAATGGATATAATTATTATTTTATAAGTTTTCATCAAAACTAATTTTTTGTAAAATTGGATAACATTGAACATATTTATATTTAGTTATAAACTGTTTTTAGAAGATGTTTATATTTTGTTATAAACTGTTTTGGAAATTGTTTTAAATAATTATTGTTATCTTTTATATCCTACTAGTGTGAGAAGATAATTCATTTTTGAAAACCTTTTGATATTTATTACTCAACCCTACTTTGGAATTTTTTTGATTTTGAAGATGTGATCTTCTAGAAAATGGTAAAAGGTAAAGTATTACATTTATTTAGTACCACCTCGTGATACATGGGTTGTTTGGTGATGTTGGAGCATGGAGCTTATGAAGAATGTAGACTTGTTGTTATCTTAGAGTTTATTAGTTACATTTCCATTATTCACTTGGATGATTTGTGTTGTCTTCCACTATGGTACACTTGGATGGTTTTGATATAAAAGAAATTTTTGAGTTTTCATTCTTCTTATCATGCATTATATAGAGGTCGTTTGGTTAGTGGTTTTATTCTTAAAGGGTAAATCATCCCCCAATTTTATTGGGAGATCATAATTTGTATGAAAAAATATCAAAGTGTGATTTTTTTAAACAAGAGGTATCATATCATCGACATGTAAGTTATGGAAAAGTTGTTTCAGTGGATCCAGAGAAGATAATAGAAGTTATGTCTTACGAATTGCCGAAAAACCTCTTTGAGATACGAAGCTTCCTTGGTCTCACTGGTTATTACTAATGAAAGAACCTGGTTTTCAGCTACAAAAGACTTTGGAATATTATTGGTGTTATTCTAGAGCAGCGCCCTCAGACGGTGTGCGATTCCGAGCCCCGTTGTGGCCAGAATTAAATTTTCAGTGCCTTCACACTGAGAATGCCAAATACATAGTATAACTCCTAAAAGGTGATTCGGATCAGAGATCTGAGTGTACGAATGGGTCCAGAATGGGGTGTTTACCCTAGGAACGACATAAAACATGTCGGCGCGGGGTGTTTGGACCCCTCACTCGTTATCAGAACATGAAACTAACAAATTAAATAATTAATTTATTCGTTTAACGGCTTAACTCAGGTATATATTAAATAGTGGCTCAGATTGGGAAACCGAGGGAACCGTTGAGTCTAGAATGTTCCGTTTACCCTGGGAGGGGTGTATCTTTCGCAGGTGCGGACCTTCTGTGAAAAACGCCGCCAAGGGCATTTTTGTAATTTAGCGGCCTCAGTCGTTAAATTTTATAACATTTGAATGGGGCCTCAGATTAAAATTATGAGAACACCGTTGCGCTCGGAGCATCGTTTTTACCCCAGGGGTGCCCTCTTTTTTGTCTGCGTTGGGAGCAGAGTCGGGGATGTGCCAGGCGGGGGGTTTAAGTGTTTTCTACTTAAACACACCCCCTCCCTCGTCTTCTTCTTCGCCTGGATAGTAGAAGGTGGCAGACCCTCCCTCTCCTCCTCCACTCTGGCGAGGCAGCTCTGTCGAGGCGTGACAACGCTAACAAACCATCCGCGAAGCTTCGGGCTATGCCCACGAGGTAGGAGGTTTTTTCCCGTTTTAAAATTCCCTCACCTACTTTGAACAAGGATTTTAGTGTTGAATTTCTGCCCAATATTATTTCCCAGACCATGGTCGTGTAGAGTAGGTTATTAGATTTCCGATGATTCTTTCGGAATTAAATTCCCAGCTCCGAGGTGATCGCAATCGTCTGCCGAAGTTCTGCGGGTTTTTGGTTTTTTTTCGGCGTATGTGCGGTTTCTGGCGGCTCCAGGCGGCGGCGATGGCTTCGGGATGGCGGAGGTGACTCCGGGGCAGCTTCAGCAGGTATCAGTGAGGGTGAGGCCGAGCGAGGGTTGGTTTTGTGGTTGGACGGTGGTAGTAGGCCGGCAGGGCGGCTCGGCGACACGGCGAGGCTCCTAAGGCCGGGCGACGGTGGTCTCTCGAGCGAGGCGGCTCGCGGTCGAGCGCAGGCGGCGCAGGTGAACCGGTGTGAGGCCGGGCATCCGTGGAAGTGCAGGGATGGGACGGCAAGGTGGCGTCAGATGCGGGAGGCGGAGGCGCCGGGGGTGCCTGTCGTGGTCAGAGGAGGTAGCCTCGAGGCGCTGACCTCGGGGGCGGACCAGCAAACCAGGACCCACGCAGCGCGGGTCCTGCTGGGTGTCAACAAGGACCGGCCAACTGGCCAGTCGGTTGGGAAGAACTGGACCCGCTTGGGTATGTTGGACTGAGGCAGGCCGCAACATGTTGGAACGGACCCGCGGCTGGGCCGCGGGCCGGCAGTCCAGGACCGGGGCGGCCGGTCTGGACCGGCACGGTTGGCCCACCCCTATATTAGGGGGGCCGTAATTTCCAAACATTGCATCCGTTTGACGAGTCGTATACATCTGCGGAATCGTATCGGCAAGGCGTCCTTTGAAGACGAGTCTCGGGGTTTTTGGGTTCTGTGTACAAAGTCAAGCGATCCGAAACACATTAATTTAATAATAATAAATTATTATTAAAGTTGCGACGGACGTGGCTCGCGAGCCGGACGTCCATTTGATGTGCCGTCAGAGGCGTGGTGGATCCGGAGCTGTGATGGTCCTTCAAAAGTTGTTTCGTAACCTTTTTGGGTTGGTTTCATTGCTCAGTGGCACGAACTGCCAAATGGGAGTAATTAATTAATTAATTATTAATTAATTAATTAATTAATTGTTTCGTCGGACCTAACTCCTGTTTGGGATGTCCGATTGACGCGCCATCAGTGGTAGCGTGACCCCAGTCCTCATGCGGACCTTTTGAGACTCTTTGTGAAGTGATCAGGTTGGAGTCAAGGTGCGGGCCCCACCGGGCCTAGTTCGCACGTTTTACGATGAAATGTCGTTTTTCCACCCGACATCCATTTGGGGTGTTTGAACACTAAATTCAGTGTGTTTTTCTGAGGGGATTGCAACAGCGCAATCCGCCAGCCTTGATTCGGGCTTGAGGTGTGGCCCCCACAGGGCCTCGTTTGCGTATAACCTAGAGAGTAACAGCTTCTACATCTGGAGTCCGTTTTAGGCACTGTCAGCAACATCGTGGCCCTGGCATCGAGACGAGGTTGACCAGCGTGGTTTCAGGTGATGAAGCCGGAGTTGAGGCGTGGGCCCCATGTGCCATCTTTTAAGCTGTGAACAGTGTACTGCGACCTTTTTCATCGGGCGTCCATTTAGGGTGAATGAATAGTCGCTTTGACGTGTTTTTCCGAGAGCATTTTGATGGTACACTTCGACTGATATTTTTCGGGGACGTGGTGTGGGTCCCACCCGACCTGGCTATGGTGAATAGTACCTTTTTCACTGGTTGACCGTTTCGTGCGAGTTAGTAGTCTATCTCGCATTTTTTTCTACGGGGATTACAACAGTGTAATCTGTTCAGGTGAGCGGAGCCTCGTACATGATCTTATTAAATGTGGAAATATGAAAGGTGCTCCAGTGGTAGTTCTTCTTGCCAGGTTCGGAAGCGAACCCTTGGCATGAGATCACGTGCACTCCCGTGTGAGCGAAGTAATTATTTAAGAGTTGTAGTTGGTCGTGCCTCAGCCATTGTGGTGGAAAGTTGGAGTTGATACGATTACACATTCACGTTGACCTTGGGGGCCATGTGCTTGTTGGCCTTTGGGCTAGAGACGTGGCATACTCTGGGAGTATACGAGAACGCTGGGAGGTACATGTGGTTGTTTGTACCTGAGAATGTTTGTGCGCTTGGTTGGAGTTTTCTTGGGGCCACAGGTTGTGTGGGCCCCATGTGCGTGTCATGTTCTACTTTGCGTACCTTTGAACTCTCTTGACATAGAGGTTCCTCCTGTTCATGATGGTTTAGATCAGCAGGGTTGAGTGATTTCCCATGGTTTTGTTCTAGAGTTGGGTGGTTGCATGATACCCACTCCGTGTTCTGTTGGCCAGTGTTTTACCATCCAGTAGGGATGACCAGAGCAGTTCCGGGTTTACCCTCCTGTAGAGACTGGGCAGTGGGTTGGTCACTGACTTCTAGGGTTTACCCTCCAGCGGAGACTAGGAAATCGGTCACCCGACACTCTTAGGGTCTACCCTATCGTAGAGACTGGGCAGTGGGTCACCTAATGACCCCTTAGGGTTTACCCTCCAGCAGGGCTGGGCAGTGGGTCGCCCATCATCTAGGTCCAAGTCTACCCTCCAGAAAGGCTGGGCAGTGGGTCGTCTGTCGACTTATTCCAGGTCTACCCTCCAGTGGGGCTTGGCAGTGGGTTGCCTGATGATGCCTTAGGGTTTACCCTCCAGCAGGACTGGGCAGTGGGTCACCTGATATCTTGTTAGGGTTTAACCTCCAGTAGGGCTGCGCAGTGGGTCAACCATTGACATTTCAGTCTTAGTCATTTCGTCTAGGCTAGTCTGTGGCTTTATTCCGTGACTACCCGAGCGAGACCCTCGTTTGTACAGGTTAGTGATATGACAGTTTTGACTTTGAGCAGACCTCTCAACTGTGTGACAGTGGTGAGGTATGGTTTGACTTTACCTGGAACTCTCAAGTACGAGGGGTGCATTCCCCACCGAGATGCGTCCTTGCAACGCGACCTAAATCCGTGAGGGCGAGTCAGTGTCACCCAAAGCGGATAGTGTCGAGTTGTTGTGAATTGAGCCCCTTTAATTGCAGTTCGGGGCAGACGTGTGGGATTCTGGGCATCAATTATGATTACTTTTGGGACTTATGGCGACTCACTTTCTTGGGCTGAGCTACGGGATAGAGATCCCCTTACAACCTTGTTCGGGCTTCTTGTTGAGCATATGTATATTTATATAATTTATTCCAGTACCCACTTCTTGGGTTTGGTTACTCTCCTTCCAGGAGAGGCGAAGATGTGCGGGGTATGCCACGTGCTTTCTGTGTCTAGCTTCTCATGGTTGGATGATTCTAATCTACTTCTATAGGTAGTGAAGACTCGACGGAAAGTTCATCTTCTCACCGTTTCTATCTCCTTCTGTCTGGATGAGTCTACCATCTTTCCTCTTGTTGGGTTGAGTTGGACACTTTACTATTACTCTTTACTACACTCCAGGTTGTACACCTTTTCTATTTCCTATTTGATCTACTTCTCACCCTTCAGTACCTCCTTTGTTGCTCCCTTGAGCCTTCGGGGTATCCTACTGATTATTTGTTTTATACTCAACCCTTCTTGGGCTTTTCCCACACTTGGTGTTCCCTTGCAGACGACAGACAGGTGGGACGTGACTTCAGTGGAGCTTTGAGGTTTGGTAGCTTGGACCGTGTGCGATGGTCGTAGTTAGGTTCTTTGTGGGGGACTCTCCCAGGTGTTTATTTTGTTTACCTGTTACCGGGTAGTGAAACTTTTCTGGTCGGGCACGTGTTTTCCCTTTTTTCCATTTCGGTTTACTTTCATCACTTGCTTTGTACTTTTAGAGGTCGATGCACATTGTGGTTTACTCATAACAGTTTCCCTTTACATTACTTGTCTTTATCTATTTTACTCTGCACTTTTTCATTGAGTGTGTTGCGTTTGTGTGTACAGGTACTTAGGCAAAGGCCTCCCCATGTTATTGTGCCTTAGGCGCTAGTCACCAGCCCCTAGCCTATGGAGGCGGGGTTGGGGTAGTTGCGGCTCGATCCCAGGTAGGGCCGGGTCGTGACAAAGTGGCATCAAAGGTGGTTCGTTCCTTGGGACGATGGTCGGACGTCCCTAAAAAGTAATTGGTTGGGATTTAGGGCAACACTGTTAACGTGTCTCGAGAGTGGCTCTGAGGTCAGGGAGTCCAATGATGGTGCGGCGGCCGACATATCCATCCACCAGGACTCTGATAACCAGCTTGTCGACTCGGCATGCTGGGATAATTGTTGTAGGGAAAATTGGTTTGTGCATCACATAGGATTGAGTCTTTGTCTGTCCTTCTTAATTCAACTCTCCATAATTGTTGTTGTTGTTATATACATATATGCTCATCTGACCACGACACTCCTTGATCATATTCAGGATGTCTCCACGAAGATAGCCAGCCTGGATACCAGCTTTGGTTCGTGACGACGACCCTGCGAGCTACGAGGCCTCAGTCAAGGACCCATCATGCGAGCCCCTTTCTCCGGGTGGGCCAGTAGCAGCACCCCCACCTATGGACCAGTAGAGAGTTTCATCAGAGCAGACTAATCTTGAGTGCAGGATGAGCGCGCTCCGCAAGTTCCAGCGGCAGAGACTGTTGAGGTTCAGTGGTGAGCCAGACCCTCAGGCTACAGAGGTTTGGTTAGAGATAATGGTTCACCTTTTCAGGATTGTGTGGATTCCTGGAGATCATATGGTGTCTTTGGTCACCAACCTTTCATAGGGTGACTTTTGGTTGTTGTTTTGTGAGAATTTTTTCCCCTCCTTCTTTCACTCCGTTCGGATTCATGAGCTCCTGCAGTTTCAGCAGGGAGGGATGACGTTGGTTGAGTGTGTGGCTAGTTTCGCAGACCATACATGCTTTTCCCGAACTTGGTCCACGATGATAACTTTCAAGAATGGAAGATTGAGCAGGGTTCGAGAGATTCGTGCTGTCATAGTACCCTTGGGAATTTCCACATATGCCGGGGTGCTAGAGCAGGTGCTGGTGACAGAGAGCTTCTTGTCACATTCTAGTGTTGGCGGTGGCAGCAGAAACATTAGTGTTGAGCCGTCTTCCATAGATAGCGGGCGTCGGCAAGGAGAACCTCGACGCAGGTGGCTTTCTGACTACCAGTCTCAGGGGCGTGGTCGTACGCCACAGGGGCACCGGTGGGCACCAGTGCATCCCGAAGAGAGTCGGTGCTATGCTTGCGATGGGTGAGGTCACCTGGCATGGGACTACCCGACCAGGGATACAGAGAGCTTCAGGCATGCAGCAGGTGCACCACCACGACAGAGGCAGCACCATGATCAGAGTAGTACCCAGAGAGGTGAAGCTAGCAGAGGAGCGGGAAGAGTTCGAAGAGGAGGGCGACCTTACGAGGTCTTCCCATCACCACTAGGTGGTCTACGTTAGGCTCTAGGAGATGACAGTTGGGACCGCAGACAGCCGTGATCTTTGGATTTCTATGATCCTGCAGAGCATGAGGTGATATAAGGTATGATCTACAACTCTTATACTTTTTGTAGTAGAATCGTTAGGATTTGCATGTGAAATGTTTTTTTTCTCCCTGATCCTTGTTTGAGTTGTTACCAGGGTGGTGTGAGGCGTCAGTGTAACCCTGTGTTTGTAATGCAAAAAGGCATGAGACCTTTTTCTTTAGTCGATGGTGTTGACTCCATCGCTTCTGAGCATGTAAGAGAGTATTGGTTAATTGACATCGACTGTAAAACCTTGCGCGACCAGATATCCTTGGGTGTTCCACCATATGGATATTCTGAATGAGGGAATCACTGGGCCTTGTTCCAGTTGTGGACAGTGATTCCAGTCATGGCATGTGATGTATTGGTTTGAAATGGGAGGTGAGTTACCCTCTAAGGGCCCTCAGGCCATTTAAGGCTGTGCGAAGGGATGGAGAGGTTCCCTACTACCTTTCCCTAACCCCAAGTTCGGGAGTGGATGCATGAAGTCTCCCACGTGACTCATTTGAGAAGAAGTGTGCGTTCTCTTATGCATGTCATCTTCAAGGGAACACTTTGCGTGATCAAATAAATCCTTTGGTCAGTGTGCGGTGGCGCAGAGCTGTGCATGAGTTCTTCTGGGTACGGAGGATCCAAGTGTGGGATGAGTACCACGAGTTGTTCCCTAGTTTTGATTTTCGTGGATGAAAATCTTGAATGAGGAAATGATGTAAGAACCCAGTTTTTAGCTGAAAAAGACTTTGGAATATTCTTGGTGTTATTCCAGAGCAGCGCCCTCAGACGGCCTGGGGATCCGAGCCCCGGTGTGTTCGGAATTTAATTTTCAGTGCGTTCACACTGGGAATGCCAAATATATAGGATAACTCCCAAACGGTGTTTTGGATAAGATATCTGAGTGTACAAATGGGTCCGGAATTGGGTGTTTCCACTTGGAACTCCATAAAACAAGTCGGCGCGGGGCGTTTGGACCCCTTTCTTGCTATTGGAACGTGAAACAGATAAATTAAATAATTAATTTATTTGTTTAATGGCATAACTCAGGTATCTCTTAAAAGGTGGCTCGGATTGGGAAACCAATGGCACCGCTGAGTCCGGAACGTGCCGTTTACCCTGGGAGGAGTGTATCTTTCATGAGCGCGGGCCTTCTGTGAAAAACACCGCAAAGGGTGTTTTCGTAATTTAGCGGACTCAGTCGTTAAATTTTATAACTTTTGAACGGGGCCTTAGATTAAAATTATGAGACCACCATTGCGCTCGGAGCGTCGTGTTTACCCCAGGGGTGCCCTCCTTTTTGTCTGCGTCGGGAGCGGAGTCCGGGGCGTGCCGAGCGGGGTGTTTAAGTGTTTTCTACTTAAAAACACCCCTCCCTCTTCTTCTTCTTCTTCTTCACCTGGACAGCGGCAGGTGGGAGCCACCTCCCTCCCCTCCTCCACTCCGGCAAGGCAGCTCTGGAGAGGCGCGACAATGCCGAAAAACCACCCGTGAAGCTTCGGGCTACACCCACAAGGTAGGAGGTTTTGTTCCCGTTTTTATATTCCCGCACCGATTTTGAACTAGAATTTTAGTGTCTAATTGCTGCCCGATATCTGATCCAAGCCTATGGTCCCGTAGAGTATGTTATGAGATTTCAGATTCTTCTTCCGGAATTGAATTACAAGCTCAGAGGTGATTGCAATCATCCATCGATGTTCTACGGGTTTTTGTTTTTTTTCAGCGTCTGGCGGTTTCCGGCGGCTCCAGGTGGCGGCGGTGGCTTTGGGATGGTGGCAGCAATTCCAGGGCGGCTTCAGTAGGCGTCGGTGAGGGAGAGGCCGATTGGGGGTGGGCATCGCGTTCGGGCGGTGGCAGCATGCCAACACTGCGGCTCAGCGACGCGGCGAGGCTCCAAATGCCGGGCGGCTGCCGTCTCCTGGGCGTGGCGGCTTGCGGTCGAGCGCAGGCGGCACAGGTGAACCGGTGCGAGGCCGGGCATCCATGGCTATGTAGGGCCGGGATGGAAAGGCGGCGTCTTCTACGGGAGGCGGAGGCGCTGGGGGCGCCTATCGCAGTTTGAGGAGGTAGCCCCGAGGCACTGACCTCGAGGGCGGAGCAGCAAACCCGGACCCACGCCGCACGGGTCCTGCTGGGTGTCAACGAGGACCGGCCAACTGGCTGGTCGGTTGGGAAGAACCGGACCCGCTCGGGTCCGGTGGCTTGAGGTGGTCCGCGGCTAGCAGGCCGCAACACGTTGGACAGGACGCGCGGCTGGGCCACGGGCCAGCAGTCCAGGACCGGGCTGCCCGGTCCGGACCAGCCCGGTTGGCCCCCCTATATTTGGGGAGTCGTAATTTCCAAACGGCGCGTCCGTTTGACGCAGCGCCTGTGGCTGCGGAATTGTATCGGCAACGAGACCTTTTTAAGATGAGTCCCAGGGTTTTTGGGTTCTGTCCAAAAAGTAATGTGATCTGAAATGCATTAATTTAATAATAATAAATTATTATTAATGTTGAGACGGAAGTGGCTCGCGAGCCGGATGTCCGTTTGACATGCCATCAAAGGTGTGGTGGCTCCGGAGCTATGACGGTCATTCCAAAGTTGGTTCGGAACCTTTACGGGTTGGTTTCATTGCTCGGTGGCACGAAACTCCAAATGTGAGTAATTAATTATTTATTTATTTAATTAATTGTTGCGTCGGACCTAACTCCTGTTTGGGATGTCCGATTGATGCGCCGTTAGCGGCAGCATGACCCCAGTCCTTGTGCAGACGTTTTGAGATGCTTTCTGATCTAATCGGGTTGGAGACAGAGTGTGGGAACCACAGGGCCTAGTTCGCACGTTTTACGATGAAATGTCATTTTTCCACCTGACATTTGTTTGGGGTGGTTGAGTGTTGCATTCAGTGTGTTTTTATGAGGGGATTGCAATGGCGCATTCCGCCCGCCTAGATTCGGGCTTGAGGTGTGGGCCCCATAAGGCCCCATTTGAATATAACATGGGGAGTGACAGCTACTACCTCCGAAGTCCATTTTAGGCACCGCCAGCGGCATCGTGTCCCTAGAATCGAGACGAGGTTGACAAGGGTGGTTCCAGGCGATGAAGATGGAGTTGAGGTGTGGGCGCCACATGCCATATTTTAAGCTGTGAACAGTGTACTGTGACCTTTATCATAGGGAATAAGTTCGGGGCGAGACGTGTTTTTCTGAGAGCATTGCGATGGAACAGTTCGCCCGACCTTTTTTGGGGATGTGGTGGGGGTCCCACCTGACCTGACTACGGTGAATAGTATCTTTTTCACTGGTTGACTATTTCGAGTGAGTAAGTAGTCTATCTCGCGTGTTTTTCTACGGGGATTACAGTGGTGTAATATGTTATGGAGAGAGGACCCTCTTACATGATCTTATTAAATGTGGAAATAGGAAAGGTGTTGTAGTGGTAGTTCTCCTTGCCGTGTTCAGAAGCAAACCATTGGCGTGAGATCAAATGCACTCTCTTGTGAGTGAAGTAATTCTTGAAGAGTTGTGGTTGGTCGTGCCTCAGCCGTTGTGGTGGAATGTTGGAGTTGATACGATTACGCCTTCGCATTGACGTTGGGGGCCATGTGCATGTTAGCCTTTGGGCTGGATGCATGGCATACTCTGGGAGTACGCGAGAATGGTGGGAGGTACATGTGGTTGTTTATACCTGAGAATGTTTTTGTTCTTGGTTGGAGTTGGCTTGGGGCCACACGTCATGTGGGCCCCATGTGCGTGCCATGTTCTGATTTGCGTACCTTTGACCTCTCGTGACATAGAGGGTCCTCCTGTTCACGATGGTTTAGATCAGCAGGGTTGAGTGGTTTCCCTTGGTTTTGTTCTGGAGTTGGGTGGTTGCACGATACCCACTCCGAGTTCTGTTGGCCAGTGTTGTACCATCAAGTTGGGATAACCAGATTAGTTCCAGGTTTACCCTCCAGTAGAGACTGGGCAGTGGGTTGCTCACTGACTTCTAGAGTTTACCATTCAGTAGAGACTGGGCAGTGGGTCACCCAACACTCTTAGGGTCTACCCTCCAGCAGAGACTGGGCAGTGGGTCACCCGACGACCCCTTAGGGTTTACCCTCCAGTAGGGCTGGGCAGTGGGTCGCCCGTCATCTAGTTCCAGGTCTACCCTCTAGCAAGGCTGGGCAGTGGGTTGCCTATCGACTTATTCCAGGTCTACCCTCTAGAAGGGCTGGGCAGTGGGTCACCTGAAGATGCATTAGGGTTTACCCTCCAGCAGAGCTGGGTAGTGGGTCGCTCTATATCTTGTTAGGGTTTTACCTCTAGCAGGGCTGGGCAGTGGGTCACCCGTTGACATTTCAGACTCATTCCTTTCTACCAGGATAGTCTATGGCTTTACTCCGTGACTACTGTAGTGGGACCCTCGTTTGTACGGGTCAGTGATGTGACTGATTTGACTTTGTGTAGACCTCTCGACTGTGTGACAGTGACGAGGTTGTGTTTAACTTTACCTAGAACTCTCAAGTATGAGGGGCACTTTTCCCACCGAGATGTGTCATAGCGACGTGACCTAAAACCGTGTGGGTGAGTCAGTGCCACCCAAAGCGGATAGTGTCGAGGTGTGGTGAATTAAGCCCCTTGACGTGCAGTTTGGGGCAGACGTGTGGGATGCTGGGCATCAATGATGTTTACTTCTGGGATTGATGGCAACTTACTTTATTGGGATGAGCTATGGGATGGAGATCCCCTTACGACCTTGTTCGAGCTTCTTGTCGAGCATATGTATATGTATATACTTTGTTGTAGTACCCACTTCTTGGGTTTGGTTACTCTCCTTCCATGAGAGGAGAAGACGAGCAGGGTATGCCACGTGATTTCCGTGTCTAGCTTCTCGTGGTTGGACGATTCTACTCTCCTACTATATCTAGTGAAGACTCGATGGGAAGTCCATCTTCTCACCTTTTAAAACTCATTGTGTCTGGATGAGTCTACCTTCTTTCCTCTTATTGGGTTGAGCTGGACACTTTACTGTTACTCTTTACTGCACTCCCGGTTGTACTCCTTTTCTATTTCTTATTCGATCTACTGCTCACCGTTCGGTACCTCCTTCGTTGCTCCCTCGAGCCTTCGGGGTATCCTACTGATTATTTTTTTTATACTCACCCCTTCTTGGGCTTTTCCCACACTTGGTGTGCCCTTGTAGACGACTGACAGGTTGGACGTGACTTTAGTGGAGCTTAGGAGAACGGGAGATTGGACCACGTGCAGGGGTCGTAGTCAGGTTCTAGGTGGGGTACTCTCCCAGGTGTTTGTTTTGTTTACCTGTTACCTGGTTGTGGCACTTTTCTGGTTGGGTGCGTGTTTTTTCCTTTTTCCTTTTCAGTTTCCTTTCAGCACTTGATTTGTACTTTTAGAGGTCTATGCACATTGTGGTTTACTCAAAACAGTTTCCATTTACTTTACTTGTATTCTCTCTTTTACTCTGCACTTCTGCATTGAGTGTACTATGTGTGTGTGTACAAGTACTTAGGCAAAGGCCTCCCTGAGTTATTGTGCCTTCAGCGCTGGTCGCCAGGCCCTGGCCTATGGAGGCGGGCTTGGGGTAGTTGCAGCTCAAGCCTGGGTAGGGTCGGGTCATGACCAATAACATTTCATTCCAAACTTCATAAGACTATAATCACCTATGATAGATTTAAAAAAGAATAACATTCCATTCTGATGGAGTGAGGAAGGACAAAAGTCTTTTCAAGAGTTTAATGTTCATCTTATATTAGCACATATCTTGATTTTTACAGAATCAGGACAAGGGTACTTTGTATACTATGATGATTCAGGATATGGGTTGGGATGTATAATCTTCCAAGGGGACCATGTTATTTATTTCGTTTCAAGGAATTTGAGAGTACATGATAAGAATTACCCAACACATGATTTGAAATTAGCTACGGTCGTCCATGATTTAAAGATGTTATGTCATTATCTCTTCAGTGAGAAATTTACTGTGTTCACGAATCATAAGATCTTGAAGCAAATTTTCTATCAACAAGATTTAAATCATAGTTAAAGAATATAGATGTATTATCTTCAAATGTTCAAATTCGACTTGATGTATACACCAGGTAAAAAAAATTCAGTGGAATATTCACTAAGAAAGAAGTCATATGCGTAGTTGGCGAAATAAGCTTCAGATAAGTGTCAGATGATGTCGGTCTAAGAAGACATACATGTGAAATTTGAAGAGAGAGGTGATGTTGTGGTTTTTTTAGTTTATATGATTCCTGATATGGTTAATATGATTAAATAGGTATACACATCTGATGCGGAATGACTGTTTAGTAGTTTAAAACTTAATGGTGGGGAGACCATTGAGTGTTGGAAACATGATGTGAGTTCTGTGTTGTGGTTCAAGAATTATATGGTTTTTACTACAGAATTTTTGGAACAACTTCTTCATGCTTATTACTATTTGATATGGGTTTTCCATATAAGAATACAGAATATGTAAAAGGCATTGCAGGTGTGGATTTGGTGGATCATCATGAAATGGAATGTGACTAGGTTCATTTCAAATTTTATAACTTGTTAGATAGTTAATGTAGAGAATTAATGAATAGTAGGTATGTTGTAGTCCTTAACTATTACAGAATGGAAATGGGAGAATATTATAATGTATTTTGTTATAGGTCTCCCAAAAATGTTCTGGAAACACGATTCCATATGGGTTATAATAGATCAGATTACCACGATGCCTCATTTCATCCCTATTATTGAAACTCATTGGTGGGGGATCTATTCTAAATCTATATCCAAGAAGTTTTAAAGACACATTCCATAATTGTTTGGTAGTCTCAGACATATATCTAAGGTTCACGTCTCATTTTTTGAAATCCTTACAGAAATCCCTTAGAACTCAGTTGACTGTGAGTATGGAATATTATCCTTAAATGGATAGCTAATCCAAATGGATGATACATATGTTCGAAGAAATTCTAGGGGATTGTGTAATATATTTTGGTAGCACATGGGAATAGCATGTTCTATTAGTTTAGTTCTAATATAATAACAGCTATTAAGCCTCAATACATATGGATCCTTCTGAATCGTTGTACATGCATCCTATCGTTCTCTGCTATGTTAGGTGAAAATAGGTGATATGTTACTAGTTGGGCCTAGCCTTGTCCATGAAACAATGAAGAAGATTAATTTGACTAGAATGAGAAATGATATGGATCAAAGTCATGAAAAATTATATGTTGATTATCATCGTTGAATGTTGTCCTTTGTAGTGAGTGATCATGTGTTATTGAGGATTTGATCAAGGCTTAGACATCATCATTTTGGAAAGAAGGGTAAGTCACCTCCTCAATAAATTGGAACTTTTGAGATACATTAATTATTTGGAGAGTTGTAAACTCGGTAGGAATTTATACCATGTTTCAGTATGGTGTATAATGAGTTCCACATATCTCAGTTGAAAAAGTATCAACTGATCCTAACCATGTGACTAGATGGGATCACATTGACCTAGAGCCAGATGATTCTTTGGGAAATATCTCGATGGGGATAGTAGAAATATATGATAAATTCATTCATAGGAACACCATTGGTTTAGTTTGGGTTTTATGGAAACATGGTCAAATTTAGGAAGAGACTTGGGAATGTGAGAAGGAAATGAAAGAGCAATGGCTATAACTCTTTCAGAGCAATGATGGTTTTCAACTTTTTGGGGACGGAAAGAAAAATGGTGGGGAGAATGTAGCACCTATAGTTTATAGTATGTAACCCCTTTAATTGTGTTTTTATGTATATATTATATAAGGATAATGTTTAGGATATTATAGGTATCTTTTAAGGTGTTTTTGGGACAAAGGGGGGGCTCAAGGGAAACACACGATTTGTGTAAACCATGCGGAAACCTAGTAGAAACCACAAAGAGTTTAAAATTTTTGATAGCATATTCTGTATGGTGGGATCCCTATTAGGAAGAACATGTGAATAAGTAATGAAAGGTTCTTTGTAGGTAGTATCTAACACAAGGTTAGTGAATGGTTTGTCTAACCGTGTGACTAATCCTTGCTCATGGTCAAAGTGAGATCCTAAAAAAGTGGATATCCCTAGTTTTTCTCTTATTATGCCTCATTTTTCATCTAAAATGGCCTAAAATAGGTATTCTTTTCTATTTAATGTCAGTGAACCTATCCCAAGAAAATTTAAATCGATCTAGATCCTTTTCTTTGTGTTTAGAAACCTGATTCTTGTGGTAAGTGCTTGTTTCTCACCGTTCTGGGCACGTTTTCTTAGATCTACTTTTCCCCTCTTCTCAGTTTCTTAGATATACACACACTTTGGGTAGATATAATATTATGGATTCCAAATATGTTTATATCTTGTATTGATCACGTAAGGGGAAGAGATAAAATGTGGTCTTATGGAATTCTTACTTGGTTTCTTGAGCGTTCTTCTTCCGTTTTCAGTTTTCATCAAAATTATCATGGTATGCGGCTTCAATATGGACACCTCATTCTAGAAATTATTGAAATTCATTAAAATTTATTATTTTTTGTTGAATTTATTGGAAATTGTCTATTTGATAATTTTTGGAAACCCCCTTGAGTGATGGTTTGCGAAAAAATTGAAATTTGGAGTTCTTGCATAAAGTACTTTAGTTATTGATTTTTAAAGATGGATTTTAAAATGCGGAATTTTCTAGAATTATGGTAGATAGTATGATTAAAATTGTTTCAATAAAATGGATGATTTTATTGAAATATAATGGTTGATTGGAATTGGTTTGTTAAATGGTTTTGAATAATAGAACTATTTATTTTTTGAACTGGACTAAACATTTATTTTTGAATTGGTTTTTGGAATAATGGTTGTGGGTGTTAATTTGAATTAGTGATGGATAAGGGTAAGTATTATCCCCTAAAATTAGAGGTATGGATAAGGTTTAGGTCCCTCCACCATCAAATGGACAACTAGATGATGGTTTAGTGAATGGACAACTCAATACTTGTGAGTATAGTTATGTCTAGGATACATTCATGGTTGGATGTGTAGATATAGGGAGTGTAATAGTAATAAAACAATGGTTTAATTTTTTTTGGTTGTTTCCATTAAAAATATATTTTCATGAAAATTTCATAACATAGAACTTGTTTATATTTACTTATAAAATATTTTTAGAAATTGTTTATATTATGTTATAAACTATTTTGGAAATTGTTTTATATAAACATTGTTAAATTTTATATTATAGTGGCATGAGTAAGGAATTAATTGGGAAAATCATACTGAGTTTTAGTACTCACCCTTTCTTTGGAACTTTGGTTCTTTTGCAAATGTGATCTTCTGGGACATGGGTAAAGGTAAAGTGTTACACGTATTTCACACCACCTCCTGATACTTGGGATATTTGGTGATGTTGGAGTATGGAGCTTGTAGGTAATGGAGTCTTTTTGACATCTTGATGTTTATTAGTTACATTTAAACTATTCACTTTGATGATTTGTGTTTTCTTCTACTGTGGTACATTTGGTAAGATAGGTATAAAAGAATATTTTGTTTTTTCTTTCTTTCAACCATGCATCATATAGTGGTTGTTTAGTAATTGGTTTTATTATTAAAGGGTAAATCCCCCCACTTGTATTGAAACCCATTATCATTTATTTATAGCTTTTGGAATCTTGGGTATATCGCTTAAGGCCATGTAATTTTTCACCTACCTCTCAAGACAATGAAAATAAGTGGTTCCTTACAGTAAGGGTTTTCATCTCAATTTAAATTCCATTGAGACTTCTTTATTGTATTACACCGATTCAATTTAATGTGGTGTATATTCTATCACCTTTTAATTTAATATCATTATTTACACATAACTCATTGTATATTATGTTTAACTTCTAATTATATCACCCAAGAGTTTTATATTAAAAATCACCAAGTGGAAAAAGTTATCTTTGTAATATAACTTTCTTTTGTGATTGTTGACTTTATATTGAAAAAATAAATATCTTGTAATCATATTTAATTTCAAATTTCTATAAATATCCACATTATTGGGTGATTTATATTATTTTTCCTAAACCCTATACCATTTTTACATTTGAGGTTTACTTTGACATTTTTTTATTATACATATAAATATTGATAAATCAGTATTATTAAATAAATTCTAATATTGGAGAAGGAAAATTATTTATTAATTGATTATTTGGTATAATTAATTCTTTGGAATGATAGTTTATTCTGGGTCCCATAGTTAATATATCCTCTCTACGAATCAACAAGTTATCATGAGAAAAATCTTTTAGCCAGATTAAATAGGTTTCTACAGATAGTATTGAATTTTCATGTGAAAGGTATTATCGTTATAAGTCTTCATTTGTCTTATAAATGAAATCCTATAATTATGAATTTACTTCATTAAAAATTCATTTATTATTATGATGATGATGATTATTATTATTTATTCAAGATATTTTATAATTAAAATTATATATAGATTTATTTCATTCTCACAATATTATTAAATGGAACATGTTTAAGATATTTACCTTGAAATATATATTGTGCCTTACATAGTTAGTTGAATGAAATCTTTTATTAGTTTTTTATGTTTTTATGATGATTTATTCTTATTGATTTATTATTTATTCTACTATACTTACCCTTCCTGATCATTTGATCTGACCATTATTATGATTCCTTCCCCCACGATATAAAGAGGAATCCTTGAAATTAGTTCCAATAATTCTGAGCATTTACATACATTATGCATTATTTTGTTTTCCCAATGTATTATGGGTATCCTTTATGTTATCCGGTTTTCCAACATATCTAAAAAATCATTCTTTTAGGATTTGATTCCTTATAATCATGCCAATGTAATAATTTAAGCCATTAGCCCCGGGATCTGGGGTTGGGTTGTTAGAGAGTATATTAAATGAAGTTTTGAAGAAACCTTGGATGCTAGATTTAATAAAATAATAATTAGTGAACATAATCATATGATATACTTTGAGGACATGTTTAGAAGCACATCCATTAATTTTGGTGATGTATAAGTACCCAATGACATGGTGGAATGTACATTAATCATATCTTCAAATTTATCCAATTATTTATTTGATTCTTGATTATCACACTCTTTTATATCTACCCATCTTGTGAAAAAATTAGAAAATTCCCTATTAATTTAATAAGGGTTTTGTTAGTAAATATTCATACGAGAAGTGTCACTGTAACAAATATATGTCTTACTATCCCCATTATGAAACATCAAAGTTCCTTAGGTACTGAGCTTATTTTCATACCTATGGGTGCCTTTGATATAATCCCCAATATGGAATAGCTATCAAAATATGATGCCAAAATTTATTTTAAGAGGAAGAAAATTATAGTTTCTGAGGAATATGTATAATTCCTAAACTTTAGAGAACAATATTCTTTGTCTTATTCTTATTTATATCCACCCTAGTAGCTCTACTGAATAAAATTCTTTGGAAAAAATAACAAAAAAAATCGAGTGACGTAGAAGGTAATTTTCATATTGAGTATGTAGTTATTTTATAGGAATAATTTGATGTATTTACTGAGGAATTCCTAGAAATCCCTAGGAGTGTGGAAAGGAATTTATCATTGACATCATCCTTGATTTAATTCCAATGTCAAAGAACTCCTATAGAATGGGCAATGTGAAATTAGTGGAATTAAATTAACAAATAGAGTATTTGGGAAATAATGGATTCACTCACCCTAGTGTATAACTATGGGGACCCTTGTTATCATTATTAAAAAGAATTATGGATCCATAAAGTTATACATTATTTATGGGGAACTCAATTTTTTCACGATAGGAAAAAAGTATCCTCTCCCAAGAATTGATGACTTATTCGACCAACTTAATATAGGCTAATATTTTTCAACAATTGATCTTCATTATACGAATCACCAATTGTAAGTAAATATGGAATATATTCCAAAGACCACATTTAGGATGAGGTGTGGACATTACGAGTATATTGTAATTCCATTTGGATTGACTAATTCAACAACTATTTTTATGGACATAATGGAATGAGTATTCAAGGAATATCTTGATGGGTTTTTATAGTATTAAATGATTATATTATGGTGTATTATAAAAACTATAAGGACAGTGAGAATCACTTGGGGATAATTATTAAGACTCAATGAAGTGAATATTTATATGGGAAATTTATTAAGTGCAATTTCTGTTTTCAAAAGGTTTGTTTTGATGGCCATATTTTCTATAAGGATGAAATATCATTTGTTCCGGTAAAGAAAAATGCAGTTAGATAATGACATAGGCTAACAAACATAATCGAGTTACGTAGTTTTATTTGTTTGGCAGGTTAATATTAGTTATTTGTTCAAAAAGTTTCCTAATTTGATAACCCATTAACCCATGTTACACATAAAGGGGTGATGTTTGATTAGAAAAAGGAATTTAATGAATGGTTTCATGAACAAAAGGGATGATTAGTCAATGTTCTGATTTTGAATCTACCATCTAGATGTGATGGGTTTGTCATATATAGTGATGTATCAAAGAAGAGACTTGGTTGTTTCCTAATGAAATATAAAAAAGCTATTGAATATGAATAGAGGAAATTAAAGACTCATGAACAAAACCATCTAAACCACGATCTTGAGTTTATGTTTCTAATATTTTCTTTGAAAATATGGATACATTATCAATATGCTGAAAGATGTGAGATATATATAGATCATAAAATCCTTAAATACATATTCTAAAATAAGTACCTTAACCTAATACCACAATGATATCTTATGCTACACATGGATTATGATCTTACAATAAACTACCACCATCAGAAATTAAGTAAGGTATTATATGCATTGAGTAGGAAGAATCATTAAATTATCACCCAAATGAGTTTGGAGAAGGATCCTATGTTCATTAATCTAGTAAAGATATATATATTAATTTAAAATTAATGGGAGGATACAAAATTTTTTAAATGATTAAAAACAACCGTTATTAGGGAAGGAAATGAAATATCAATCAGAGGAAGATAACATTCCAAATAAAATTAATGTTGTAAATGTTGGAAAATTATGAGACTTATTTTGTGAATATGGTGTTCTAAAATTTTGAAAAATCATATTTGTTCCATCTATACCTGATCCAAAAAAGGAATTTTTGGATGTTGCCCATAGCTCAAATTTCTCTATACACCCATGGACCACAAAGATGTATAGAAACATGAAGGAACATTTTTGGTAAAATAAATGATTCATGAAATTTCTCATTATCTATCTAGATGTTGGGTTCTTCAATAAGTGTATTCTTTGAGGTTTCATCCTAATGGGGTCATATAACTTCTTCTTATTCCTATGTGGAAATGGGATGAAATTAATATGGATCTTTTCATGGGGATAAAAAATAATATTAGAAATAATAATGAAATATGGGTTATCATTGATAATCCAACAAAATATGCACATTTTTTTAATGTAAGGGAAGTTTTACCTATTGATCTCCACATACGGCTCTATATTAATAAAGCTGTAAGACTTTAGGGAAAAGCTATTCTAATTTTTTAATATTGTGATCCCCAATTTATATTAAAATTTATGAAATGTATTTAAAAGGATTTTGATATTGAGATTCATTTGAGAACATCCTACCATCCTCAAACTAATGGAAAAACTAGATAAAAACTTTGGAAAATGGAAGAAATGTTTAGGTCATGCTCAATTTACATCCAAGGAATGTGGGATCATTAGTTTCTTTTGGTAGTGTTTTCTATGATAATTTTTTACATTTAAATATTAATATTGCTTTGTAAGATGAAATATATAGAAAGAGGTTTCATACACCAACTATTCTGTATAAATTTAGAGAAATGAAACTCATATCCCTAAAAGTTATTGAACGAAGGACAACACAGGTAATGAATACTTAGGATCATATTATAGTAGCTAAAACTAGGAAAAAATATTTATGATGATAATCAGAGGATTGTTTTAGGTGTCAAAGTGGGAGATCATTTTGTCTTGATAGTATATCCATAGAAGGGTGATATAAGGTTTGTTAAGAAAGCGAAACTGAGTCCCAATTACATAAAACCATTTGATATTCTTGAAATATTTGTAGTTGTTTCTTATCTCTCTCTAATGAAACCAAATATCTCAAAGGTACATGATGTGTTCCATATATGTATGATAAAAAGGTAAAAACTAGACCCAAAACATGTTCTATTTTTTGATGAAATAGATCTGGTACATAACCTTTTATATTGCGAATAACCCATCATAATTCATGATAATAGACAAATTTTTTTGAGGAATCAGATGGATCATCTGGTAAAGGAACTATAGAGAAATGACAAAATGGATGAAGCAACATGGGAACCATAGTATTATTTGTAGGATAACTACCCACATGTTTTTAAAATTTAATACCCCAAAAAATTAATAGGATAAAATTTTGTAGGGGGGATAATATATAACCCTAAGGCTTTACAATTTTTTCCTTTTACAGTATATTTAATTTTGTTGATAGTTTTTAATGCATGAAACACTAAGCATAAAAATCACTATTTAGTAAATTTTTAATAGTAAAATAAATTCTATTACTTTTAGATAATTTATATAATAAATTTATATGTTATATATAAAATAAAATATTTTTACATTCATTTATTAAAATAGATAGTCATAAGATAAAAATGAACCAAATTTTACACATAAAACCTATATTTTTGTAAAAGTAGTTTTATAGCCATTTAATAGAGCACCTACATTAAATACAAATTTTTGAAATTTTATAAATTTAATATCACAAAATAAAAATAATTTTTGAAATTGAAAAATAATAACTAGATTAGGTTGAATTTTTAGTATTCTTATGAGAAGTTTCATTTTTTTGACGAATAATGAAAATTACTGAATTTTAATTGGATATTTTCCATTTAATTTATTTGTTTGAAAAAATTATATTTTAAATGTAATATAAAATATTAATTGGATAAATTATAAATCAATTAATTTAATTTAGTTCCTTAGAATCAATTTTACATTTTATTTCTATATAATTGTTTTTCAAGCTTTTGAATATTTTTACTTTAAGAACCCGCTTTGTCATCTTGGTTGTAGGATTAGATTAAAAATTATGTCTTCCAATTATGTGATTTGAATTTTTAAAAATGTATTCAATATTAAGAATCTAAATAATTTATAATTTAGAATATAGTCAACTTATTTTTTTTACCAAAATGATTAGTGAATGCAGTTAAAATTAATTATAATGATTATGGTATAATTATTCTTAACAAGGGATTAATCCTTAAACATATGTGAAAAAATGAAATTTTAAAATATCAAAAAAACCAATTTAATTTCCATATTACTATGATATACCCCATTTTAT
Source organism: Viscum album (assembly GCA_963277665.1). Classification (NCBI taxonomy): domain Eukaryota; kingdom Viridiplantae; phylum Streptophyta; class Magnoliopsida; order Santalales; family Viscaceae; genus Viscum; species Viscum album. The sequence goes on along the minus strand of CAUJRU010000261.1, from coordinate 397,947 downwards.
TGAATTGGGTTGATTATTTTATGCACATTATGTAAGTCGTACCTCTCAATAGTGTTTTCCTTTTTATATTTACTAGAATGTTAGTGCTCCACTATAAATAGGCACTCACCCCTCCCACTTATTCAAAATTATAAAGTCCTTTGGATAATAAAAAATATGTCCAAATAATATCTCAACATCCATAAAATTTTCTCAAATTCTTCAATTTGGGAATCAATCTAATCAATGATGTTTTTTGAAATAAACCAAAAGGAGTAACCTGAATAAGAGGTATCATTTTTCAACAATCACAATTATTTCATTTAATTCTCCACCCCTTTAATTATTTCTATATCATGATTATATAATAACCTGATGAACTTATATATACTGATATTTTTTTTATTCTTAGAGTTAGATGTACACTTTCACACACATCCATCAAATGAGATATGAAATAATCATTCATGTGTACGGCGGACTATCGCCTCGTGAACCGTTGTCGTTCATTATTCCATTACCACCATTAAATGATATGATAAAGATTTATTAATAATTTATAAATGATATATAATATATTTATAATGTATATATTCTTTTGAAATTTTCATATAACCACACCTAACTTGATTATATTTTGCCGGAATGCGATAACATCGTTTGTGGATGTGTGGACTACTGCCTCCTCAATGCAATGTGATTCATTCACACATTACATTGAATATATTAAGAATTTTTTTAATAAAAACACGTGAAATTTATTAAATAGTTATTATATTGTAATTATAATATACATATGCAAAATTTATTATTCATTTTTTTAAATATGACAATGAAATTGAAATAGTGTTTATGCGTATGTATGACCTACCGTATCCATGAATGAAGCATTTAATTTTCTATATTAAAATATTTTGTATTATTATAAATAAAAATGTACTAAAAATATATGATATATATATATATATATATCATGTTTTACATTGTGAAGATGATTAACTCATGATATATGTAAGAAGATGAAAAATAACAAGTCAAACACACTCAAAAAACAAGAAAATTAACATTGGATATAATGAAAATAAAGAATGGTTACTAATAAATGGGTAATAAAACACTATAAAAAGTTAATATATGATATTATAAATATGATTATAGTCATATTTTTTTTTAAGAATCAAATGCATCTAATAATTTTTTGAAGATAGAAAGAAAAGTTCAAGTAGGTGGCGAAAGGGGTCACACAAACAAAAATGCCCTCATTCATCAATGAACTATAGATCATAATACGACATGTCATTCCCATAATCAGAATCCCCAGCAGGTTCCCATTCAGATTGAGACTTATCCTGACTGAAAGTCTTCCAATAGTTGTAATCAATTTTCCTAGAAACCTTTGCATATGATCTAGTAGTCACAGTCTTCGGAATTTGAGAGTAATATTTGCGAGGCCTTCTTTTAGCAGGGATAGGTGTAAAATTATCACCATCAGTCATCCTTGCCTCACCAGCTAAGATAGCCTCCTTGAATGAGATAGATCCACCGCTATTTGGAGTAGTAAAGTTAACCTTTTCTTTTTCATCATCTGATACATTCCCCCATTTACCAGTAATACGGGGTATTTGTTGAGCATCAACATGCTGACCATCCACCAATATAGGTACAAAAATCTTAGTAGACTTTCCTCGATCCATATTTACACAAGAAGGGCCGCTATGATCTCTTGTCGGGGAATCCTTGTCCATATGAGGTATCCGAGAGACCGAATTCTTAGTGCCAGTCGGCGTCAGCTCTTTAGGAGTGTCATACCCTCTATCAGCAGCCTTAGACAATGAGGGGACATTTGTATTTCGGCGGCAAAGGATGGAAGGATGACCTTTAATTCCACATTCCGAAAAAGTAATATTCTTTCGGCATAGCTTCAAGGAGTGCCCAACCACCAGACATGCCGTACAGTATAGAGGTTTTTTCTCATATTCAACATCAATTAAAATATTATCTATGGGAGTAGCAAGAGTTACCTTGTCAATAATGGTGGAATTGAGATCAATCTCCACTAGCATTCTGGAAAAGTGTCCAAATCATACATCTTCAGTTTCTCTGTAAAGACAAATGGGTGTCCCTATTGCCGTGCCAATGTCATGAAGAATTTTTGGATGCCAAAGAACCCAGTTTAGCCCATGAAGACGGACCCAGACTTGAGAAAATGCATTCCATTGTTAAATTACATTCACCTGAATGGAAATTCCTGGTAAGAGATTTCATCACAATTGACATTCCATTGTTTTATTTCACCAATTCAATTTAATGTGGGGTATATACATCAAATTTTTAAATTAACATCATTATCTACTGATACATCATGGTATTTAATGTTTCACATCAAATTATCTCACCTAAGGGGTTTACCTTAAAAATCACCAAGTGGGAAAAGTTATCTTTGCAATCTGACTTTATTTAGTGATTATTAAATTCCTGTTGAAACAATAATTTTATTTTAATCACATTTCATTGGAAATTTCCATAAATGATAAAATTACTACGTAATGGATATTATTATTTCCTAAAATTTATACCATTTTTACAAACAATGTTTACCTTGATAGTTTTTTGTTTATCTGGGGAAATATTTATAAATATGTATTCTTTATTCAATAAGGATATTTGATAAGTTGTAATATTTAGTAATTGATTGCATGATATGAGTAACACCTTGGATTTGTAGTGATGGTTGGGGATTAGACTTTATATATCCCCTTGATGCAGAAAAAGGTTCTAACGAGACTAATCATTTTTCCAAACTAAATGGGTTCCTATCTATAGTTTTTATCCATAATATGAAAGGTCTTGACAGTATAGGTATTCATGTTCCTCATATCTAACATCAAATAATTAATAACTGACTTAATTGAAAATTTATTTATTCTTCTTAATATTTATCAATTATATTTTCATTTTTACATTACCTAGGGATTCATTTCATTCTAAACACACACTACTAAAATTCGAGGTATTTGCGATGGGATCCAGTTACAAATAAGCTTTAACGATGGGGCCCCATCACAAATAATATTTTTTGCGACGAGAAACATCACCATCACAAATGGTTTTTATTTATATATAAAAAATATATTTGTGATGGCCCGTCGCTAATAAACTATTGCGACATGTCTTTCATTCCGTCGCGAATAGGTAAATAAAATCTTATTTGCGACAGGCCCATCACAAATAAGTTGTTACGATGGGCCATTCATACCATCGCAAATAGGACAATAAATAACATATTTGTGATGGGGTCCCGTTGCAAATAGCCCCGTCGCAAATACTAAAAAAAATAAAAAATTATAAAATAAATAATATAAATCATTTAATATTGTATAACAATAATAATATAAAAAAATTATATTATTATAATATTAATAAAAAAATATAAAATATAAAATATAAAATATTAATATCAGAAAACAATAATAATATAAATACTATTAAAATAAATAATATTATATTATATAATAATAATAATAATATACAAAATCAATATAATAAAAATAATATTATTAAAATTAACTTACATATTTATGAAAAAATAATATTAATATTATTAAAATTATAAAATATTAAAATTCTCAATATTGACAACAAATATAAAATATTAATAAAATATTGATATTATTATTATTAAAATAAACAGACTTTAAAAATAATACCAATAAGTAATAAAATATTAAAATTAATAAGAAAAAATTAAATTAAGCAATATTCGTACCAATATGAAAAAGAGAAATTGTAAATAGTTAATATTACAATAAGCTATGAACTCAAATGTTTGTAACATGTAAAAAATCACTAGGGGTGGATAATCTGGAGGACCTGGAGGAGATGGTAGAGGAAACTTCATCCCTAAACTACGAGTTGAACAACACATGTACTCCATCTGTTCCTGCTGCCACTCCTTATATCAACGCATCTCTTCATCGTGTTGCTGATGATATCGACACATCTCCTCATCGTGCTACTCCTTCCACTACGGCTCCCGCTGACACATCTGCTCCTGCTCTTGATTATTACTAATAATTACTAATTTTTCAATACATAGAAATATTTAAAACAACTTCTCCTTATTATTACTAATTATTACTAATTTAGCAACACTTAGCAAAATTAAAACTTCTTGAATAATTAAAGGAAATTTGGTAATCATCAGTGTGGAGATGATTAAAAATTTTCCATTCATTATCCAAAAAGTTTTCATTTATTAATTATAATTATATCTAATTTTTACTAATAAAAAAAATTATATTCTCAATATTTATGAAAAAACAATTATAAAATTATTAAAATAATAAGAAATTTATAAAATATTAAAATTTTCTATATTCGCAACAGGCTTTGCTCTATTCTTAACATGTTCAAATCTCAAAGGGCCGCCAATTGTCAGGTCTTGCGCAATAAAAAGTTTTTTTCAACCATGTCCAATGTAAACTCTATAATTGTCCTTGCATGGTTGATCACCTCGCAAGTAGTGTTGCAATAGGATGACCAAAGTAATGTCGTTCTGATCTCTAAGAATCATCTCGCTCCCTTTACATAGATCATTCTTCCTTAAAAAATTTAGGGGACATCAATATATTTCCATAAATTTTCAAGGAAAAATGGTCTATATAAAGGGTCAGGTGAGATAATTCTTATAGATGAGAAGGGCATGACTTGGGTTGTCCTATTACAACGCTACTTGCAAGGTGATCAACCAAGCAAAGACAATTATATCTAATTATATCTAATTATTACTAATTAATAATAATTAAATATAATTATTACTAATTATATCTTATTATATCTAATTATATCTAATTATTAAAAATTATATCTAATTATTACTAATTATTACTAATTATTACTAGTTTTTAGTAATTATTACTAATTATTACTAATTATTACTAATTATTACTAATTATATCTAATTATATCTAGTTATATCTAATTAAATCTAAATATATCTAATTATATCTAATTATATCTAATTATATCTAATTATATCAAATTATATCAAATTATACCTAATTATATCTAATTATTACTAATTATATCTAATTATATCTAATTAAATATAATTATATATAATTATATATAATTATATCTAATTATATATAATTATATATAATTATATCTAATTATATCTAATTATATCTAATTATATCTAATTATATCTAATAATATCTAATTATACCTAACTATATATAATTATATAGATAATTATATCTAATTATATAGATAATTATATATCTAATTATATAGCTAATTATTGCTAATTATTGCTAATTATTTCTAATTATTGCAATTTATTGCTAATTACTGCTAATTATATAGTTAATTTTATAGCAAATTATACATAAATATACATAATTATACCTAATTATTTCTAATTATAGCTAATTATAGCAAATTATACCTAATTAAATCTAATTATAGCTAATTATAGATAATTATAGCTAATTATAGCTAATTAAAGCTATTTATAGCTAATTATAGCTAATTATAGCTAATTATTCCTAATTATAGCTATTTATTCCTAATTATAGGTAATTATATCTAATTATATTGAATTATATCTAATTATTACGAATTATATCTAATTATTACGAATTATATCTAATTGTTGTCAATTTTATCTAATTATTACCAATTATATCTAATTATTACCAATTATTACTAAATATTACAAATTACTACTAATTATTACCAATTATTACTAATTAATAAGAATTATTACTAATTATATCCAATTATAACTAATTATATCCAATTATTTCTAATTATATCCAATTATTACTAATTATTACTAATTATTACTAATTATTACTAATTATATCAAATTATTACTAATTATATCTAATTATTACTAATTAATACTAATTATATATAATTATTACTAATTACCCCTAATTATTACAAATTACCCCAAATTAATACTAATTACCCCAAATTATTGCTAATTACCCCTAATTATTGCTAATTACCCCTAATTATTTCTAATTACCCCATATTATTTTTAATTACCCCTAATTATTACTAATTACCCCTAATTATTGCTAATTACCCCTAATTACCCCGAATTATATCTAATCATGACTAAATTCCGTTAATTATCTATAATAATATCTAATTACTACAAATTAACACTAATTACTTATAATTATCACTAACAATATCAATTTCTTACTAAAAATAAATATAAATAAAAAATCAATTTCAATCTAATTTAATTACAACTAATAAACAAAAATTAAAATTAAAAAAAATAAAAAATAATAAAAAAAATAAAAAAATATATATAAATAACTTAAACTTTGATATTCTAAAGGTATTCACGCCTTCCAATTGCTCTCGTATTAGAAATTATTTACTAAAAGAATTTTTTCCTTAAAACTGGAGAATGAAGAGAGAGGGAGAGAAGGATCTGAGTGATCTGAAAAAAAACTGGTGTGGGTATATATAGGTTAGATTAGTTGCGATGACGTTATTTGCGACGGGGCCCGTCGCAAATACCCTCACCCACATTAATTACTATCGGCGGTTAAAAGGGTATTTCTGACGGTTCTCGTTGCAAATACACACCTATCGACATACTATTTGCGACGGGCGGATTTTCCTAACACAAATGTTATTTACCGCCGCTAGGCTTTTGCAACGGGGGGTGCGTCCCCATCGCAAATATCCTTCATGCGTTTTGTTGCGCAAACCGCGCCAAACCTATTGCGATGGGTCGCCTATTCCTGTCGCAATTAACCTACTATTTGCAACGGGAAAAGACACTGGTTGCAAATACGTATTTTTTCGGACCTTTTGCGACGATATATATTCTCGTCACAATTGACTCATCGCAAAAAACCACTTTTCCCGTAGTGACATAGATTAAATGGAATGTGTTTTAGTTATTCACATTTATATAGAGATTATTCCTTATCTTGTTATTTTAATGGGATTTGTTCTTAGTTATTTAACTTTCCATGATGAATTATTCTCATTGATTCATTATATATTCAGTTGTAGTCATACTTACTAAGCATTTGAACTCACCCTTATTATGGTTCATTTTCCAAACTCATGAAGATGAGTCTTTGGAATGAGTTTCTTGGATGATGAGATTTTTATTATGTTATGATTTATTTTATTTTTAATATGTATTATTTGTATCATTTTGTAATATGGTTTTACAAAAAAAACTAAATTTTTCTATCCTTTGGGATTTGATTTATTATAATAATTCCAATGTAATCAAGTATTCTACTAGTTCTAGGATTTTGGGTTTGGGGTGTTACATTGTAAAGAATCATTAAAAGATCACTCAAGTTCATCAAAAGAAATAAATATATATTGCAACATGGAATAGCTGATTTCATCTTTTAAAACCACATAAATAAAATTTTCACATGAAGTAATTTTTATTTACATGGAATTTTTACTCATATAATTAAAACGAACACAAAATTTTAGAATGATGTTTATGACATCACCATGTACCCAATTCATGGAGATGATAACTCTACCAAAAATATTTACATAACCCATTGATGTACCTATTTGGTTTATCATAAAATAGATCTCATCAATGGAAGAAATTTTTACATAGGTGAATCTATGACATAACTAATCGACATAAGAGAATTTATTACGTTAGAGATTTATATAGTTGAATGCTCACATAGCCATTTATCCACATATTCCAATGCCCCACATAAGAAAATTTTATAATGTTCGGAAAATTTCATCAAAATTATTCATAATGCATACCTAATGAAATTAACAATCAAAATATATAAAAATAAGAAAAAACCTAATGAACACACTAAAAAAATAATCAGTAAAATTTATAGGGTATTTGGGATCTTCAAAACCTAAATTACATGTGATATATTGGCAGAACATTAGTATTCCAACAATCTCCCACCATTTGGTGATCATAAAACCCATTAGAAAGTAAACCTGAAAATTTAAATGGGGTAGTCATGAATTTTCACAAAACTATATATAATATATATTACTTTTAAAATGTAGTGTTTGTAATTTAATTCTCTCCTTTAATTTGATAATATCCCTCTTTAGAGAAAACTTATCCCCCATTGTATGTCGTTAAAATAGGAAAAATGGATAAAAACACATTTTATGTATAAAATTTAGAGCAATTAACTATTTTAGTATTGTTTTAGAAAATAATATTGGATTTTTAAAAGAATATAATTCATTAAACCAAATAAATATATTACAATCATTATATGATAAAATTCATTAATAAAAACATAATAAATGATTAATGTTTTATTTTATTAATTTTCATATGTGAAAATATATAGTCATTCAAAACCCAAAAAATTTAAATACATTATATTATTCATAATTTCTGGGCTTAGGAATTGGGTCATACTGATATGGTTGTTTTTATAAAGGTAGCTCAAATGTATGCTTGGTTCTAGAGGGTATTGGAGTTGAAAATTTTGGAAAAATTGACTCCTTATGATTACTGAAATAACTACACATAAAGATCCAAAATATCATTGAAATGTGGATGTTTAATAGTACAAATAAGGATATTTTCTAGGATACATTTACCTCAAATAAAATTATAGTTTCCTGTAACTTAAAAATTTATAATCTTTATAGGATCAGAAGAAGAGGATTATTCCTGAGAGCACTCAGTAGCTAAAGCTACACCTACCTTTGTCTTAACTTTCTAACAAATAGAGGGTGGATCATACATTTCTTTGATTCATTAATGATAAATTCTATATGTTACTAGAGGACCCAAGAATATGAATAATCCTACTTCGAATATTATCTAAGGGTTCAAAACACTAATAAATCCCATGAATAATGTCTCACATGAAAAATTAAATAATAATGGCATAAGATTTCTTATGTATATGAGAAATAGAAAACAAACCACTATATATAAATCCTTTAAAATAATAAAAATATCCCAAGTTGAAAATTCAATTGAAAATGGAGGTAAAAGGTCTGTGAAATAGAGAAATGTTAGTAGTAGTGAGATCTAGTGTAACATCAACTAAAAGCTTCCTCATGGCCATCTCTACTAAAATATTATTTTCAAACATTATAACATTCACCGATTCTAGCTTTATTTCCATGTTTTTCACTTTCTCAATAAAACTACAAATAACTTCCTTCACAACATTGAAAACAGATTCAAAAACCTCTACCCTAATAGCTAGTGGGTCAGGTTCAACACTAATTTTATAGAACATAGTTTTTCTTAGTAAGATTTTTCAATATTTCAAAATATTATTTTAGAGTTGGGCGCTAGGACAACATGCAATTCTGAGGCCTGATGTGACCAAAATTAATTTTATAAAAATATAAAGTATATTATTATTTTACACAAGTGATGTTGATTAATGAAAATAGGATAAATCATAAACAGTCAATCAGATCAGAAATATGGGACCACGGTTGGGTCTGTGACATGGTGTTTCCACTAGGAGCAACATAAAATGAGTTGGCATGGGAGGTTTGGACCCCGCACTCATTTGTGGTATGTTAAATGGATGCATTAAATTATTAATTTTTCATTTAATAGATCAAACCCAAATAACTCATGGACATGAACTTGGATGAAGAATTTGAGGCCACCGTTGAGTTCAGAACGTGGGTTTTACACTAGATAGGGTGTAACAATTTCTGCGTTGGGTGGTTGGCTTATGTGCCATCATGGGTAAATAATCAAATAATTAAATGAATATTTATTTAATTATTTGATTAATATTTTAAACCTAATTAGAGGTTATAAATATGAGGATATAGGGGTTTGGACTCCTAATTCCTGCAATTCGCCAGCGATAACATAAACCTTCTTTGGAATAACTTATCCTCGATGTAGAACAGAAAACCCTTGGTTAAAGGAGGATTGAACAACGACGAACGCGACATATCCTCCTCCTATATCAGTAGGCACATTCTTCAAAAATGATCAATCCAAACTAATGGTAGGAATTATATTTTTAGATTCCTTACCCCGATTGAATTTTCATGACGAATACAAATTAAAAGAATGAATTAATTCACTGATTGAAAAACCATTGGCTAAATCAATTTTTTCATTTTTATCTTGAAATTGAAATTCTTGATATATGATAAATATATATTTTTCAATTTCTCGTGTTCTTGATTCTAAATGATGATGGCCATACAAACATGACTGTCAATCTTCACATAGACCATGGCATTTTATTTTCCATTCTTCGAGTGTTTTTCATGCATTCTTCATCACCAAATAATTAAGCGCATCAGAAACTCAATATTTCATTGAGTACGGCATACAGAAGTAGAGATATCGAACTGAGGACCGTAGATCTGAAATCGTTTCATTGTTTCATGTTGGATTGAATGTGTGGTGGCTCATCGAAGGTGTGGTGGTGTGCAGTTCAGACGTGGCCGACACAACAGAGTAGGAAGGCGGTTTGGTACGGGTAGGGTTGTCTGGTGCTAGTAGGGTGATCAGGGGATGATCAGGTGGTAGTGGTCAGTGGTCTGCGAGGCATCCTGATGCGGTGAAGCAGGCAGCTCCCAAACGAAGGTGTTGGCATCCATGTGACGCGAGGTAGGCGGAGCGGGGCCAGGGTGGAGCCGACTAGTGGATGGAGGTGGCGACGACAGGTGCCTGAAGGATAGAGTCCAGGGTGTGCAGGACCAGCGACCATGTGAGGAATACGGGTTGCATGGAAACCCTAGGGAAGTTTAAAATGATGTGAAAAATAAATAATTAAATAAATAAGAAAATATAAATAAAAATAATATTATTATAATTTATAAAATCATTATTAATTTGTTAAACCTGATAACTCTTGCTCAGGAAGTCCAATTCACGAGCCACTAGCAGCGTTGTCACCCCGTCGAAGTTAGAGACTTTTTAGGAACATTTTTAAAAATTTTATCCAACCCGTGACCTGGGAACACAAAAGGCCTGAGAATTTATAGATTTTAAATTATTATGAAATCTTTAACCCACCATAACTCCAGTGTGCGCCGTCCGGTTGAGGTTCCATCAGTGGCGATATGTCCCTTCCATTAAGATGGTCAATTCTAGTCCAATGTTGGATATTAAATTATGGCCTGTGGTGTGGATCCATGAAACACCTCAATAATAATAATAATAATAATATTATGGAAGCTTTCATCTGTCGTAACTCTTTTTACATCATATTGGCGAGCCATTAGTGGCTTTGTGACCTTGACATTGAGGCAGAAGTTTCATCACTAATTTCATGTGTTTAAACCAATGTTGAGGTGCAGACCCCACAAAGCCCAGTTTGCATGCATTACAATGGAATGAAAGTTTTTCACGGGGTATCTGTTATGAGGGAATGAGTAATCTATATCATTTTTTTCCTAAAACGTTCACAACATCATGATCTGTATAATTTGTTTCAGGACTGATGTGTGGGACCCATGGTAAATCCTTCAAGAGAAATGTGGTGATGTGCAACTCTTCCATCAGAGGTCCGATTGGGGTGAGTGAATAGTATACCTTGCGTTTTTTTCCTTATAGGTCACAATGGTGTGATCTGTTGGGATGTGAAGATCCTTATTCGTGATATCATTAAATTTGGATACTTTGGGATGGTACGTGATGAGACAACCTCTAACAACTGCAGTGTTGTTCCTCGATGCTTTTAGAGAGGTACCATCTAGTATGTATGACTAGAGTTCCTCGATTATTTCCAAGAGGGTACCATCCAGTAGGGATGATCAATATTATTAGATGGTTTATATTGAGGTACATTCCATCAGGGATGATCATACTTCCTCGATTCCATTTTGAGAAGAACCTTTCAGCATGGATGACTAGAGAATATTCAGGCTTACCCTCCAGTTGTGCTGGGCATTGGCGTTCCCCAATGACAGTGCTGGGCTTACCCTCTAGCTGGGATAGGTAGTGTAATTCCCCAATGATTGTACTAGATGTAACCTCAAGACAGGTAGGGTAGTGGCATTCCTAGATGACAGTACCTGGTTTACCCTCCTACTAGGTCAGGCAGTGGTGTTCCCCAGCAATAGTACAAGGATTACCCTCCAGTTGGGCTGTGCAGTGGCGTTCCCCGACTATAGTTCCAAGATTACCCTCTAGCTTGGCAGGGTAGTGGAATTCCTCAATGTCTGTAACATGTTTATCCACCAGTAGGGGTGGGAAGTGGTGTTCCTCAGTGAATACTAAAGACGGACCCTCGACCATGCATCACAATTATGAGGTGCAGTTTGACATACCTTAGAACTCATGAGAAGGAGGGGAGCTTTCCCCCATCGAGATGCATTCTTGTGATGAAACCTAAAACCGTGTGGGGAGTTCGTTTCACCCAAAGAAGATAGTATGGAAGTGTGGTTATTTGATCCCCTTTGATTTGTAACTCCTAGGAGGACACATGAGGTGATGGGCAGCATAAATTGTTGTTACCTTGAAACTATAGGCTACTCAGGGCCGATCATTTCAGATGAAGACCCCCTTACTCTTTAGTAGGGGTACTTTAAAGAGAATATCTATTGTTGGGTGGATTTATAATCTTATGAAGAATGTGCTTGCCAATGGAGGAGGATACTTGTTGATTCGTCACTCCTTGTCCGCTTGGATCCAATTTTTCGTGGTTGTTTTTGTTAATCGTCGATGAGAAGGAGAATAGAGGAAGGACAAAAAATTATAATAAAAGAAACATAATGATAAAAAATAAAATAAATATAAGGGAGGGATGAGGATTATGGTGCACACATGGAAAAATATCGGGGAAGAGGCATGGCCTCTATCCTCTCTCAACAAATTAATTAGTTAAAATAATCATAATAAAACATATTATCATTATTATAATCATTAAAAAAATAATTTTTCCCATAATAACTCCTCCCTAAGAAGTTTATATGATGATCCTTCTATGGCAGCATAACCCTAACCTTGAGACAGTAATTTCAAGTCTAATGATGGATACTTAATTCAGGCTTGTGGATTAGGTGCATGAAATGTCTATGAATAAAAAATATATTATTATTATTATTGTCATGAAATATTACATCTGACATACCTCATCCGTAAAATGTCTGTTTGATGAATCGTCAGGGAAAGCGAGAACCAGAATTTAAGTTGGAACATTTGATATCAATTTTGGGTATTTAAATCGAGATTGAAGCAGGGCCCCCATGAATCCCAGTTCAAGCATGTTGCGGTGAAATGCATCTTTATCCCCGGGTGTCTATTTTGGATGAATAAGTAGTATATATTGTGTGTTTTCCATTAGGATCACAATAGAATGAACCATATAATATGTTTTAGGACCATTTTTTGGGCCCCACATGACTCCATTCAAGCAAAATGTGGTAATATATGACTTTTCCATTGGATTTATGTTTAGGGTGAATGAATATTCTATATTGTGTGTTTTTCTTCAAGGATCGCAACAGTGTGATCCATTTGGTTATTTGGTGCCATCTAAGGAGGAGTGTTTTCAAAATTAAATTTTTACCCTTGTGATCAACGATGAGAATCATGCACTATTTGACTTCTTGTCTAGACACAGTTGTGTAGTAACTCTAGTTTTTTCCAGTAAGACACTGAAATATTACTAAATATTATTCTAGAGTTTAGAGCTAAGAAGATGTAAAATTCTGAGGCCCGGTGTGCCCAAAATTAATTCTATAAAAATATTTAGTATATTTTTATAATATGCTTTCATAGTTGATTAAAGAAAATGGGATAACTCTTAAATAGTTGGATCAGATCGAAAATTTAAGACCACAGTTGGGTCCGGAACACAGTGTTTCCCCTAGGCGCAACTTAAAATGAGTCGGCATAGGATGTTTGAACCCCTCTCTCATTGGTGGTTTGTTAAATAGATGAATTAAATTATTAATTTAATAAATTATATATCAAACCCTAATAACTCATATAAGGGGAGTTGGATAAGAAATTTGAGGCCACCTTTGTGTTCGTAACATAGGTTTTACCATAGGTAGGTCATAAACTTTGTCGGCGTCGGGTGTTCGGCTTATGCACAATCATGGGAAAATAATTTAATAATTAAGTGATTATTTATTTAATTATTTTATTAGTATTTTTAAACTAATCAGAGGTTATAAATATGTCTATATAAGGGTTGGGCCTCATAATCCTTGCAATTCTCTTATGAGAGAATAAATCTTGTTTAGAAGAACTTATCCCTGGAGAATAACAGAAAACCCTTAGCTGAAATCAAATCAAATGAATAATAAAGTGATATTTCATCATTATACATCAGTAGGCGCATTATTCAAAAATGATAAATTCAAACCTAAGTTAGGACTTATCTTTGTGGATTCTTTACCCTGGTTGGATTTTCTTGACGAACAAAAATTAAAAGAATGAATTAATTTGCGGATTGAAAAACAATTGGTTGAATCAATTTATTCTTTTGTATCTTGTAATTTAAATTTTTGAATTATGATAAATATATATTTTTAAATTCCTCATGTTCTTGATTTTCAAATATAAAAGCCAAACAAAAACGACCATCGATCCACACATAGAGCATGATCTTTTATTATTCTTTCTTCATGTTTTTTTGCATATTCATTGTTTCCAAATAATCATGCACATAAAAAACTAAATGTTTTCTTGAGATCCATATAAGGACGTGGATATCATGACTTAAGAATCACATATCTGATATTGTTTCACGTTTTTGGGTTGGTATCAATGTGCGGTGGAACGCCAATGGTTTGGCAGTTAGCTGTTCAGGCGAATTCGGCAAGGCCGGTGTGGTGGAGTAGGATGATGGTTTGGCGTGAGTAGGGTGGTCTGGTGCTGAGCAGGCAATGGTGGTAGGTGGATCACATGGGATCTTGATGTGGTGGAGTAGGTGGATCCCAAGTAGTAGCAACTACATTCGTGGGAGGTGAGGTAGGTAGAGCGGGGCCGGGCGGAGCTGGCTGGAGGATAGAGGCAGTGACGACAAACAGATGAAGGGCAGTGGCTAGAGGGTGCATGCACGTCAGCCGCATGAGGAACATGGTGGTGTGGGTAAAATCTCTAGGAAGGGTAGAAGGAAGGTAAACAATAAATAAATAAGGGAAAAAATAAAAATATATTTATAATTAATAATAATTTTAATAATTTGTTAAACCCCATAACTATCGCTCTGGAAATCCAATTCACGAGCCTTTAGTGGAAGCGTGTCCCCATCAAAGTTACTATCTTTTTTGGACCCTTTAATATGATTTTATCCTACCCATGACTTGGGACAACAAAATTCCTGAGAATTTATAGATTTAATATTATTGTTGAATCTTGGACCCACCATAACTTCTGTGTGCGATGTCCGATTGAGGTGTCATTAGAGGAAACATGAACCTTTCTTTAAGATGGTAGATTAATGTCCAATTTCAGATATTAAATTCTAGCTCGTGGCTTAGATCCATTGAAAACGTTAGTAATAACAATATTATTATTTTCGTAGAATTTTGCATCTGTCTTAAATCATTCATACGACATTATATTGGTGAGACATTAGCAGCATTGTGACCCTGATTTTGAGGCAGACTTTTCAGGACTAATGGAAGGTGTTTAAAGAATAGTTTAGTTTCCGAACCCATGAAGCCTGGTTCATATGAATTACATTGGAATGAGACTTTTTCACCATGAATCCACTCTAGGTGAACGAGTATTCGATTTTGTGTGTTTTTTGAGAGGATCATAATAGCATGATCCATATAATTTGAATTGGGACAGCGCTGCAGGTTCTATATTATTTATTTCATGAAGAATGCGGTGACATGAAACTTTTACATTGGGGTCCTATTGGGGAGAATAAATAGTCTACCTCATGTGTTTTTCTTTAAGGATCACAATGGTGTGATACGTTTTGACGTGCAGAGACTTATTCATGATCTCAGTAAATATGGTTGTTTCTAGATAGTACATGTAGAGGCAACCTCTGACAACTATAGTATTGTGCTTCAGTTCATTCTCAGAGGTACCATCAAGAAGGGATGGCCATAGTTCCTCGATGTTTTTTGAGAGGTACCATCCTGCAGAGATGATCATAGTTCCTCAATTCTTTTCCAAGAGGTACCATCTAATCTGGATGGTCAGAGTTCTTTGATGCTTTTCTAAGAGGCACCTTCTTGTATGGATGGCTATAGTATATTTGGTATTACCCTCTTGCTGGAATGGGCAATGGTGTTCCTTGATGACATTACCAGGCTTACCATCTAGCTGGGCTTGGTAGTGGTGTTCCCTGATGATAGTACCAGGCTTACCCTCCAGCTGGGTTGGGTAGTGGCATTCCCTGATGATAGTACCAGGATAGAACTCTAGATTTTCTAGGCATTGGAGTTCCCCAACGATAGTACGAGGCATACCCACCAACTGGGCAGGGTAGTGGTGTTCCCCGATGACAGTACTAGGCATACCCTCTATCTGGGCTGGGCAGTGGCGTTCCAGGATGACAGTACTGGGTTTACCCTCTAGTGGGGCTAGGATGTCATGTTTCTTATTGACTAATAAATAAGGACCCCCCCCCCCCCGAATGTGAAACATAGTGATGAGGTGAAGTTTTAATTACTTTAGGGATCATGAGAAGGAGGGGAACTTTCCCCACCGAGACGTATTCTTGTGACGTTGCCTAAAACCGTGCGAGTGAGTCAGTTCCACCCAATGTAGAGACTATCGAAGTTCGGTGATTCAAGACCCTTTGACTTGTAACTACCGAGAGGACACATGAGGTGTTGGGTGTCACAGATGGTGTTTCCCTTGATACTTTTGGATACACACTTTCAAGGGCTGATCTTTTGATATGGATATCCCCAAATTCTATAGTTGGGTTTCTTGAATGAGCATATATTTTTTTGGGTGGAGTTGTGCTCTTCTAGTCAAATTTACTACACCTTTTTCATTCTAAATATCTTTTTTATATCATTTACTTATCCCCTCTTTAGTACCTATCTTGCTACTCCATAAATCCTTCGATGCATCCAACAGAGTATTTTTATACTCACCCTTATTTGGGATTTTACCACACTTGGAGTGCCCCTGCAGATGATAGACAGATTGATTGTGATATTATAGGATCTTAGGGATATGGGGTTCTTGGACCACATGTGGTGGTCGTAGATTGGGATTCAGGAGCGGGACACTCCCAACAGTTTTAAAATTTCACCTATTTTCGGGTTGTGGCACATTTCTAGTTGGGTGTGTATTTTTCCCCATTCTTTTTTCGCTATACTTTTCTTGTACATGTACTATTTAGAGGCTGATGCATATATGTTTGGTTTCGTTTTTATAGAAGTACTGTATCTTTCCTGATTTTCCTGTATAATTTTCATTGATTTTTTTCATGTGTGTGTACAGTTTCTTATGGAAATGCCTCCCCTAGATTGTTGTGCCTTCGATGCTAGATGCCGACCCCTGGCCTATAGAGGCAGGCTTGGGGTAGTTGCAGCTCGAGCCCTAGTACGGGTGGGGTCGTGACACTAATTTATACCAAATTAATAGGAGAAATATATTCCATAACAGGAACTAGAATTATAAATTTATAAATAACTAAATACCTTCTTGTAATTAGAACCATAACCTCTAGAGCTTGTTCTTGATTTTGAACTTGAATCCTCTGCTGAAGATTCAGAGAACAGATCCCTAATTTCCAAGAAATATTTTCCCCATCCTCTTGAAAAAAATTTGTTTTTTCTCATTGATTGGACCAATATAGCATGAAACAATATTATTATTTTTATCATATACTCCTATGTTTTTTCTACCACCAATCCAAGAGATTCATTAATATGACTAACATGGTTATTTATATAGATATAAATTCCAGTAATAATATTTCTTATATCTTCTTTATTATCATGGACTTAACTGGTGAGATTGTTATTTAATTATTACAATAGAATATGTGTGATAATACAACAATAAATACATTTAATATTTTATGATAAAAAACATAATTATGATAGCACATGATCAATTCTAATTAGAAAACCAATATTAACATATGATTATGAGGTTGAAGAAGTAGTAGTAGCATGCTGGAATTTCTTAATAAAATTTATGTGTCTTATTAAAAACTTTATAAAGTGTTTAAAGTTTCATTCAAATTAGTCTTGAAGGACAAAAAACCATCAAGAACTTCCTCAGATAAACCATGATTCACAGAAGTATGATTCTAGAACACGTCTCTTTGAGATCCAACCATAGTACCATGCTAATTAAAATTAGCAGTGGTTGAAAAAACATCATTTTATCCACTCAATAAAGATTTCTAATCGTAAATTTTATTAGAAATTATCACAGAAATAGAATGAATATAAACTAGATAAAAAAACTAAATATTACTTATTAGCTATGTCTTGGCTATTAATAAGCCAACCAACTCATTAAAATCAGATATACAAATAGAGTAATCGGTGAGTTGTTTAATCTCATCTTTTCATGAAATAATTTCTGCATTAAAATTACAATAATATACTACAATATTATCAAAATAATACTTAAAAGTAAATTATAGATATGGATCTTATAATCCACGTGACCTCTCTTTAACCGAAGGGTCACCCTCAAGATCAATTAGAGGTAGTGATGGTGCATGAGGTGTATGAGAATTATTTTCATGCCCTCTAACCATGTCATCATTCCTTTCACTATTAGCAATAGATCCTAGAGTAACTGAATTCAATTTTTGAGAATCTACCTCATCCTTAAACCTTTCTTGAACATCAAAAACTATATACATTGTTTTAATTATCCTTTATTAAGAAGAATAAAATTTTATCTTCATAGTTGGCTCTTAAATATGCTAAAATCTTTCTACATAATCAAAAACATTAGCCTCTTGGATTTGAAAATCCTCTTAGGAACCTTGAATATGCTCATCCATTGTAAGACATGCAACAGGTACTGAAGGCTCACATTTGGCTGGTATCAACTCATTCACACCCCTAGTAGGTGACATCTTGAAAGATACAATATCCGTAGGTTGTGAGGTTATAGATGGATCCCCTTCAGGAACAATTTCCTTTTTTATTGAATTCATGTATCTTGAAGAAAAATCCTTAAAATAACCAATTTATAATTATAATACAACTCCTATAGTGTTATATTCTTGACACTTTACCACATCTAATTTATCTAAGTCAACTTATTTTCTCTTCAAAAACAAATATATTAACCTTCTATATGGATAATATTTTATCTCACCCTATTCATTGCAATAATGATTCATGAAGTGCATCATATACCTCATAAAATTCAATTTTATGTTATTTTCAAGAATGTACAATAAATACATGTCTTGAGATAGACCATTCTCTATTTATCCATGCCTTTTTGATATCCTAGTCATCAGAAACTTATATAACATAATCAATTCTATTGTAGAGTATTTCACATGATTCTTTTCAAAATAAGAGTTATCAAACAAAAAAATGAACACCCCTGATACACCAAATAGACATGAATCCACATAGATATAACTAAAATTAAACTCTCCCTGGCTAGGAAAATATAACATCTATGACATTTTTACATATAAAACCATTATATTATTTCCATTTACATTTGAGTAAACTATATCCTCTATTTGATTAAATCGAAACATGGAATTATTCATTAACCCATGAAATTCTTACTAAAATAGAAATGTGTGATTCATTTCAATAGGTACAAACTCCTAATCCTTATAATTCAAGAAATTACTTTAGAAACATTTTAGTTGACTTTATTTATGCCAAATTAATGGCTTTCCCCGCAATTATTCTTTGATTATCACTTACTCTAGATTTATTAGTAAGAGAAAATGTTCCATTATCTATTCACTTTGACTTTTCCAGGGGATATAGGTTTGGTTAAAGGTCAAGAGAGTAATGTAAATGTTCAATGTTTATGGAGACCCTTTAGGATCAGTAAGATGATACATATGTGAACAAAGAATGGGTAAAGTGTCATTGTTTTAGGTCACACACACAATTACCAAAATTCTTACAAAACTGAATGTGGTTTTTTGTCCATTCAAACATATATATAAAAAATAAAATTATTTCAAAATGAAATAGATTATATTTCTTAAATGCACAACAATTAAAAAAATTAATAAAAGATAAGTATTTATAAATAAATAAAATAAATATGTACAAATAAATCCTAAATTAATATCAATGACATAAAATAAAATAAAATTCATTTAAATTCGAAAAAACCCATTTATTTTTTAATAAAATAAAAATGGTCACACAAAAGGGGATTCATAAAAATATTTTCCAACTAATTCCTAGTATGGATAAATTCAAGAGGAATATCACATTTTGAACATGATATCTCAATAAATGATTCAATAAATCTATATTCATTATTATAAAAAAATTTATTACATATTTATAAATTTTTAAAACACAACTGTTGCCATATTTAACTGAAACTTGATAATAATTGAAAAAAAATCCATAAAGGTGTGTTTTATCAACAATACCTATGAAAAAATACTACTAGAAATACTATATTCTAATTTAGTGATAGATAATTCAACAAGGAGTTGTTTATTACAAGAATAAGACACATGTATCCTTTAAGAATATTGAATGTTGTTGAAGTAATTTTCTTTTCTTATCTATAACCACCAAATTCTGCATCTGAATATAAAGTTATATTAAGATTATCAATTTTTTGAAAATGTATGGAATGGGAAATTGTTCCTTTTTATTATATTAAAATTATTTTGGTAGGTTTTCAATTGGATTCTTTATGATTTTCCTAAAATCAATCACAAAGACACACTACAAACATAATATTTGGTTTACTATCATTTAAGAATAATAAACTTCTAATTAGTCCTGTATAACACATTCAATGAACTAGTCTCCCATAATCAACAATTTAATCATTTCATTATAAATCCTAGGAGTTCTATATATTTCACCACATTCAATTCTATTCATTTTTGTAAGAATAGTATGTATTTTATTTGATTTAACTCATTTCTAAAATCATTTTGATAAATCCAAAATCATATATTAAAATCTAACTCACTAAACATTATCATTTACAAATATCACGATTTTTGAAAAACCATTAAACAATTTTTAATTTTTAGTACCAAAGAACACATCATGAACATATATTTTACCTAAAACAATATCAAAAGATGGTTATTTTTCAATAATTTATGATCTTCCATATCTAATGAAAACCCATTTGATAAAAGTAAATAACATAAATGTTCATAACGACATTTAGGTTCTTGTTTATGACCATATAGATCCATGATATGTTGGAAACTTAATTCTGAAAATGATAAATTTCAAGACAATGAGGTTATTTCAATATAAACTTACTCCATTAGAAAATAATTTAGAAGTTTTTTTATATCCATTACATTCAATTTAAAATTCATATATTATGTATATGGTAATAAAATCATAATGTATCATAATCTAGAAACATGTGAAATGTACTCATCCAAATATATAACTTCTTCTTAATTTTAACCTTTATATACTAGCCTAACCATATTCCATGTTTTCACACCGTGGTCATCCTATTTAGTCTACGAAAAACATTCAGTTAATATAATAGGATAATCCTGGAGTCTTCAAACTAAATCCAAAAACTTTTTCCTGTTGAACTAGTTTAATTATCCCTTTATTTATTACCACACTTCTCTCATATAATATGCCTTATTATAAAAATTTAGGTTGTAGATGAAGAAATGTTAGTAAAATCTACAAGGTTTTTACCACACCTTCTTTCACTAATTAATTCATATAAGCTTCCAATAACAATTTCTACTAGATTATTATTAATGGTTGTAGGCTTTCTTAGTAGTACACTTTTTGGATCAGTTTTATTTAACCATTCTATATTTGGTACTATAAATTCATGTTCAAATCCATCATTTATTTTTATTATCAAATAGAAGTTCATGTATCATGTTTTCCAAAAAAATCACTTTGTTCATCAACTTGAGTCATTTTATGATCAAAATGATCAATTTAATCAAATTTCACAAGAGTTGATTCTTAAAAAATATTTGAACTTTTATGAAAACTCTATATGACTTGTAAGTAATTTAAAATCAAATTAATAAAACATCATTAGAATTTGGATCAAATTTACAAAGATTACCCTTGGTGTGTAGAATATAAACCTTGAATCCAAAAATGATAATATATCATACTTTTTTCTTTCTTTTATTGTATATGTCATTGGAATTTTGTATTTAAAATATGTTTAATTATAATTATTTTTATTACATGACCTATTGTATTCATATCATTATCCCAACAATTAGTAGGCATTTCATATTAACAAAATATATTTTTTCAATATTTTATAATTTCACAATTCCTTTCTCAATAATAACATTCTATTGAGGTGTATCAGGTTCCAAAAAATGTTTGATACCATGTTTTTAAAAATAGTAATTTTACTCATGGTTTTAATATTCTATTCCATTCACACTTCCTAAATTAATAATTTTTTTCATTTTCACTCTTTGAACATATTGGTATATTATTTCAAAAATATAACAAGATTCATTCGTAAAACATTAAAAATAATCCCATGAAAATATAGAGAAGTCATCAAAGTAAAAATAAACAAAGGAATTATCTCTTAACATACAAACTCTAAATAGACCAAAATAATCCCTATAGATTACTTCTAAGGGTTGAAAATTAACAACCTCTTTAATTAGTTTAAAATACATCTTTTTCTGCTTTCCCATTTGTAAGGCATGACATAGTTTCTTTTGTTTAGTTTAAGCTGAACTAAATTTAAAACTAAATAACATTTATACAATTTTTTGAAATAATAAAATTTCAAACGTGTCAATATTATATATAATATTAAAGATTAATTTGTCTTAATATTTAGATAATTTTTTTTAACACAAGAAATTAATATATGGAGTTTATAGAGTCTCTATTTTAGGTGCCTTGAATTTAAGGATTTTATTATTAGTGATGAGAAATGTATTATTTAGATAATAAATGAAATAAAATTAATAAAATATCTGATAAATAATTAAAAGGTCATTATTTAATCCTTATACATTAATAACATTTGTGATGAGGACTGGGCATGTTTTCCTAACTGATCAAAAATACCATAATTTTACCTTGGTATTTTTCGCCAAATGTGACATAACCACCATATGATTGAAATGAGGATTGGAAATTAGATAAAAATCATCTCACAATACTTTAACATCTACTACCGATATTACATTTATCATTGATTCCCTTTTAATTCTTTCCAAAAAAAGATATATCAAACAATAAATTAATATGGTACCCATATTTTATTTGGTTCATTAGTGTTAGAAATTAAATATTAGATAACTGAAATATTTTTTTCAACATAGAAAACCGGAAAAAAATTATAAAATATTTTTGAAATAAAGCAATTATTAACTCCACAGAATATAGGGTTTATTAAATTAAATTTCCGAGATAGTGAATTTGATCTAAAAAAATAAAAAAAAATCAAATTTTGAAAGGATATTGTTTTTAGAACTAAGAATAAAATAGTTTTTGTATAATTTTGGATTCTGAATTTAACTTCTTATTTGAAATTGTTTTTTATAATTTTTTATTCATAAGGATTTGGTTTGAATAGTTTTATCCGTATTTAATTTAAATAGAAGCATCTTTATAGTGTTGAACTTATTTTTTTTTACTTTTTCTATTTTAATTTAATGTTCAACATAAGTTCTAGTATACTTTTACATCTTTATTTTTTAACTTGAATATTGTTTTGTTTAAATAAAATTTATCATTTAGAATATCACTGTATTATTTTTTAATATTATTTTTAAAATTTTAATGTATCCTTACCTAATTTTTGACATGGTATAATTTTCCTTTAATTCGTCATAAGACCAATTTTCATTGCTAGATTGAGTATCATGCATAGAAGAATAATATGAATGTTCTTCATTGGAGTGTTCTATAAAGAACATTATGTACTTTTGATTTTAGTATTCAAGATAAAATTCTAATGATAAAAAATCACTAGAATCCTTTAAACCACCTCTTGTAACCTTCATGTCTTTATTAACTTTATTCTTATTACTAAATTTCTTGAATTAAATTTTTTTTCTCATCTTGTTCTCTTGTAGATGTTGAAAATATGAAAAGATATGTCTAATATTCTTTAATTAATATCATCATACTTATTTATAACTTCCTTAAATCTTATTATACTTACAAGAAGGTTTCTTAAATTCTATTCACTTATTATTGAAGTTTTTGAATTTCTCGGAAAAGTGAGCAAGATCAATGTTTGAATCAAAAATTTGTAAAGTCTATTCATTATATGACTCTACTTTTTGAATTTAGTAATAATTATTTTCATCTTTTGAAGTTGATAATTTCAGCAAATCATTTTCATCTTAACAAAACATATCTCTCCAGTATTCAATTCCATCACTTCCTTATAAATCATATAAGTTCCAATAAAATATTTTATTTTAAATATCTCAAGATTTATAAATTCCCAAAAGGTAGTATAAATTCCACTCTATATAGGTGATAAAACTCTTGATATCCCAGAGCATCAATATTTTGGATAGTCCTTGTAAGCCTTCCATTTAATTGAGTCAATCCTTCTCCTACTATCATTATGAATGTATCAAAAATATGTTTTTAAGTTCATATCTGATGGATGTCACATTATATAGAACTTTGTAAGAAACTATAATAATATTCTATATTTCTTGAGTTCATTAGAATTGGTATACTCTAATGAAATCATCCATACATAGTCAACAAATAATAGAATTTATCACTTTATAATTTAAATCATAACTAGATTCATTGTTTGCATCCATGCTTATTTGGATGAGTATTTTGAAATTTATAAGGCTTTACACATTTCAGATAACCCTTCATACCAAAGTTCATTATGGAGACTATCATATATTCCTTCGAGTAGCCATAATTCACTCCATTTAAATAGGGAAATCATTACATAAGATAAATTCTATGTTTCAGTCATTAAAAACATTTTAAAAATATATTTAAACATCATGATTGTATAGTTTGGTACTCAAGATTCACTTTCTATAATACATATTATTTTCCAAAAAGGTTGTCAGAAGACTCAAGAGGATGGTGAAATGAGTTGTTGAAAATTTATTCACATATAAATCCACTATCTTTTATCTATAAAAAACTTTATATTTTTCTTCTTATCATAAGAAACCATAAGAAATAAAAATGAAAAGGAATGAAAAATAATGATAGATTTACAGAGGCTTGGGGAATAGAATTACCATTTTCCACTCCAGAAAACATATTCTTCATGAGTTTACTGATTTTCACTAGAATTTTTCCTTTTTCATGGACTTCCAGCCATTATTCTAGTGAATTAATGATTGAGTAAAATTCATCATCACATGTTATAATAGCATTGGATATTTCAACTAGGCACAAAAAAGGATTTATAAATAACATATTTCATATTATTTTACAATGGATATTTACAAAAAAGAAAATAAAAATGAGACCTTATATGTGGAACACACTATTTAAAGATACAAAATGAAAGAAAAAGAAATATTTTGGATTGATTATTAGAATAAAATACGACTCAAGGATAATATTTTAAAATAACAAAAAATAATTATTAATAAAAACATTACTGTAGGTAAAACATATTATTATTATTATTCTTATATATAGCATAGAAAAATGAAGATATTTAAGATGGCATTCTAGAAAATATAAAATAAATTCTTTTCCTCTATGTATCTCAATTTTATGTCATTATCATAGATCATGCTATATATTTTAAACACATGAAACAAATCTCACTTAAATTCAAAATTCATGATCTATAGAATATAGGATTAGAGGCACATTATTTTCTCTGAAAAATACCGTGATAATAGTAAATAGAAATTAAGTATCATTATACTTGTCTCAATACATTAATATTTTTATAATTTATTTTTCTATGAAGCGGTAATCCAATATATAAATATAGTAATAATAAAATTTAAATATAAACCATGTCCTTTAGTGGTAAAAAATATAAATTGTACCATTAATGAGAATATTAGAGATGTTTATATAGTTGATTTCACAATTTGAAGCAACATAGCGCAATTTTCTTCATATAGAAAATTTAGTTTTCATAATTTGTTTACTAATGTTTAAATAACTGAAATATCCATTCGGAACAATGTTAAAAATTTCACCATGTACCTAAATCTCATAGTCTATTACTCTTTCTAACCAATTTATGTACCCAATTGATCTATGTAACCAATTTCTTATGTCATAAATCACATTGATGCAAGAAATTCCAATATAGGTGAATATTCAACATAGATTATTGACATAGGGAAAATTTTCACTTAGGATATTTAAATATCCAAATGACCACATAGTGGTTTACCCAGGTATCCAAATTCCTCATGTATACAATTTTTCAAAACTATGAAACATTTTGGAAAAAAATCCCAAAATGCTTACTTAATGTAATTAACATCTGAATCTATTAAAAATAATATAAAAACTATTTAAATAACTTAAAAATAGTAAATTATTAAGGTTAATTAACATCATAAAAAACTAAATTCAATAGAAATTTTGGGAAAACTTTAGTCGTCCAATAACTTTAATATTTAATCTGATACCATATTTGTGTTCACATGGTTTTAAAAAAATAATTCAAGGCATAAACACACATTAGAAACATCAAATCCTAGTATAAATAATCATTAATAGTTGAGTCCATGTAAACTAAAAATTGAGAATGTTTATCCTGGTATCTTTGATCCTCTACTACTATCTTCGATCAGTGATTGATGTTTACCATAGATGAATATGAAAAATAATCCTCCATTTTAATTGTATACATGAGTCTATATAATTACCTAGACATTGGGTGAGATTACCCAAATCCACTATGGTATGATAACAACCTATACTATAAAAACGTTACGAAAGAAGTGATATATGATGGGTGGATGGATTTAGTAAAGCAATTATCAATGATCACACATACACTTCTCATGGTTACCACTTGATTATATAATCCTTTGTATAGTACTGAGACATATTTCACAACTAACATCATATTTTATTTTCATTAGAAAGTCCACAGAATACAAAAAACCCCCACAAGGGAAGATACAACTAAGGATTAGGAAAGTTAGAAGTAATAAAGACCATGTGCATCTGCAACAACGAGATTCACTGTAACACCCCAAGATTTTATGAAAAATATTCTTATTAATTTTATTAATGTCCTATGTCATATTCTAAACCAAAAGGATCTTTCACAACATGCATCATGGACTTGCCTTACAATACATGAAATCACGACCTTCCTCGATAGCGCGTGTAGTACGCAATACCGAGTTTCACTAAACAACGATATGCTATTTAAATATTATTAAAACTAGCCATTATGAATAGTAATAACCACTTTTTGAAATTTTGAAAATTTTATTTTTCAAAATGGACTTTATTTTTGGATTCGGAATATCAAAATTTGCTTAGGGTGAAATTTTGGTACTTTTCAGATAACTTTCATTTTCTGATGAATAGTGAAAATTACTAAATTTTAATTAAAAACAATTTTTTTAATCGAAATAATTAATAGTGATAAATTATTAATTTTAGTGGATTTATAGTATATTTAGAATATATTTTTACAATTTAATACAATGTTGGACATTGGATGTAATTTCACATTTAAACCAGACCTAAATAGTGTCAATCTTTTGATAGTTATTATCTCTTAAGAACATGCTATTTGTTTAGACGACCAGAATTAATTTTTAAATTAATTAATGAAACTGATATTTTTTGAATTTGTTAAAATAGACATAATTTTTGAGTTCATAATATCAAATATATCTTAGGCCGAATTTTTGATATTTTTCTAGAAACTTTCATTTTTTGAAGAATAGTGAAACCACGAAGAGGTAGTTAAAAAAAATGAATTTTTCATAAAACATAATTTTACCTCTTCTGTGAGTGGAATTTCAAAAATCCAAGAGACATGGTTGATGTTTATTAAGTAAAATGTGGTTCAATGAGATGAAAATAATTTTTGGTGGATAGTAACTTTTTACTTTTTTTTACCATGGTTAAAAGTAAATAGGGTAATTAAGGGTAAAACTAATATTATTACCCTAACACATGTCCTAATTCTATTGTATAAGTGTAATTAGACCAAAAACAACCTTAGGAATAAAATATGACCATTTAGGCCCACTTGGATTAGATTAGGACATTTATTATTAATTTATTTAAAGAAGGGTTAAAATAGTTAAAATCAAAGTTTAATAAGTAAATAATTTTTAATATAGGGTTATAAATACGATAAATTCGACTATAAATATTAATTGGAAAGATAAAAGGATTTCCTACATAATGGTATTTTATTTGTAAATTTTATACATTAAATATTTTAATTTATTTATGACACAAAGATGATGCAGTAATTATCTTATTAATGAAATATTGACATAATTGATGTTATAAATACCCAAATAAAGGTAATTTGAGACTTTTTATGAATTAAAATAATTTTAATGGTTAATATGACATGTTATTATTGATTTAATTAAATTTTTTCGAACTAATCATTCTGTTATGATTTTCAAAAAAATCAATTAAAAAATAGTATCAAAATTGACATAAAATAGTTTTTAAAACAAATATTATATTATTAATTGTAAATTTATTCCTAAAAATATTAGAATCGGACAAATGACTTAGATAAGGTTATATATATTAATAATAAACAACTTGGGGTTCGTTTGGCTTGTTATAGTATGTTTATTAACCTTATAGTGTAAGAACACAAAAAGACACGGTAAAAGTAAAATTATCTAACATAAAGATAAAACTAAAGGATAAGGTTAAAATAGTAAACGAAACTATTCCAAATTCTATTGTATGAGAGGATTTAGACCCATACCCACCTTAGCTTATAAATAACTCAATTTTGAGCTATTTAAAACCGAATTGGGCTTTATAATAAAATAATATTTTTAGTTTTTCCGAAGGAGCCCCTCTCCTCCCTTATAAAAGGGCACCTCCTCCCTCTCTTCTTCACACCACTTTCAGCCTTCCAGCTCGGCCAAACCCTGAAAAATTATCTTCTACACTTCCCTAGAAACATCCTAGAGGTTCTGGTCTTCTTCAATGACACATTTTTGTGCCCTAAAAGGAGATCTCCAAGAGGCCCTTCAAAGAAGAGGTAATGTCTGTTACCGATTCTTTCAACTTTATTTCTTCTTACACTTCTTCTTCTTAGGTTGTTTCATTATGAAGTAACACCATAAGTATCAATAATATACTGATATGTTATTATAAGTATGAAAAAACCCTATTTCACCATCTATCCATCCTACGGAAAACAAAATCACCGCGCGTGCGTACGTACGGAATACCGTCTCCACACCATGGTGTATTCTATTTTCCACCACCACCTTACTTGGATGGGTATAATGGTGTAAATAATAACTATATTTGATTATTATAAAGTGATATTTATTCTGAAATATTATACATACACTCCAATACAATTCCACGATCATGAGAATGATATCATCACTCGTGCGTACGTACGGACTATCGTCTCCACGACGCGATGAGATTCATTCTCCACGTTAACCATTCATGAATGATTATAAAGTATATATAATAAGTAATCATGAAATATATGACATAATAATGATACTTGATTTATTTGTATATATATGTATGTCATCTACTTAATTCCATTCAACTCAATAAGGAAACGAAAACAACGTTCATGCGTACAAACGGCCTACCGTCTCCATGAACGGTGTATTTCTTTCCATTTACTGATCTATTATATATATGTATATTCTGAATATATATTATATATAAATCATGTTTTATATTCTGTAATTAAGTAATCATGATCTATGTAATCATATGAATAATTACAAGTCAAAACACGGACGACAAATAAAACTATTTTACCAAAAACGCTCTTTAACATAGAATTTACAAAAGAACGGGTAAAATAAAGTCATAAGTGAACCATATATGATATCATAACAATGATTATGATTCTGGAATAAGTCAATGAAATTATTTATATCATTATACAGGAGGTTCGGACACTTACGAAGCAAATCGGACCTAAGGTAAGGAAAATATCACAATCTCATTTTTATCCGAGATTGTTTATACTTTGGTATTTACTGGGGTGTATTTTATCATCCAAATCCATGTTTCCTAAATATGTAATATTATTTACATCCATATTAAATTTTTTAAATCCTATTTTACCCTTCAGTGAGTTTTTAGTAAAAGATATGAAAGGAATCTTTTGTCGTTTTTTCGTATGAGGTTCTTTTTGACTTTTCCAACAAAAGTATGAGAAGAATGTTTTTTTAACTTATACGGCATGAATGTATTTTTAAAACAATATTTCCAAGAATCTTCCTTTACAAGTTTTCAAGTTTATTTTTAATCAATTTCTTTTATTTTAAAATTGTATGACATATTAAGAAAGGAAAAATGTTTTTAAGTAGAAAGGATATTTTCCCCAAGAATGGAGTTCAAGAGTTTTATCAAAATTATTTTCCATCTAAGATAATATAGGTTTCTATTTCTATCCCTATTATTACATGGATCTTATTATGTTGTGATGGAAATATTTTTATGAATTCCTTTATCTGATATGAATTGTTTTACGATGTCATGATGTTTAAGATTCCCATTTTTATTACCTGGGTTATGCTATGATGTATGGCTTATGATTTTGTGGCACACATAAGAATGGTATCATTATGAGATGGGTGGGACCTATATCTCCATCCAATGCATTGGGTAAAGATTTTATATCTCATGAGATGGACATGGCTGGAAAGACAGGTTAAACCGGTTCAGTGAAACGGGACTAAAACGAGGAGTGAACTCGGTTCAGAAATGGACTTTGTCCACAAAGATAGTCTTGGAAGTGAGTCTTGACTAATAAGAAATGATTATCTATGATTATGTGTGTATGAAACAATGTTTAATGTTTTAAGTTATGATTATTGGGATTACATTTAACTACTATGATTTATCCCATGTTAGGATATTATGATCTCTTTTACAGGTTAAGATTTCCAAAATGTTATGTTCTTATGAATATGATGTGATTGATATTTCTTTTGATTACCCTTACTGAGCATTTTAGCTCACCCTTTTTTGTTTTTTCCCCAGGATATAGAAAAAGGTTTTAGGAAAAAAGGGAGATATTTATGGGAGATGTTGAAGATCATTCACCACGATTAGAAGATTATATTTCATGTTTCCAAAGACACTAAACTATTACGGTACTTGTGTGTGTTTTTGTTATGTACTAAGTATTCCGCAAAAGTAATGTAATGTCCATGTACGTTAAGATTAGGGTCTCTACAGTCGGTTTCAGAGGAAAGGTTTAGTCAACCTTTGGAAACTAGGATGTGAGAACTTTAGTGAGATCCCAATATATATTTCTAAGGTATGTATAGGGATGTACCTAAGGTTAAGTATATGTATAGGTTATAGTACTAGAATTACGATAACCTAAGATGTTAGATATTAAAGGTACTCCCCCTTTATTATGTTGTTTTCCCTAGCATGATTTTTGCCTCTCACACTATTCTTTTTGAGTTTTAGAAGATGGATGGAACCCAAAGGAACCGTGTTGATCAATGTAATGGGCAATGCAATGATTGTCATCCTGAATAAACAAATGTTATGGGAGATGGAGTGAAAAATATTATTTCTATACTTACACAAGCTATGAATCATTCTGGACATCCAAATGAGAAGAGAAGGGAACAATATTCTATTGAGTCCTTCATGAGGCAACGTCCACCTTCATTCAGTGGGTCTTCTGATCCACTTGTTGCTGAAAAATGGATCAGTACTACTGAAAAGATATTTTCATTTTTCAATTTTATGAACATGATAAAGTCATCTTAGCAGTATATCGTCTGGAAGGTGAAGCTGATCAATGGTGGAATCTTATCAAGAATACTAGGCCAAGAGATGATATTGAGTCCACGGAATGGGACAAGTTCAAGAACTTATTTTTCAATAAGTACTTCCCTTGTATTCTTCGAACAAAGATGGAGAAGGAGTTTCTTGAACTAAAGCAAAAGGATGATGAATCTGTTGGTATATACGAATAGAATTTTACAAGGCTTTCCTGGTATACATCTGGCTTTATCATCCAACCTGAAAGTAAAGTTGATCGATTCTTTAGTGGCTTAAAACCAAATCTTCGAAGGCCATTAGCTATAAGAGACTTCAGTAGCTATGAAGAAATTGTTCATTGTGCTATCAAGGTAGAAATGGATGTTGGTGTTACTTATCCATCTCATAGTTTTGATAAGAAACAAAAGATGGAGTTCAAGGAGAAATCTCAGAATAATGGTGAAAAGAAGATGATTGTTTCCTTATGCTCAAAGTGTGAAAAGAAGCATGGTGGAGATTTTCTTAAAGGGACTAGAAAATTTTTTAAGTGTGGAAAAGAAGGTCATCGAGTATCCGAGTGTCGAAGTAATGGAAAAAAGGTTTCTAATGACATGAATAATGAAAAGACTGTAGATAACGCACCACCAACACTTCAATGCTTCAAGTGCAAGGAAATGGGGTATTATGCTAATCAATGCCCTAATCCAAGGGTTAGTGATGACCGACATGGGAAACCACTTAAGGAAAAGGACAAAGGGAAGTCACATGAAATCACTATTGGCGATGTTGAATATGACAACGATGTGGTGGAATGATTATGTGTTTATGTAATGGGATTCCAAAATAATGTTGTATATAGTATCGTGGAATATTGGAATATTTATGTATTGGTCTATTGTGGTTTTCAATAATTTTATGGTACCGATAACCATGGAAAGTGATTGAGATATTTTTGGTAAGCAGATGATATGCGCATAATGAATGGATAAGAAGATAATGAGATGTTTGATTGTATTCATGAGCTCATGATTGATATAAGGACTAACTGATATCATGGTTTGAGTATAAAGAATTTTGAGGATTTTGGTTTGTGGAAAGTGTTAACATTTAACTGTATTCATGTTTTCAGTAAGGTTCAATGGGTATTCATTCTTCAAGAGAATACATGATTAAGGTATTCAAATTTTTGTAATTTGACCAACAATATATATCTTATGATATATGGGGGATAAATGATGGCATTCACGTGATTGTTATGTGACATTTCATGTAATCATTTTCTTTATACTATGAGCTTGGACCGAAGTATTTTAGATAAGCCTAAATATTGGAAAGGATTATGTTGGACATAAGTTAGGATAGAATTTTTTTTGATATTATTGAAGGGATGTTATAGTAATATAGATTTAGGAAAAGGACAACCTACAGGACGGGCAACAACTCATCGCGTCGGACAAGGCTGTGGGAATCAAACCCACAACTGAAGTGCGACTGGCCTTTATCGCCTACCACTGGCCTACAAGAAGTCCCTGTTTAGTAGAAACTAGTTTTTTTATATTAAGTAGTATTATATATGAAGTATAAGTCCATTTTAGGAACCATATATGATTAATCTCACCATAGATGGACTTATGTATTTTTTGATAACTTTTCTAACCTTTTGTTTGAGACAGATGGAATGACCCATCATTCTATTACATGATCTGCTAACACATCACAAATAAAAAATTAAAATTAATTTCTTTAAGAGATGAAGTGGAAATTGTCCAAAGAACGACTAACGGTGTGACTATACCAAAATCACGAAAGTATTTATTCTAATTCCAATTTCATCAACTTTAGGGAATTTATCTTGAAAACCAAAAATGTTGTCCTAGTGCTCTTATATCTGATGAATCAGA
Organism: Viscum album; assembly: GCA_963277665.1. Classification (NCBI taxonomy): domain Eukaryota; kingdom Viridiplantae; phylum Streptophyta; class Magnoliopsida; order Santalales; family Viscaceae; genus Viscum; species Viscum album. The sequence goes on along the minus strand of CAUJRU010000261.1, from coordinate 364,099 downwards.
TGGTACCTTAGATCGTCACAAATTTATGGCTTTGTGATTGCTGGATTTTCCATAGCCATGTTCTCTACCACTCTCCATCAGAACATGATGGTTAGATTTCTCTTCCATATCCATATTTTCACCTATGTGGAAACCCAGTGATTAGTTTATTTGGGTAACCGTTACATTTCATAATTTTGTTTTTAATGATTGGTTTTGGTATTATTTTTTACGATGTGGGTTTCCATTAAAGAAACTTTCTAGTAGTAAACCATTAATAACCCCGACGAATTTCGAGGGAAAAATTCATTTTAAGGGGGTAGAATGTAACACCCCGAGATTTTATGAAAAATATTCTTATTAATTTCATTAATGTCTTGTGTCGTATGCGAAACTAAAAGGATCTTTCACAACACGCATCCTTGACTTTCATTTCATTACACGCAATCACGACCTTCCTCGATAGCGCGTGTAATACGCAATACCGAGTTTCACTAAACAACGATATGCTATTTAAATATTATTAAAACTAGCTGTTATGAATAGTAATAACCACTTTTTAAAATTTTGTAAATTTTATTTTTCAAAATGTACTTAATTTTTGGATTTGGAATATCTAAATTAGCTTAGGGTGAAATTTTGGTACTTATCGGATATCTTTCATTTTCTGATGAATAGTAAAAATTACTAAATTTTAATTAAAAACAACCTTTTTAATCGAAATAATTAATAGTGATAAATTATTAATTTGAGTGGTGTTAGAGTATATTTCAAATATATTTTTACAATTTAATACAATGTTGGTCATTGGATGTAATTACACATTTAAACCAGACATAAACACGTGTCAATCTTTTGATAGTTATTATCTCTTAAGAACACGCTATTTGTTTAGATGATGGGAATTAATTTTTAAATTAATAAATACAACTGATATGTTTTGAATTTGGTAAAATAGTCATCATTTTTGAGTTCATAATATCAAATATAGCTTAGGCCTAATTTTTGGTATTTTTCTCGAAACTTTCATTTTTTGATGAATAGTGAAACCACTAAGTGGTAGTTAAAAAAATGAATTTTTCATAAAACTTAATTTTACCACTTCTATGAGTGGAATTTCAAAAAACCAAGAGACACAGTTGATGTCAGTAAGTAAAATGTTGTTCAATGAGAAGAAAATAATTTTTGGTGAATAGTAACTTTTTACTTTTTTTATCACGGTTAAAAGTAAATAGGGTAATTAAGGGTAAAAATGATATTATTACCCTAACACATGTACTAATTCTATTGGATAAGTGTAATTCGACCAAAAACAACCTTAGGAATAAAATATGACCATTTAGGCCCACTTGGATTAGATTAGGACATTTATTATTAATTTATTTAAAGAAGGGTTAAAATTGATAAAATCATAGTTTAATAAGTAAATAATTTTTAATATAGGGTTATACATAAGATAAATTCTACTATAAATATTCATTAGAAAGGTAAAAATATTTCCTACATAATGGTATTTTATTTGTAATTTTTAGACATTAAATAATTTAATTTATTTATGACACAAAGATGATGCAGTAATAATCTTTTTAATGAAATATTGACATAATTGATGTTATAAATACCCAAATAAATTTAATTTGAGACTTTTTACGAATTAAACTAATTTTCTAGGTTAATATGATATGTTATTATAGATCTAATTAACTTTTTTTGAACTAATATTTCTGTTATGATTTTCACAAAAATCAATTACGAAATAGTGTCAAAATTGACAGAAAATAGTTTTTAAAACAAATATTATATCATTAATTGTTATTTTATTTCTAAAAATCTAAGTTTAGGCCAAATGACTTAGAAAAGGTTATATATATTAATAATAAGCAACTTGGGGTTCTTTTGTCTTTTTATAGTAAGTTTATTAACCTTATAGTGTAAGAACACAAAAAGACACGGTAAAAGTAAAATTATCTAACTTAAAGCTAAAAATAAATTATAAGGTTAAAATAGTAAACTAAACATATCCAAATTCTATTGGATGAGATTATTTCGACCCATACCCATATTATCTTCAAAATAACTCAATTTGGATCTATTTAAAACCGAATTTGGTTTTATAATAAAATAATATTTTTAGTTTTTCCAAAGGAGCCCCTCTCCTCCCTTATAAAAGGGAACCTCCTCCCTCTCTTACTCACACCACTTTGAGCCTTAAAGCTCGGAAAAACCCTGAAAATTCCCTTCTCCACTTCCCTAGAAACATCCTAGAGGTTTTGGTCTTCTTCAACGGCCAATTTTAGTGCCCTAAAAGGAGATCTCAAAGAGGTGCTTCAAAGAAGAGGTAATGTCTGTTACCGATTCTTTCAACATTAATTCTTCTTCCACTTCTTCTTCATAGTTTGTTTAATTATGAAGTAATAACATTAGTATCACTCATATACTGATATGTTATTATAAGTATGAAAAAAACCCTATTTTACCATCTATCCATCCTATGGAAAATGAAATCACTACGCGTGCGTACGTACGGAATACCGTCTCTACGCCGTGGTGTAATCTATTTTCCACCACCACCTTACTTGGATGGGTATAATGGTGTACATAATAACTATATATGATTATTTTAAAGTGATATTGATTCTGAAATATTATACATACACTTCAATACAATTCCATGATCATGATAATGATATCATCGCTCGTGCGTACGTACGAACTACCATCTCCACGACGCGATGAGATTCACTCTCCATGTTATCCATTCATGAATGATTATAAAGTATATATAATAAGTAATCATGAAATATATGACATAATAATGATACTGTATTTACATGTATATATATTTATGTCATCTACTTAATTCCATTCAACTCAATAAGGAAACGAAAACAGCGTTTATGCGTACGTACGACCTACCGTCTCCATGAACGGTGTATTTCTTTCTATTTACTGATCTGTTATATATATGTATATTATGAATATATATTATATATAAATAATGTTTTATATTCTGGAATTAAGTAATCATTATCAATTTAATCATATGAATAATTACAAGTCAAATCACGGACGACAAATAAAATGATTTTACCCAAAATGCACTTTAACATGGAATTTACAAAAGAACGGGTAAAATAAAGTCCTAATTAAACCATATATGATATCATAACAATTATTATGATTCTGGAATAATTCAATGTCATTATTTAAATAATTATACAAGAGGTTCACACACTTACGAAGCAAATCGGACCTAAGGTAAGGAAAATATCACAATCTCATTTTTATCCGAGATTGTTTATACTTTGGTATTTACTGGGGTGTATTTTATCATTCACATCCATGTTTCCTCAATATGTAATATTATTTCAATCCATCTACAATTTTATAAATAATATTTTACCCTTCGGTGAGTTTTTAGTAAAAGATATGAAAGGAATATTTTGTCGTTTTTTCGTACGAGATACTTTTTGACTTTTTCGACAAAAGGACGAGAAGAATGTTTTTTTAACTTATACGACATGAATGGATTTTTAAAACAATATTTTCAAGAATCTTCCTTTAAAAGTTTTCATGTTTACTTTTAATCAACTTCTTTTAGTTTAAAATTGTATGACATGTTATGAAAGGAAAAATGTTTTTGAAGTAGAAAGGATATTTTCCTCAAGAATGGAGTTTAAGAGTTTTATAAAAATAATTTTCCATCTAAGATAATATATGGTTCTGTTTCTATCTCTATTATTACATGGATTTTATTATGTTGTGATGGAAATATTTTTATGAATTCCTTTATCTGATATGAATTGTTTTACGATGTCACGATGTTTAAGATTACCATTTTTATTACATGGGTTATGCTATGATGTATGGTTTATGATTTTGTGGCACACCTAAGAATGGTATAATTATGAGATGGGTGGGACCTATATCTCTCTCCAATTCATTGGGTAAAGATTTTACATCTCATGAGATAGACATGGTTGGAACGGCAGGTTAAACCGGTTCAGTGAAACAGGACAGAAACGAGGAGTGAACTCGGTTCAGAAATGGACTTTGTACACTAAGATAGTCTTGGAAATGAGTATTTACTAATAAGAAATGATTCTCTATGATTATGTGTGTATACTACAAAGTTTCATGTTTTATGTTATGCTTATTGGGATTACATTTCACTACTATGATTTATCCCATGTTATGATATTATAATCTCTTTTGCAGGTTAAGATTTCAAAAATGTTATGTTCTTATGAATATGATGTGATTGATATTTCTTTTATTTACCCTTACTGAGAATTTGAGCTCACCCTTTTATGTTTTCTTTTCCCCAGGATATAAAGAAAGGTTTTAGGTAAAAAAAGGGAGATCTTTATGGGAGATGTTTAAGATCTTTCACTACGATTAGAAGATTATATTTCGAGTTTCCAAAGACACTAAACTATTATGGTCCTTGTGTGTGTTTATGTTATGTACTAAGTATTCCGCAAAAGTAATGTAATGTCCATGTACGTTAAGCTTAGGGTCTCTACATTCACCCCTACACTGTAATAGTGCTTGTAATGGGAAAACCCCCCTCCCATGATGCATATACAAAGAGGATAAGAATTACAAAACCTTGTTTCCCTCCATGTGTGACGATCTTTAATATAATTTCCGAGGAGGCCCCTACATCTATGAATAATATATGAGATCGACCAATAAATGATACATAATACACTAAGTGAATTATGTAGAGTGATGAAATCCATTTTAACCAATATCACATTGATATTATCATACATGCATGAAAAAGTAATAAACGATGAGAAAATACATAGACTCTTCCTTGAGTGAGTCCCCATTTACAAAAGTCACTGTAAATGCTAGAGAGACAATCCCCCAGTGGTCCTACACCACACAACCTCCCCTCATGAGGCTTGAGTTGAAAGACCCACCAATAATGAGATTAAATCAAGAGATAAGATTTTTTCAACTTACCCACTACCCAGACTAGTGTCCATGTCAGAAGAAATGTGATTCCTACCTACGAGAATAGGTTTCAGTGATAGGGAATCAACCTAGATTTTGATGAGAGAGGTCAGGTCGACCAATTTAGTCTTGGTAATGATGGTTATGGTCCTTGTCAGGCATTGAACCCCTTTAATCCAGGTGTTATTATGCACCTGTCAAGTGTTCCATCATCCCACTAAAAAGATGAACGACCATACTTCCATTCCACACCATTAATTACAGCATCTAAAAATCAACAATCTAGAAGTTTTGACTTCTATTCGTCTTATCCAATGATGCTAGTGATGTCTCCAAACTCTATCCTGACTACATGTTCCCACTCTCATTCAATGAAAAGTTAGTTGGAAGAATCCTCCCATTGGTTCTTACATCAAAGACATTTCTATACCATGGGTATGAAAAACCACTTGATATTATCCTTGGTAGGTAATTACCAATTCTAGATACACCACAAAAGCAAGTTGTATTTTTCTAGGGCCTCTTTACACAACAATATTTCTTCCCATCTATACTTATCCCTAGAAACTAGTGAAACCATCCTCAAATAGATCACCATGAAGCCACATGAGGATGATTCGAAGAAAACAAACCTATAAGGATCATTGTTCAGCTTAGTGAGATCAAATAATTTATACTGCTTCTTGTCTAATGCTACGTTGATAAATGTTGGATGTATGGATCACATCTGAACTAGATGTCAGACACTGGATATCCTGAAAAAAAACAAGAAACCAACACAATTATTATTTAATTATGTGATATCCCTTCTACCCACTATCCAACAGGTATGATTTTAGAGGAGTGTGAGACGGGGATTGATTATTAACCAAAGAGAGAAGGGGCCACCCCTTGGCATGGTCAATTTGTCATTTCTCTTCCTTTACATGAACCTTCTTTATAGGGTCTGTCCCTCTAGGACCTCCTAATAAAACTTCACATTCATGTTATGAAGTGTTTCCAAGATATTCTTAACATTGATACCTCACTCCCTAATAGGTTTGACCATTCTTCCCCAAGATTCCCAGTGGTTCTTTCCTTCCGAATTGGAAACCCAAATTAATGAATCCATAAACATATCAATGTGGGATATAACTACTTTTGGAACATATATAACTGACAAAGAAAGGATTGGAATGGTATAAAGCAAACTATTCACTAGGGTAATTCTTCCACTATGTGAGAGTTTTCTGTGATATTACTCAAATTTCAAGAAACATTCATTTTAATCATTTACTTACAACTTCATACCCTATTGTAAAACCAAATATCATAAAGTTTCATCTTATACTATTTTTATATAATAAAATCTATACTTATGTGGAAGCTCACACAAAATTAAATCTTAACACTCAGTTGTTATAAATAATTATATGATATTATTTGGGTCACACAAAATTATTCTTCACACCTTATAATATATCTATTAATATAGTAAGAATTTATTTAGAAGAATCATTCCAATATTTTAGTATCATATTAAATGATATAAAAAATGAAATTGGAAATGGATTTTTTAAACTTTGATAGCATATATGAAAATTTAATTTTATCATACAATATGATATAATATTAACACATCATATGTATTGAGGATTTAGGGAATATCTTATTTAGAATTTGTATACACCCTTGTTAGTGCATATTAATCATCACAACACATAACAACAAAGAACATTTGATTGGGTAATAATTCTATATTCAATAAGAGACATATATATAATTCCATATATTTTCCAGTTACTTATAAAAAATAGTAAAACAATCATGGAGTCTATTATACTAGCTCATTTCATTAATCCTTAAGATATCATTGCACCATCATGTATTAAGACTAAAAAATCAATAGAAGAGAGATCCATAAATTTGGTAATATAATATGAATATGAGAAACTATATTGTTTTCATATAACCCTTCAGACGATTGAGTACCCATTTGACTATATCTTATTTATTATAACATAGATTGTTAACCAAATCAATTTTAAAAAACATATGCAATATTTGTTCTTATATGAGTAATAGTGTGAAAACCTAGGTAATTACAATAATTAATCAATTTCATGTATAATAAGTATTCATGATTGTATTTCCAGGATTTGTATTCACTATAATAATTTAAGGTATTTTTTTAATCAAAAAAGAAATAGTTTATTTTAACGGATTTTCATTCCATGAATAATAAATTTTTATTTTAAACATAAAATTATATTTTTTTAAATATAATTTCATGAAATTAAAATCATTTATGTTTTAAATATATCAAATCTATCCTTGGGTGAATATTTAAGATTTTTCTAAAATGATTGACTTTTGGGTAAATAGTGAAAAATAAATATTTTTATAGAAATTGTCATTTATTTTATAGTATATAAAAATTCGCATTATATTTTTTAATAGTTTTAATGTATAATCACTATCATTTTAATAAAAAATAAATTAATTGTATAGTAATCATCAGTATACTTGATTTTAGTGTAAATTATTTTTTATTTTTATAAACAAAATTTCCTAAAGAGATTAGTTTTAAATTGTGTTCTATGTTCTTATATTGAAATTAATTTTATCCACATAAAAATATTGAGTATTTTAAAGTGTATTTTATATTTGGTTTTATGATGTTGGAATTATATAATGAGGTAATTTAATGTTTTCAATAATTAATAGTAAACATGGTAAAATTTTATCAACATGGTAAAGGTTGAAATATGCTAACTAGGGTTAATAATTTATGATGAGTTACAAAATAACATATTAAATATTATTTGATTATTTTAGTTCAACTATTATCACCAAGAATTATAAATTGTATTTAATTAGTTCCACTTAAACTTGATTAATGAATTTATAATATTTAAAAATTTTTAATAATTAAAAGAGTTCCACTCCCTTAACATATAAAAGGGAACCTTCACACCTCACAAATTCACAAACATATCTCATACCAACATGTGGTCTACGACATCTATGAAGTGATGTGACTCATTGTTCATATATAAATTATTTCGATAGTCATAAGTATTTATTTTATGAATAAATATGAAATTTAAAATATTTTTATTAGTATTTAAAATTAATCTTTTATTTATTTAATTTCTGTTTATGCATTAGAAAATTTAAAAAATCACTCAATATTACATACAGACTAATCTATCCAAGAAAATATGTAAGTATTTTTTTCATGAATAGCCTATATTTATGGTGAAGAAATTATGTTAAATGTATAAAAATTTAAATTTCAACAAGTTTTATGTATTGAATATAATGGATCTATGGCCCCTTTGACCATGGTAAATGAACTGAAGTTATTTTGGTGATAATAAATCAAAGAACCACGCAATATCAGATATAAACTCTACTGATTTATTATCTAAATAAAATATTATATTAAATGAAATAAAAGTATATATAATAAGTGAATAATGTTTACAAATTTTATTAAGAAAATAGAAATTAATATAGTTCTAATATTTATAAATGTATATTATGTATATTGTGAGTTAGAGGATGATGTAAGTTGTTTTTTAAGATGTATTTTTTTTACTATTTTAATATATTTTCACTCTATTTAAATGTTCTTAAAATTATTTTCTAGAAGATATATCTATATTTAAATGATTTAAAGTGGTATTTTAAAATACCTTTAACTCTCATTGAAAATTATTAGGTGGAGAATTTTAAAAGATTTTTTAATTATTATTTTTGACACTTTGTTACCAAAGATATTTTTTTTTCATTTACTACCTGACCAGCTTTTACTGATTTCATATCCATTATTTGTTATCAATATTACATAAAAAATTTTAATGTGTTTTAAAATAACATAATACAAATGTTGTTATGAGAATTTATAATTTTAAAATGTTTTACAAATAAAAATATATTAATTATAAATTTTTGAGATAACTAAAAGTGAATTATCATATGGGATATAATTATAAAATTTAGGGGTTTTAGGATATAAATGAAATATTTTACATATTTCTATTATGATTTGGTATGTATACATTTTATAGGATAATGAATGAGCCAAATATAACTTTGATAATTGGTAAGACTAATATTTATCTCTAATGTATTAGGTAATGATGATAGAGTTAATGAGAAATAGTTTACTATTAAGAGGTATATTGGGATTAACTTTTATAGTTAAATCATTGTAAGGGTTATTCTAAGGTTGATTGTAATGATAATGTCCCTAGATAACAACACATTTTTAATGACTTTTATAGACTATATGGTAACAATTTTCATTTAGTAAACTAATAGAATGAACTCATGATTATAATAATGTTTATGATCTTTTAAAGGTGAAAGTGTTGTTTCCTTGTTTTCTTATATTTTCTTACGTTAATTTTACAATTATGACTTTTTCATTTATTATTTTTTATAAAAAAATTATAAAAACATATGTATTTGACGTTTATTTCATGGATAAGTAATGATTTTTATCTAAATGTGTGTATTTAAAAAAGTCTAATTTTTTCCTTATAGGTTTTCATGAAGTTTAAAATATGCTAGTGTTATTGATTTTTTATGTCCATTAATAATATAATTTTTTCATCATAAAAATATTTTAAAAATATTTTCAAAAGACTTAAGGATTTTTTGAGATTATATCAAGGTCAATGGTGATATATCCTGAATGATAAAAATGTTTAATTAATGAAATATAAGCTCAAATAAAGGAACATATTTATTTGAATAAAATGTAAACTATGGTGAAATTTCCACTATGTTATTTAATAGTTGTATTAATTTTATAAATATCTAAATTGAAATGATCCTATTTTTTTGAATGTTTTTACCATGTGATAAATCATATAATTATGGGTTGATTATGTTATAGGTTATTATATATATAATTCATGAGACACATAATAACCCATTCATATTATAACTAAGAAACTACCCTAACAACATTTGATATCACCCAATCCATAGAAGCATATGAGTGTAGAAATAGGTGAAAAATCAAACTTATTGGAAATTCTTAAAATATTTTCAACGTAATGGGAGTGATAAAATAAAATAAAATTTCTATTTTTTATATAACATTCACATAGAACCTTCCTTTCATATCAACGTATTTAGATAAAATATACAGTCTCACTTACTTGATTATTATTGGTTACAAAAATTAAGATTCCTTTAATATATAACAAATTAAAGATAGAATTATCATTTTTAAAACTATAGTAATTTTTTTATTATCTTCATTAACTACATATACATTTGATAAAATTACGTTATTAAATTTATCATTCCATTATTTAGGATAATTTTTTAAACTATATTTTGATCATACCAATTTCCAAAAAAGTTTTTTTTCTTGCTTCTTGGAATCCTTCTAGAAATTCAATAAATATTTAATCATCTAATTCTCCATTTAATGATATCTTTTTTATATTTATTAGATTAATTCAAAAAAGATATATGAAAGAAAATGGGGAAATAATTTTAATATAAGAAGAAACAACAATAATAGGATTGTTATGAAAATAATAATTTCTTTCATTTTGAGTAAACCCATTGGCAAAAAATAAAAATTAATATTTCCTAACTACACCATCAAAATTTATTTTTCATTTTAATACCCATCTAAAACATAATGTTTTTGAACCCCTGGTAAGATCAACTAATATTCAAGTGTTTTCCCTAGTTATGGATTCTTTTCATTATTTGTGTATACCATTTAAAAGGGTGCATCAGAACAATACTTATCTTCTTTCTAGGTTTTTTTATTAGACACTTTTTGTAAAAACAGAGTTTGTCACATGATATTATGATTATATAATTCCAAAAAGTTCATGAAGAAAAAAATATTTATATTTTTTTATCCACAGTGTTTTTCTTTTATATTATTATTTTATATCTTTATGGGATACAAGCTTATTTGATCCAAATTCTACAATTTCAACATTCTTACTCAAAGATGATAAACATGATTCATCCATAATAGTGTGTGAAAATTTGGAAACTATATTAAGTGATAAAAAATCATTATACTAATTAATCACAAATCTTTAATATTTATAATCCTCTATATATCATAGAAAAATGAAGTAAATACCCATTTTATCTTTTATAATCATTTTATGTTTAATTACTCTTTTTATTCCATTAAGAAAACCTTAAAATAATTGAGGTTTTATTTTGTATGTAATCATAAATAAGATGGTTCTGTTAGCTTTACATTTTATATGAACCCTTATTATAATTTCACATAAAAGTAATAATTAATCTCTTTAAAAACCTAATGATATTTCTAAGACAAACATTATAATGTTACCATTTTAGTATTGTTTTAATCTTTTTCAATTCAAAAATATCATATTTGGGATGAAAAATTAAGATATATAATATTATATATCCTTTTAAGATAAATGGAATTTATTCTCAATTACACAATTGTTTTAGATATCATATTTATAAATAATAAATATATATAACATCGTCTTTGGTTTATAATGGATATAAATGTAAAAATCAAGAAAAATCATAGATTATAGTTATAAATAACTATTTAGTACCTATGGTGTGTGCATTATAAAAATCACACACATTACTATGTATTAATTTGAGAAAATTATTTTCACAAAATTTTGGTTTTCATTAATATAACACATTTATTTTAATTTTTATCTATACGGAGTAATAATTCAATATATTGCATGAAATGTATTTTCATAAAATTTATGTGTCCAAAATGGTTGAAAAATTAATGAAAACACTCTTAGAAATATGAGGTATAATAGGTTTGTTTTATTAAAACAAATTTTCATATATATTTCCCTAACAATAAATACCCCACTCTTGAATAAAATAATGGTTTATTACTCAAATAAAATCTTAAACAATCTTTTACCTAATTATATATATGGTTTTTGTTTCCATAATTCATTATATAGAGATTAAAATTATATTTCTAGTTTCATGTATTTTCACATAAGTAACAGTAACTTTTTTTTTTGAATTCTACCATTCATCTTGAATAGTTATTTGGATATTTATTCCCCTTATAGAACTATAATGAATAACTCACTCTTCCAAAGGGACATTGGATCAATTATAATTTTATTTGTTACCTCATTTTTATTTTTATTTTCCTCTACAATTTTAATCTAATTTATTAATATTTTTGAGAAATATCTTCCCTTTTATGCATGAGATAATTTCTAATATTCTTCTAAGATAGAGTGTGCCTTTATATTTTTGTTTTGAATATTATCATAAAATATATATATATATCTATATTATTACATTGAATTCATTAAATACATTTTATTTCATAAAACTACATTAGTACGAATCTTATATATATAATGTTCCTAAAAATCAATTTTGTTACTAGGAAATTATTCCTATAGAATTATTTTTATTTAATGTTTCTATAAAGAATCCCAGGTCACATTAGTTATCCCTTCCTGTTGATAAAAATGGAATAAATTAGCACCAAAAGGATTGAGTATTGTACTCAACACATAAATACATGATTTTACCATCTTTTCCATATATAATAAATGATGAGTGTTTTATATTTTGATATAGGGTCTTGGGAGTTAAAAAAACATCATTATAATTTTTAATCAATAAGTTCATCCTCTATCACCACAATGGTAAATTATTTCAAAAAAATTGTTATATCTTTATTAAATTATTTTGTGTTACCATGTCACAATTGACTATCATAATATAATATTAGGATTATTTTGATACATTTGATATAGAAGTAATGGATATCTCTTATGATAGTATACATACTCTATTGAGACTTATTATGATGTTTATCCCCTCAAAAGTATATTTTGAACCACCAGTCTAGTTTTATTATGAGTTACAAGAGAATAAATTTTAGGATATAATACTGGATAATCACTCAATACTAGTACCTAGTATATAGTGACCATTAATGAAATTTTAAAAAAGTCAGAGTATAATGAAGATATTTTATTCATTTACAATAAAAATTCTCAGTAAATCTTATTTAATATAAGGAGAAGAATCAAAATTTATAGGTCAAATTAGTAATGAGTTTTATATCCCATGTATCCTTTATTTATAGGAATGTATGTAACCTCATTGGATAATATTACATCCCTTTAATAATATTTAGATTCATTTCATGGATTAGATAATACATTCATTTTTAATATAGTTCATCATATCACACTTTATCAAATAAATGGTCCATATAGTTCATGACCAATGAATTGATGTGTCTGGTGGATCATATGTAGTCAAATCTATTATATAAAATTTGATGATTTGATAAACTATGTTTGACCCTAGATAGTTTTTTTTGGGATCTATCCATAATATTTTTTGCACAATTGAATTTCTAGATATCACTATTCTATTAGAAAAACAATGGATCCTCTAAAAACCTCATACTTATGTAGTGTGTAAAGTGATATGTGCATAATTATCACACCATATTTTGTGATCATGTTCATGTGAAATTGGATGGAGTGTCTTACCATCTTGTAATTTCATTTTAAAATGTTATTTTATCCCTATTGAATAATCTAGTGATAACATTTTATGATTTGTCCCAAATATCTCACATTTTCCAATGCGGGAATTCATTCAATGTTTTATCTTTTAAAATAAATTATAATAATTGTTTTAAAAAATTATAATAAATATAATTTATATAAATATTTTATTATAAAACCTAGGGGGAAACATGTTTATGTTAGGGGTAGGTACATAAAACTATAAAATCATGTTATATAAGAACAATCGTACCACATATTTAACATAATCCACAAACCTAACAGGAGATAACTAGTAAGGATTAGAGGGAAGAAAGGGACCCATTTCATCCCCAAACTCATAGTTTCATTGAGATGATGACTATGATATTTACATGGATATGATTTATGTACATTTCATATGATCTATTATTTATTAAATAATATTCCCATTACTAGTAATCAAATCTAAACTATTACAACTTTTTATATAAATGAGAATAAAAATAAGCTATATTATTCATTAAATAAATAATTATAAAACATTAACATATTCATATCTATCATTATCATGTATATATCATAAGATTATTTTATTAAAATGAAACTATTAGAATATTAATGAGTAACACATGGGAATTTGGAGAACTAAAAGATGGCAATAGAAAATAGTTTTAATAAAAACATCAAATTTTTTATCTTTCCCTACGTAGAACATTCCACCTAAACTCCCCTAAACCTGTAAAGTTTATATTGTTCTTTCCCACCACCTCTAATCCCATCATTATCTGAGTAACATACTACCTATGGCCCATACCTCCGTCTACCTCTATGGTTCCTCCTTCTACCAATTTTTTAAAATTCTATCATGTTAGACAATACCCCCTATTAACCCCACAATCACAACCCACCCCATATCATATGGGACCCCTTACAGTCCTCCACTGATATCTCCCTCCTTACAAACATACACACACAAACATACACACATACACTTAAACCCCCTAACAAACCCCCCATTTTCTCAAACTATATAGTTGATTTCCCACAATACCTCCCACACCCATTTCATCACACACTTGAAAAAAAAACTTACTCTATAATACAATATATAGGATATGGATCTCGATAAATCTCTATTGGGTTAGTTAATATAATTTTTTTATTTTAAATTGTGGTTTTAAATATTAATATGACCGATTTGATTTATTTATTCTATTTTCATATTGGGAAAGACCAATATATGTTTTATAAGCTCATAAAAGATTTGAGATACCAATTTATGAAAAATAATTAATAATATTTTATCATAGAGGAGTTATGAATTTGTAAAATGTTTTGAAATCACTTTTTGTAAGGTTTATCTTATTTTAACAAAATATACATACAAATATTTTTTATGCCTATGGATAACTTATTTTTATTTTATAAAATATTAATTATGATTCCATAGTATTGTAAATATTCTCTTGGTTTACCTTAAATATTTTTAAAAAATATAACTTTTTTTCTGATAAAAATTTAAAATAAATATTAAAAATTTTATTATTTAAATATATAATTAAATGTTAGTTATAATTAACAATTTTTTTATAAATGAAAAATTGTAATGATATATCAATGGTGATAAATTGTTTAATTGTTTTTAGGGAAAATAAAAACACATGGATAGATAACTCTATTACCCTCTTATTTTACCTTTAATTTTCAAATTATTTTAAACCACATTGACTTTTAAATAATTATTAAAATAAAAATAATATAAATTTTTTAGAAATTAATAAATTTATGAGTTTTCTAAAGTTATTTTATTGTTAAATATTCAAAATCATATGTAATTGTTTTATGACGTAAATTGATCCAGTTAGTTGATTATAGTTTTATATGCAAGTTGATTTTTTTTATTGTACTATTTTCTATTTTGAGTGTTATATGTTACTTTTCATGAATTCTCATATACATATATATATGGATAAGAATAAAATGAATGGAATTTGTGAGAATTTATAATTATAATTAATTAATTTATATTTTAATGTGTTCTCCCTTTACTTTATTTGATCATACCTTAGGATTTGAACTATCATTCCTAGGTATTAATCATTAATTTATATATATATATATATATATATTAATATAGAAAAAAATTTACATGATACCATTCAAATAAATATAATTCAGGATAGACATTGATAGGACGTGTTGTATATAACAAGTATTTAAATCTATATAGTAGATTCAATGAGTATACTAATATAAAGATCTACGACTACAATATATTTGGTTAATGTGATCATCTAGTCCACATGATAAAATATGAATGATCATGTGTTATAGAAATTATCAAAGGTAAAAACATAGTGAATATGATTATTCCTTATAGAAATGTAGTATATTTTTTTCCTATGACATGAACCCTTTGATGATGAACATGAAGCAGAAAAATTGGTTCTAAACTGAATAGCTTATCTATAAAATTATTTTCAATATTATTATCATACCAAAAAATATTTATTTATTATAGGCCCCATACAAATCTAACATTTGTTGTTATGAGTATTTTAGTAAGTATACACATGATAAAATGCATAAATTCTACTAGATATACTTATTATTGTCATGAAACTCAATATTTAATTTTTTTCCCAGTGTAGTATGTGAAAATAATGCTTATCAAGAGAGAAAAATATATTTAATTTCGTGGAAATTTAGAATATTGATATGTGAGTTTATTGTAAACATTAAGAACAATCCATGGAATAGTAATATATCTTATTTACAAATAATTACAAAAAACATGTCTCTTGACATAAAATTATATTTTATATATTAACTACTTATTAGATATTCAAAAAATTAGCATGAAAAATATGTTTTTTTTCGAAATTTATTATAATGATACTGAAGTAATTTTTTAATTATAGAGAAATTCCCTTAGTTAAAAAACATTCAATCACTTAAAAATTATTATAAATTCATTTTTATAATTAATATTATTTTATAATTATAAAAAATGTGTCAAAAAGAAAAATAAGGGAACAATCTCAGTTATTTATTAAAATTTAGTGAAAATATCCATGATTAATTTCTGAATAATTTGTAAAACACACAAATAAATATGATGTAATATATTCTAGAAATGTTCTAAAATAACTTTTTATATTTATAAATAATTTTCAAATGAGAATAAAAAGTCCAAAAATGGTTAAAAAATTATGGGCTTCTATTAAAATTGACCAAAAAATACGGTAATATCATTAATTAGCTATAATAAAAAACCAAAAATGAATTTAAAATCATAGTTAGAATGATTTAATGTTCCATTCTAGAATTAATATTTTATTTTTTTTATTAAAAACATGAATCAGATTTAAAAAAACATTTTTATTAGATTTTGGAAATTTATTCCAAATTTATCTGTGACATTTAAGAGAAAACCTCATATGAATCAAACATATAAGTTTCATGAAATGAATGAAAATGATTCTTATATATTAAAATTTATTTTTAATATAGATGGAAAGGTATTACATTTAATTCAATGAAAATGATATCATTTTATATGATCATTTTGTTAAGTAAGATTAATTAAAATCAAAAAATATATGAATAAAGTATTTTTCAATCTATTTTCTACTAATATTTGAAATTATAAAAAAGGAATTTAATAAATTAGAATTATTTTTTAAAAATTGGAATTAAACATTGAAGACTTTAAAATTGATCAATATTTTGGGTGATGATGTAAAATAATTATGAATTATTTAATTATGTTATGGAAGAAAAAATAATTCATCAATCCAAAGTGTGATGTTCATATAATGATTGAAAGATCCTTTTATAATATAATTTTTTAAGTTTCAAAGGTTAAAAAATAAGTAAAAAAACAATAATTGAAACTAATTATTTATTAATTATTATGTATTCTTTTATAACCTATAAGTATAAAGTTTCCATTAATTTAATTTACAAGGAAGATGAAGAAAGTTTAGTGTTACTTTTAATTATTAGAATCATTTTTATCTTTCAATCAAGTGTAAAATTTTTAGTACCTATCCAATGATATTTATTTTTCATGACTTTTTTTCCTGCATAAAATAAAATAAAAAATTTGACATCTCATATTATCCAAAAGAACCAAATTATCATTTAAGAATTATAACTCCCTTTTTATTGACCAAAAAACAGTATAAAATGGGAAAATGCACATAGTTTTTTTTTGTAAAAAATAGTAATAATATTATTGATTGAATTATTATTTATATGATTTGAAATAATTTGAATCAAAAATTTTATATGATAATAATAGTAAAAATTTACTTTTTGAATTATATAGTTTTTTCATGATATTAAACATGGATAAAATTATAAAAAATATGGAAACAGGAACATTTAACATTGAAACATAATAAAATTATTATGTTTTCACTTTTGATCATTAGAAACAAACAACACATAAATTATATTTAGGTCATTATAAATAATTTATTTTTACTTTTAGAAATTAAAATTTATTTTAAATTATAAATGAACATATATCATTCAAAAAATTGAGTGGTCTCAATTTCTCAAGAAAACATAAGAAAAAGGCCACCCATTATTATTTGACCTATAGTAATAAGACTCATATCAATCCCATATCCTATATTCATAATATGATTAAAATTTATATTTTGTAATTTTACCTCTTCAATATCCAATCATGAAATGTTAAACAATCAATAAAATAATCTCAGTTTTTCTTGAAAAATTATTTTTGTGATTGTTGAGTCCTTTTTGACATATTGGGACAATATTATTTTAATCTAACAAAATAATTCCCTAAAATCATCAAAATGTTCTTCATATAATTAAGAATTATTTTCACAATGTTAATTTATTTGAATGGACAAAAAATGACCGTTACAATTGTTTCGCACAGAATTCGGGGATGACCTCCTGGACGGGAGATTCAAACGTTCCGATCAGTTTCTAGCGGGTTTGTTCGTAGAACCGGAAACATCCAATGATTCCACATCCGTTTGGACATAGTTTCCAAAGGTATGCGCTCATTATCTTGTGGACTGATGAGGCTTACCAATTTGCATTGGTCGAGAGGATGGGAGGTCGGACTCATCACACCTTTTTGAGGGGAATTATTGTCTACTCCGGGACTCTCTTTATAGATTTACGTTATGTTCGTGAATCCTTATTACATTACCAAGTATAAAATGAGATTTCTATTAGTTTTAACAATCAATGATTAAATATGTAAGAAATTTAGAGAATTTTTTATATATATTCGAGGTTCTTTATCAATAGAGAATCATCTGTATCTATTTAGAGATTCTTGGTCAATGGTATCCTTCGAAACATTTATAAAAGTCTCTTGGTCATTATGATGACCAGGCTGGTTTTAAAGCCACTCAGTGGGGCACTTTAAGTTTATCTTCATTCAGAAGGACATGGATTATTTCAAAGTTGGGATCGAACCCAGAAATGGTCTACCTACGTATCCTTTTTTTTTGGAAAAGGAATCAGAACCCACGTAGTTCGAGTAAGGGTATGATTTTTATGATTGATGGCTCAAAGCAGAATGTCACAATTACTTTTACACTCTATGCTCACGGGAGTCATACTCGGTGTGATAAAGAAGAGGTATTAGTAAAATTTAGACAATTGTGCCATGAAAAGATGCAATCATAAGAAATGGTTTGGGGCTTATGTATGTATGACTGCCCAGATAGATGAAGGTTTAGGATTCACTTTTAGGGAGAAAATCCATGAACAGGGTCCATAAAGGTATATGTGCTTCATGGAGATTTGAATACTCTAATCTTGGGGCTTACTCCTAAGGAGGATTCCAAAGTTAGGAGGGGACTTATAATTGGGTTTTACTCCTGAAAAGGAAACCCAAATCAACGGTAAATTAGGACTGGTTAAGAGAAATTAAGGGACTTGGGGCTTACTCCTGAAAAGGATGCCCATAATTATGACTGGGACTTACTCCTAAAAAGGAGGCCCAGGTTAGGGGACTTGGGGCTTACTCCTGAAAAGGAATCCCAAGATTATAACTGAGTCTTAATCCTGAAAAGGAGACCCAGGTTAGGTATTAAGGATTGGGACTTACTCCTAAGAAGGATGCCCAAAATTAGAGATTGGGGCTTACTCCTAAGAAGGATGCCCAAAGTTATGGGACTTGGGGCTTACTCCTAATAATGATGCCCAAGTTAAGGAATTAAGGTTTGGGGATTAGTCCTGAGGAGGATGCCCAAGTTTGGGAACTTTAAGAATTTGGGGCTTACTCCTGAGGAAGATGCCCAGATTAAAGGATTTATAACTGGGGATTATTCCTGAAAAGGAGACCCAGGTTAAGGATTCTCTCATCTTAAAGGATGAGGTTTGAATGAATGAACTCTCCATATTTAGTGACATAAGGATATCAAAATCACTAGGTTTTGAGAGATATTCCACAGAATTCCTTTCAGATAAGGTATTCAAATCAAGAAATCATGCCATAAATGGCTTTGAAGAATGTCTTGAAGACTGAATCTTGAAAAGGAAAGGTGTGATGGCTTAAGAGGGGTAAAATGGGCAAGATGGTCACCAAAAAAGGTAGGGGTGTGCAAGTCTTAAAAGGCGCGCAAGTATTGCGGCGGCGCGCAAGTATTGGTCGCGCAAGTATACTTGCGCGACATGAGGGGTACTTGCGTGATTCTCAAACATCATTAGAATATTTGAGCGACTCTTTATAAATCCCTTTAGAATCCTCTTGAGGTTCTTCCAGAAAAGGGACGCGTGAGTTCTATTGAAGGAATAAGGTGGCATGCAAGTGTTGATGAGTTTCAACACTTAGGCCTTCCTTCTTCTCTTTAAATCTTCTGTTCTAGGTAAGAAATTACCTTTATAAGTGTTCCGGAAGCTTTGAGAAGAGGCTTGGGCGTCGGGAGCTTCAATCCGAGATTCTGGAAAAAAAATCCTCTCGAATGGGGGGACCACAGGGTCTATTTATAGGCAAAAGAAGGCCCTGGGTGGTTACCGGGCGGTTACCACTTAGGTCGCGCAAGTCACTTGTGCGACCAAGGTCGTCGCGCAAGTGTACTTGCGTGACAGTGAGATAACTTGCGCGGTGCAGTTGCTTTTGATCCTCTGTTCATGCCTTTGTCGATTTTTGATGTTTTCTTCAAAGGATGAATCACTTTGAGCTCAGATATTCCCCTTTTCCGATCATTAGATTCTGTGACGAAAGGAGCGTCAACAAAAGTCCCCCTCGGAGTTGGATCCGGAAAGAAATGAGGATTTGACTCTGAGGAAATTGAATACATTCAAAGGAAAAGGGTGCGCTCAAGTCTTCAGGGCACAGAGGGCAGCGCGCAAGTGTGCTGGAACTTGACTTTTATTCAGAGTTCCTTTGTCTTTTGTGGGAAGTTTAAAGTCATGCATGCTGGACATGAAGGGGCTAATGTTTAAGGTCGAAATAGCTTTGACCAAAAATGGGTTAAAATTGATTCAATTCCTTGACAATTTAACTGAAAACATATTACCATACTCAAGTATGAGGGAAAATATGTAAACTATGACTTAAGAATATTTGAATCTGAGGAATGATATGAAAAAGAGCTAAAAGGCATTAGAAGAAGCAGTTTCCACGAATGAAGTTACTATTATTTAAAAAAAACCCGTTAGGGGGTTGAAATATGCAGGGCCACCTAAGGGCATTGGCTGCATGGTTAAATAAATAGCATCTTTCGGCTGACAAGTCTGTTATGTGGACTGTTTATGCAAGGCCACCTATGGGCACGTGCTTCATAGTCAGGCGAAAGAACTCTTAGAAATTTACTTTCCTAGTGCTAAAAGCCAGTGAAAGTTTATGGAGATTCAAATTTTCTAAAGTATAGAGTTTGTTGTATGGAAAGAGGGACTTGAATATGGAGAAGATATTTCCAGACAAGATTATCGAAGAACTGGGTGAATATCACTCCCACGAAGGTCTGACCCAAACGTAGGGAAGAAGAATAAACCATAGACTTGAATACATTCAGATCATGAAAAAGGATATGGGACAAATATGTTAAAAATGGCTATTTTTTGCGGATCCCTACATACTGTCGTTTAAGACAAATAAGGACAAAAGAGGCATTCTTCCCAAGAATGAAGTTACCATCATTTAACAAACCCGTTAGGGGGTTGAATTATGCAGGGCCACCTAAGGGCATTGGCTGCATTGTTATATAAAATAGTATCTTTCGGCTGACAAGTCTGTTATGTGGACTGTTTATGCAAGGCCACCTATGGGCACGTGCTGCATAGTCAGGCAAAATAATTCTCAGAAGTTTGACATTTTTGTGACTAGAAGTCATGAAAAGGGTTATGAAGATCTGAAAATATTTAAGGTTAGGATTATAACACATAAATATGGGTATTGTCTAATGTATATAGAGATACATAGGTCAATGATAACCATAATCATGTTGTGGCTGGGTCCTGAATTGAAATTTTGGACTTCACTACGTATCTCATAAGAATGAGAATCAAGCCATACATAGTTCTTGAAATGCAGTTTAACGTCATACAGGACGAAAGTATGAGAAATCTTAGTTTAGGGTCATAGAATTCGGACCATAATAATGAATACACAGTGTGTGTTTTCATGAGGATTTTTCAGCCAAGGGACTGAAAGTGAAATTTGGGGTTAGTCCCAAAAGACTTGGGGCAGGATTCGAGGGATACTCGAACGTTCATACGTATCCCATAATGATGGGAATCAAGCCCACTTAGTTCTAGAACTACCCTTTGTACAAATTTGGTTCGTACATGTGAAGGGTGAAAGGGGACTTTAGTGCAATGATGGTTTAACCTGAGATAAAAAATTTAGGAATTACCATTTATGCACGTAGTCTTTTTGAAATGAAACATGCTTGAAAAATCAATGTCAATAATAGTTCTCTCTCAAGTGTGGAGATTAAAGAATATTGTAGTTTATTGTTGTACTGGAAAACAGTTTTGTATAGTTTAACGTCATATAACAAGGACGAAAGTGAATCAATGTAAAGATATTGATTCCAGAACCGGTTTCACGAATCAACATCGTATGAGATGGTGGTGAACCTATGTGAAGAGATTGTTTTTTGGGCTTGAACCTTGGGAGGGTGCCTACATACCCAGCCTGGAGGGAAAGGATCAAAGTCCGTGTAGTTCGGTTAAAGAATGAATTAATGATCAAGTTGTTCTTGGGGACAACCATCTAATAAAAAAAGTTGTTGGGACTTACACATGGTTAGTGGCCCAATGAGAGTGTTATGGTTGAGGTTTGCTCTAAGATCACGTGAGTCATACCCAGTGTGAGAAACAAGAGGTAACAACAACCTTAATGATGCACAGTTTAATGTCATGTAGCAGGGACAATATGAAGGGACTATGCAATTTAAAGTCTTGCAGTTAGTACTATTGGTGCTGCACAGTTTAGTGTCATGTAGCAGAGACAAAGTACAGTTTAATGTCATGTAGGACATATCAAGGACTTTCTGTACAGTTTAGCGTCATGTAGTTAGGACAATGGGGACAATATAGTTTAACATCATATTAGACGAAAGGGGGACTATGCAGTTTAATGTCATGCACTAAGGACAAAAGAGTGCACCATTTTAACGTCATGTCGGATGCATTGGGGATTTTTTTCCCACAGTTTAATGTCATGTTGGACGAAAGTACGAATAGTTTAAGGTCATATACATGGACCGTGATGATTATATAGTTTAACGTCTTTCCGGACGTAAGGGACTTTTATACAGTTTAGCGTCATGTAGTTAGGATGTCACTGTTTAACGTCTTGCTGGACGTAAGGGATTTGCAAATAGTTTATGGTCATATGCATTGACCAGGGATGATGCAGATTAAGGTCATGCTGGACGGTTTAGGGAATTTTTCCACAGTTTAACGTCGTGTGGGACGAAGTTGCAGTTTAAGGTCATACAGGACCATTGCTGTATAGTTTAACATCATATAGCAAGGACAAACTGGTGCTGCACAGTTTAGTGTCATATTGCGGGGACATCTTCTTTTCTATAGTTTAACGTCATGTTGGACGAAGTTGAAAATAGTTTAAGGTCATATGCATAGACCGTGGATGATGCAGTTTAAAGTCATACTAGAATTTTAAGTGCTTATGTAGTTTAACGTCTTTCCAGACGTAAGGGACTTTCAAAAATAGTTTAGGGTCATATGCATGGACCGTTGAAGATGCAGTTTAAGGTCATACTGGACCATTTACGAAACTTTTTCGCAGTTTAATGTCATGTGGGACGAAGTTGCAGTTTAAGGTCATACTGGACCATTGCTGTATAGTTTAACCTCATATAGCAAGGACGAACTGGTGCTGCAAAGTTTAATGTCATGTTGCTGGGACATGTTCTTTTCTACAGTTTAACGTCATGTTGGACGAAAGTGAAAATTGTTTAAGGTGATATGCATAGACCGTGGATGATGATGCAGTTTAAAGTCATACTGGACTAGTGCTGTATGAACCACTTGTAAGAATATTGGTTCTGGGAACCATATTTTGTGTTTATACAAAATATTTCTTCAGAAATCAGGCATTGGTTGGAGTCGTGATGAGTTCTCCATCCATTGAGATTAATGAATAATCTCCATTGGAGTAGACCTTATGTATTGAATAAGGTCCTTCCCATTTTGGATCATGCTTGGGAGGCTTCTTTCCTGGAATCATTGGTTCTCTGAGAACCAATACCAATTCTCCCTGAATGAATGAACAAAGACGAACGTTTTTGTTAAAAGCTCGTGCTATTCGATTATGATAGATTTCCAAGTGGTGCAAAGTGCACAATCTTTTCTCATCTAACTGTTCCAATTCATTCAATCACTTTTGGGATTTCTCATCTGTAGATAACTGATCACAAATGGCTATTCTGAGTGAGGGAAAATGAACTTCAATTGGAAATACTGCTTCTGTTCCATATACCAATGAATATGGAGTTGACCGCGTTGCATTGCGAGTGGTAGTCTGATAAGCCCATAAAGCATGAAAGAGTTTATCAGGCCATGACCTCTTACCTTTATCCACCATCTTTTGCAGTATATTTGAAAGAGCCTTGTTAAAGGATTCTATTTGGCCATTGGCCGCCGCATGATACCGAGATGAATGGTTGGATTTAATGTTGTATTCTTGATACAATTTCCTCACCTCAGAAGAACAGAAGTTGGTGTCGTTATCTGTAAATATGGTATGAGGGACACCAAATCTAGTAATGATGTTAGATTTGATGAAGCTAACAATGAATTTATAACTGACTTCTTTGAGAGGTATTGCCTCTGCCCATTTGGAAAAGAAATCAGTAGCAGTAAGAATGTACTTAAACTGCTTGACCGTAGCTGAAGGGTAAGGTCCCACCACATCCATTCCCCATGTGGCAAATGGCCACGAGTATTTAGCTCTATGAAGAAACTCTGGAGGTTGATGAATGAAGTTGGCATATACTTGGCATGAATGAAACTTCTTTGTGAAATTAATACAATCTTGTATCATTGATGGCCAAAAGTATCCAAGCCTTCGAATTTGATCTGACAGTCTATGTCCAGACTGGTGGGCACCACAGACTCCTGCATGCACTTCTTTTATGACAGCCATTGTCTCTTCACCATCAATACATCTGAAGAGAACTCTATCAAAACCACGTTTGTAGAGAATTTTCTATAGGTGGTTTGGACTATCATAAAGAGTAAAATTGACCACACGTCGCCAAATTTGTTTTTTCTCGACTCTATCAGGTGGAAGTGTTCCATTTTGAAGGTATTCCCTGATAGGTGATATCCATCCTATAGTATGACCATACAGTTCATGAATGGGACTAATTTCATTAATTTCCTCTGTTCTGGCTTGAACGTAAGGTGAAATTGCACGACGGTGGGCAATACTGATGGTTGTCTCGTCCCGATTTGGATCTGCTAAAGCTGTGACTATATTA
Organism: Viscum album; assembly: GCA_963277665.1. Classification (NCBI taxonomy): domain Eukaryota; kingdom Viridiplantae; phylum Streptophyta; class Magnoliopsida; order Santalales; family Viscaceae; genus Viscum; species Viscum album. Next base: position 338,679 of record CAUJRU010000261.1, on the reverse strand, counting down.
GCCAGTGCATCAGCTTGAGCATTTTGTAATCTTGGGACATAAGAAAATGTCGTTTCTGAAGGGAATTCCGACATTAACTCTATGACGTAATCATACAAAGGGATTAATTCTTCTTTTCTGATGGCATAATCCCCATTGACTTGTTTGATTACCAGGTCTGAATCACCTTTCACCTTTAAGTGATTCACTTGTTCATGAAGGGCTAACTCCAAGCCTGTAATGAGAGCTTGGTATTTAGCTTCATTATTGGTACCACCTTCCCATAATAAAAATGAATAAGGTAACACTGCCTTATCTGGAGAAATGAGCACAATTCCTAAACCAACTTTGTTGAATTTAGGATTTTCCATTTTCTTCCCTGTTGGACTTCTGGAAGCACCATCAAAATACATTTCCCATGTTTGAGGACTCTCTTGAATAGAGAAAACTTCCTCATCAGGGAGTTCAATATCTGAAGACGTGTCTTCCACTGAAGGATGTTCAGCCAGGAAATCAGCCAGAGCTTGTCCCTTAATTGCCTTTTGAGACACATACTGAATGTTGAATTGCTGCAAAATAACTTCCCACCTTGCTAGACGTCCTGTAAGCATTGAACAACTAAGGATGAATTTGAGTGGATTATTGCGAGATACCAATTGGACCTCATGATGTTGCAGGTAGTGTCTCAGTTTCTGAATTGCAAAGATTAATGCCAGGCATCACTTCTCAATACTTGAATACCGGGTTTCTGCTTCAAGCATAGTTCTACTGAGATAGTAGAGGCTATTTTCATTCCCAACATCATTATTTTGAGCGAGAAAGGAACCCAATGATCACTCTAGAGCTGTCACATAGAGGATAAGCGGTCTACCCTCAACAGGTGGCATGAGTACTGGTGGACTCAATAGGTATTTCTTGAGAACATAAAATGCTTCTTTACATTCTTCAGTCCACACGTAAGTGACTCCTTTCTTCAATAATTTGGTAAAGAGTAAACTTTTGCCTGCCAAATTGGCGATGAAACGCCGAATATAGGCTAAGTGTCCTTGAAGTCCTCTTAAATATTTCAAATTTTGAGGAGGTGACATACTAAGGATTGATTTGGTCTTCTCAGGATCGACTTCAATACCACGATGGCGTACAACAAAGCCGAGGAATTTTCCTGAGGTTACCCCAAAAGCACATTTTAAGGGGTTCATCTTCAAATTATGTTGTCGAAGCTTGTGGAATATGACTTCCAAATCAGCCAAGTGATTAGAACGTTGTTTGGATTTAACCACCAAATCATCGACATAGCATTCAACAAACTTCCCTAAAAGAGGATTGAAGATACGATGCATGGCGCATTGATATGTTGCACCTGCATTCTTTAAACCAAAGGGCATCACCCGGTAACAAAACACACCTTGAGGAGCTCTGAAGGCTGTATATTCCTCATCTTCTGGGGCCATTCGGATCTAATTATATCCGGAATATCCATCCATGAAGTAAAGTACTTCATAGCCAGCCGTCGCATCAATTAAGAGTTCTGTAATCGGAATTGGGAAATCATCTTTAGGAAAATACCGATTAAGATCTCTGAAATCGATGCAAACCCTAATTTGTCCGTTCTTCTTCTTTATAGGGACAATATTATCCAACCACTTGGGATATTGAAATTCTCTGACGAAGTTGGCTTTGATCAGCTTATCCACTTCAGCTTCAATTTTGGAAGCATAGGTTGGGTGTGTTCTCGCAGCTTGCTTAAAACCTCGATGCTCTTTTGGTAAACCCAAATGATGAGTAGAAACATCAGGATCAAGCCCAGGCATTTCTGTATAATTCCAAGCAAAAATATCTTTATTTTTCTTTAGAAAAGAAATATACATATCTTTCTCTTCAAGGGTCATGGACGCACTAATTAAAGTGGGGTGTGGATCTTTCTCTGTACCCAGATTTACTTCTCTGAGTTCATCCACAGTGGTTGAGATACCCTCTTCAAATGCTGGAGGAGCATCTCTAAGATCTTCCTCTTCCTCTTCATCACGTGCTATTTCTTCCGTTTCTACTTGCAAAGTAGATGACAAAACGAAATTCTCATGATCATAAGAGATGTCAAAATTTTCACATTTTGAAGAAGAAGCTTCTATTTCCGACCCTATTGATGATAAAGGGTCTTCATTGGGAAATAAAGAGGAGATGATGGATTGCGAATCGACATCATTATTCACCTCTGGTGTTGCTATAACTTCTTCTGGCATGATTAGCGAAGTATAGACTTGTTGGACTTCAGCAGATGAAATGAAAATGTCACCACTTATGCTTTCATCACTGCTTGGTAGGTTACCAATTTCTCCCATGTTGTCTAGCTCGATTGCCGTAATTGACATTATGGATCTTTCCATAAGAGTATTTTGATTTGGGCATATTTTTTCAATTTGACTGATAGGTAACACATAACCTGTAATCACATGTGTAAATGGATTTATTGGAATTTTCTCCAAACCATATGGAGCATTAACTTTGGTAATTTCCTTCATTGTAGATTTTTCTCTTCCCTTCATGTGATAAAATTCCACCTCAATGTATTGAGACTCACATTTCTTGAATGGGGCCTTATCACCATACAATGTTCCAACTTGACCATTGAAATAGTATTTGAGACATTGATGGTATGATGAAGGAATAGCTGCATGCTGATGTAGCCAGGGTCTTCCAAGCAAGATATTGAAAGCTGAGTCTTGATCAACAATCATGAAATCCGAATTGGATACAAGATCTCCAAACTGAGTTCTGAGTGTAACTTCTCCCAGTGTTTCTTGTTCATTTTTATCATATCCTTGTAACATCATGGTAGAAGGAGATAAATCAGATTCCGTGAGGCCCAATCGACGAACTGTACGAATTGGCATGAGGTTGACTCCTGAACCATTGTCAATGAAAGCTCTTCGAATATCTACACCATTAACTTTGCCAGATAAGTACAAAGGTTTTATGTGCACATGCACAACATCATCTTCATCTTTATCAGTAAAAGATATCACTTCATGGCATTCTGCAGGATTATTCTCTATGTGATAGACTTCAGCTGCAGCAATTTTAGCTTCAAACTCCTGAGGACTTGACAAAGCTTCGATGAGTGCTTCCCGAAGATATTGTGACAGATTCAAAGCATCCAAAATTGATAACTTGGCTGGTACTTGGGCCAAGTGTTTCAATATATCATACTTTTGATCTAGAGGTCTGCGTTTCCCAATAGGAATATGCGGTTTAGCAGGTACCTTGGAATCAGAAGCTTTGGAAGCTGATGGATCTTGTATTGAAGTTGGCAACATCCTTGGTTTTGGAAGATTAGACTGATTAGATCCATTTACTTGCTGAGATAAAGAAGATGGAACCTTTAATCGGTCTTCCAAAATAGCTGTGCCAAAACTAAGTTGGCCATTGGCAGAAGAACTTGCTTGTTCTTTTTATGCTCGCTGAAGGGCTCTACCACGAGTTTCTACTGCATATACAGTGCTAGCAGGGGTAGAATTAGAGTAGTGGCTTCGGAAAGATCCACGTCTTCCCCTGTATCCTGAACCTCTAGAACTTCCTCAGATTCCCTTATTTGATACAGGGAATTCAGGCTCATCAAGACTGGAATATGGATCTGTTAATTGAATCATATTAACAGAACCAAAGATTAACTCTTCGTCTGATAAAGACTCTGCCTGGTTAGCCTGTTTAGGCTGTGCCATTTGGTGGGATGGTTCCCGTTGCTTTGAAGTATATGGCATGAAATCTGCCAGAGTCAAAGACAACTTAGGCCTTGATACATACTCATCTTCTTATGATTCCTATTTCTTCTTTGAATTGCGCTGCCCTTTTGTGGATTTGTCTTTTGATGGAGGCTTCACTGTAGCTTTTGTAGGAGACACAATTGGCTTCTTCAATTGTGTTCGCAAAATGGCATGGGTCCGATTGATTGTCTTTCTGACCATCCAATCATCATATTTTTGCGCAGTTTTTCTTTTGACTTCCTGCCACTCGCCTCCTTCCTCTAGATCTATAGTGTTAATACACGCTACATGAGCTGAAGAACCCTTCAATTTTACTTGTCCCAAGTCGACCATCTTTTGCAGGAGGTCTTTAAAGACAAAACACTCTTGGATGGGATGCCCCAACATTTGACAAAAGGGACAATAATTGGGACGTTCTTCATCTCCTTCCTAGTTTGGCCTCTTCGGCACTGGTAATTGAACCAAATTATTTTCCAGAGCTGAAATGAAGTAACCAGGAACTTGCTCACTTCGTAAAGAGTATGTTTTACTCTTCAAATCCTCAAATTGTTTTCGTCGTTGATCTCTTTGATCATTTGGACGAAACAGCCTTTGTTGTTGGCGTTCAAGAGGTGGATCCCTTCGAGAAGATGAAGGTTTTGAAGTAGAAATTGGTACAGGTGCTTGTTTAAGCATAACTGTAGCAGTTTCCGCTTTACCCATTCTCCTTCCTGGAACTGATGGATTTACATGAGATTTAACCTTAGCCTGTATAAGGGAATCTTCAATCTGTTGAGCGATTTAAGTAAGGTCTCAAAACCCTCCTGTTTATTTCACAAGGATCAATGGTGTGCGTAATTCGTCACGCAAATTTTCCACACAGATTGGCAACAGTTCCTCCTGAGGGAGTGCTAAAATCAGGGAATATATTAATCCCTTCCAACGAGCAATGAAATCAGAGACTCTTTTATTCTCCCTTTGCTTGCAGTTTGTAAGATCGAAAACTGTTGTTTTTGGAAAAGTTGAGAAGAACTGAAGAATGAATTTTTGACGAAGATCCTCCCATCCGATGATTGACCGGGATTTCAAGCTTGTATACCAGACAAAAGCTGGTCCTTGCAAGGTTCGCATGAAGCATCTGAGTTTTACTGCTTCTTGCTGCTCTGGAGTTCCCATCATATGATCACAACAAGACACGTAATGCGTCAAATGTTTTTCAGGGTCGCCTGATCCATTTAAAGTAGGGAAAACAGGGTTTCCAAAACTGGATGGAGGAGAAATTGAATCTACCCATTCAGTGTAAACTTTCTTTTCTGGTTGAACTTGCACTCGTTTCCCTTCCATAGTTTCTAACCGAGCAGTTAATGACTCAATAGTAGTTATTAAATTTTGAGAAACATCAGGTTGAACATGGTTTCGGGTAGGTGCAATGAATGGATCTTGGACAGACGTGGTGGTTGGTGCTGCAACTGATGGTATTGCTGCCAACCGTTGTTGCGTTTGACCCGTAGGATTAGACCTCTGAGGGTGTACTGATAAAGGAGGATATTCCTGATCCATCTCAGTAGTTACAACAAATTCTTTCGGCTGTCGGACTTTAGCATTCTTAAGAAGAAGACTACTCTGAAGTAGTTCTGCATTCAACCTTCTTAATTCTTTCATTTCTTCCTCCTGTTGTGCAAACCTTTGCTCTAATGAGAGAGATTGACCTTCTTCAGAGGAAGGATATGTAACCTGATTCTTTCCCTTCCCTTTGTTGGATACCTTTTGGAGGGAGGGAAGTGGATTAACTAGGTTCTGAGTAATCCTTTGACTTCATGTACGTACACCTTCTTCATTTGTATCGGTGCGTACATTTTCATGAGCAGGACGCTCTTCATCTGAGTCCCCTGAGTGAAGCTCCTCTGGTGGATTAGCAACAACGGCATTGATGACATTGATTGATGCATAATGCATCAAATCTCTTCTATCAACATTTCCGTGATATTGTCTTCTTTCATGTGTTTGATGAGACATTGCCTTTTGTTGATTCAATCTTTTAGGATCTTCTTGACGAGCTATAACTTGGAGGGAATCTCTTGATAATTTGGCTCTTCGTTCCTCTTGTGGCTTCTTCCCCAATCGATAAAAGACCGACATTCTTTGAAGATGGGATTGATGATTTGAAAGAGTCCCCAGTCTCGAGAACTGGGGTTCTTCCTACTGATTCCGCTCAACTCCTCGAATCCCATTTGTTGACTCTGAGGGTTGGGTTAAAGAAGTCCCCAGTCTGACAAGATGGGGTGGCTCTTGACATGCTATGTTTGAGATCTTCTTAAAAGATCTCTTGATCTTGCGAATCTTAGTTCGGAAATTAGCTGGATGCATTAGCCTATATCCATTTTTATCACCTGGTTCAACAGACCATTGGATGATTTCTGAAACTTCTATCATTTGATCACGTGTTTGCTCCAGATGAGAGGCTTGTGAAATATTCTCGCCTGCTTGATGTAGGAGCAATTCAACAACTTGTTCTCTATATGCTTGATTTTGAGAGGAACTAGTTGAAGCATGTTCTTGAGCAAGCCTTTGATTATGAACGAAGCCCATTGACTGTGGCCGGCCATGGGCAATAACATTTCATGAAACCATTTTCGGTGGGCTTTGCTGACTGGAAAGCACTGTGAAATGTAGTGCTCCGTGAACACCCCATACTCTGATATGAACATCAGATGGAGCATTGGAAATTAACTGATGCAATTTTCTTAGTGCGCCAAGGCATGAACGTTGAAGGGTTCTCTGTTGCTTTTCAGCCTTCGGATACCGAGAGACTGATAGAGATTCCAAATCAATCTGACATTGTAACCCTTCTATTATCTTAAGATGATTTTCATATTCATCATAAGATAATACCTTCTTCTTCAATTGACAAAGAGTTTTCCATATGTTGAGACGAATATCATGGATTCCACCATCCGTCAACATCTTTGGAATGTCGTACTGGGAGTCAGCCAAAGGCCAAAAAATGACTGGTACCTCATCTTTTGCCAGTTTTTTCCTCATGTTCAGCATTTCATCTTTATCATTAAATGAAGATTCTTCTACCTGTTTTGACCAGAGTTGGCGTTTCCTTGTTGCTTCATCGGATTCAACAGGATTGGTAGAGAGATCATTGATCAAACTAGAAGATGCATGACTTAGGGGTGGTTCGGAGAATGACCTACACCCTGGGCTATCTTCTGATTGAGAAAGTATTTCACTTGTTAGGGATAAAGCATCAGACATGACTGGTTTCGCATTTCCAAGTGCCTCAAGATAAGAGGGCTTTCTCGGCACTACATTATCCACTAGAGTATTTTCCAGGCAATGTGAATCACTACTGCAGAGAGGACTTTCGCAGCGAAGTTCATCATCATGGGGAGGACCACCATAATGGGTTACAGAAAAAGATGATATCTCTTGCTCCTTGGTCTTCTGACCACACAGAGGGTTCCTGTGGCTCTCATATGAAGAAGAAACTTCAAGATCGACCGAATTTTCATGAAGCAAGCCTTCATGAGGAAGTGTCTGTTGAAGACCTTCAGAATTAATGTTCTCGTTATTGGGAACTGAGGGAGTAGAATCCTGAATTCCAACAGATAAATGTCTGAGGGCTTCAAGAACTACAGCATCGAGAAAGGCCTTGTTACAGAATGGACTTTGATCTCCTGACTGTGCTGGGCAGATCTTTTTCGTAGATGCCTTCTTACTCGCTTTGGAATCCACTTGTTGACGAAAGTGGTTACTCTGAGTAGGTGTATGTGCCTGATCAGGAAAGATAGTCAGGTTAGGCTGACGATCTCCACTCAAATCAGGTGTATGTGCCTGACTTGGTTGTCCGTATGATATGGGGGAGTATGCCCCATAACCCTCTTGGACTGGAATAAATGTGTGTGTCTGTTCTGGAGTGAATCGTTGATGTGTCACTCCAATGCTAGGGATAGATTTATCTGTCTGTCACTAAGATGATGCTGAAGCTGTCATGATATCCTGGCAAGCATCTAGAATATGAGCAGGAATTTGCTTCTGCTCTTTCACCATTGACAAAATATGCTTGGTGACTTCAGCTGCCGGAACGGGGATATACGTCCATTCTGGGCTTGGAGTAGGTGTATGTGCCTGCTCCTGTCCTCCTTTTCCTGTCAGTGAATCCTGACAGTACTCAAGTGTGGAGGCAGAGAGTTGAGTCTGCCTCCTGTTTGTCGTCGGGGCTATCCGATTGACTTATCTATGCGCTACCAAGCGAGACTGTTGGTAGACTTGATTAGTATTAGCAGGTGTATGTGCCTGATGATTACACTTCGCCAAACGCGGTTGATGATATCCATCATATGTAGTCAGATGAGCCTGCTGACTAACTGGTGATGTATAAGCAGGTGCATGTTCATGCCTATAGTACTCCGCCGGAATTGCCTGGCGGGATTGGCTTGATGCTGCCAGACGAGTCTGCTGGACAGAGGAATTAAAACGGACAGGTGATTGGGCCTACTCGTTATTTGCCACCAAGTTAGGTTGGTGGACTTCTCCGGAGATGGTAGGGATGAAAACCTGTCTATTGTTAACCGGATTCCGTCTCTGGCGGTTCAAATTGCCTGCTCAGGTTCGAGGAACCTGAGCTGAATGCCTGGAGTCGGTACCCTCATCATGTTGAGGGCGCACTACCGCACGAGTCTGGCGGCGATTGTTGATGGGAGCCATCGGGAAGAACTCCTGTCTTTTTGAATTAATGCCCTGAGGGACCTTCTCATTCACTTCCTCAGAGTAAGGGAGTGAATGAAAATTGCGTTCCGGGGATAATGACCCGAAACGTTTGGAGACGGTAGTCAGCACCGCCTGCTTCTTGATCGCTGGCCGCCGTTGTCTAGACGACCAGGTAGAGTTGTTAACTTGGAGGGCTTGACGAGCGGCCTCCAGAGTTGGGATAGTACCATTGCGATGGTACTCCTTAACCAGTGCATTAGAAACCCAGCGTTGAAGATGCTGAGTTGGTGATGTCATCCTCAGAGCGGACGGCGTTCTAGCAGGAGTAACAGCATTGGTTTTCACAGCAGCAGACCTCATAGTAGAGGTGTTCACAGCAGCAGTATTCACAGGGGTGAATTTAAGGAAAGCCATTTTGCAGAAGATCTTGAGAAAAGAGTGCCTGTTCCATATAACAGACATAATCAAGATGAATCCGGCCACTGCATCTTTTGGATGAGCACATGTCAATGATTTCTTTGTTGGCCCAAGGGGCCTAACAAATAAGAAGAACATCACTTTAACTTGGTTAAGGTTTCACGTCGGGTTCACCAATTTTGTTTCGCACGGAATTCGGGGATGACCTCCTGGACGGGATATTCAAAGGTTCCGATCGGTTTCTAGCGGGTTTGTTCGTAGAACCGGAAACATACAATGATTCCACATCCGTTTGGACCTACTTTCCAAAGGTAGGCGCTCATTAGCTTGAGGATTGATGAGGCTTAGGAATTTACATTGATCGAGAGGATGGGAGGTCGGACTCATCACACCTTTTTGAGGGGAATTATTGTCTACTCCAGGACTCTCTTTATAGATTTAAGTTATGTTCATGAATCCTTATTACATTACCAAGTATAAAGTGGGATTTCCTTTAGTTTTAACAATCAATGATTAAATATGTAAGAAATTTAGGGAATATTTTATATGTATTCGAGGTTCTTCATCAATAGAGAATCATCTGTATCTATTTAGAGATTCTTGGTCAATGGTATCCTTCGAAACATTTATAAAAGTCTCTTGGTCATTATGATGACCAGGATGGTTTTAAAGCCACTCAATGGGGCACTTGAAGTTTATCATCATTCAGAAGGACATGGATTATTTCAAAGTTGGGATCGAACCCATAAATGGGCTACCTACGTATCCTTTGTTTTGGAAAAGAAATCAGAACCCACGTAGTTCGAGTAAGGGTATGATGTTTATGATTGATGGCTCAAAGCAGGATGTCACAATTACTTTTACACTCTAAGCTCACGTGAGTCATGCTTGGTGTGAGAAACAAGAGGTATTAGTAAAATTTAGACAATTATTCCATGAAAAGATGCAATCATAAGAAATGGTTTGGGGCTTATGTATGTATGACTGCCTAGATAGATGAAGGTTTATGATTCACTTTTAGGGAGAAAATCCATGAACAGGGTCCATAAAGGTATATGTGCTTCATGGAGATTTGAATACTCTAATCTTGGGGCTTACTCCTAAGGAGGATGCCCAAGTTAGGAGGGGACTTATGATTGGGTTTTACTCCTGAAAAGGAAACCCAAATCAAGGGTAAATTAGGACTGGTTAAGAGAAATTAAGGGACTTGGGGCTTACTCCTGAAAAGGATGCCCATAATTATGACTGGGACATACTCCTAAAAAGGAGGCCCAGGTTAGGGGACTTGGGGCTTACTCCTGAAAAGGAAGCCCAAGATTATAACTGAGTCTTATTCCTGAAAAGGAGACCCAGGTTAGGGATTAAGGCTTGGGGCTTACTCCTAAGAAGGATGCCCAAAATTAGAGATTGGGGCTTACTCCTAAGAAGGATGCCCAAAATTAGAGGACTTGGGGCTTACTCCTAAGAAGGATGCCCAAGTTAAGGAATTAAGGTTTGGGGCTTACTCATGAGGAGGATGCCCAAGTTTGGGAACTTTAAGAATTTGGGGCTTACTCCTGAGGAAGATGCCCAGATTAAAGGATTTATAACTGGGGATTATTCATGAAAAGGATACCCAAGTTAAGGATTCTCTCATCTTAAAGGATGAGGTTTGAATGAATGAACTCTCCATATTTAGTGACATAAGGATATTTAAATCACTAGTTTTTGAGAGATATTCCACAGAATTCCTTTCAGATAAGGAAGTCAAATCAAGAAATCATGCCATAAATGGCTTTGAAGAATGTCTTGAAGACTGAATCTTGAAAAGGAAAGGTGTGATGGTTTAAGAGGGGTAAAATGGGCAAGATGGGCACCCAAAAAGGTAGGGGCGTGCAAGTCTTAAAAGGCGCGCAAGTACTGCGGCGGCGTGCAAGTATTGGTCGTGCAAGTATACTTGCGCGACATGAGGGGTACTTGCGCGATTCTCAAACATCATTAGAATATTTGAGCGACTCTTTATAAATCCCTTTAGAATCCTCTTGAGGTTCTTCCAGAAAAGGGACGCGCGAGTTCTATTGAAGGAATAAGGCGATGCACAAGTGTTGATGAGTTTCAACACTTAGGCCTTCCTTCTTTTCTTTAAATCTTCCGTTCTAGGTAAGAAATTACCTTTAGAAGTGTTCCGGAAGCTTTGACAAGAGACTTGGGCGTCGGGAGCTTCAATCCGAGTTTCTGGAAATAAATCCTCTCGAATGGGGGGCCCACAGGGTCTATTTATAGGCAAAAGAAGGCCCTAGGCGGTTACCGGGTGGTTACCACTTAGGTTGCGCAAGTCACTTGCGCGACCAAGGTCGTCGCGCAAGTGTACTTGCGTGACAGTGAGATAACTTGCGCGGTGCAGTTGCTTTTGATCCAGTGTTCATGCCTTTGTCGATTTTTGATGTTTTCTTCAAAGGATGAATCACTTTTAGCTCAGATATTCCCCTTTTACGATCTTTAGATTCTGTGACGAAAGGAGCGTCAACAACAATATAATTGAAGTTAAAATTAAAGGCATAAATTCTTCAGTTTTTTTTGTAGCTATTAGAAAAATTTTGGGTGAATTGAATGTTCACCAATCATATAATCATCTAAAAAACAATTGTATTATTTAAATTAACTTTTAAAATATAATTAGAATACAATTTTTAAAATTATTTAGAAAATATTAATTTAACCTTAAAATTTATGAAAATTATATTTTATTAATATTTGACATATAGGAATAAACCATATTTTAATATGAGAACTTATGTCTTAAAAATAGTTATTCATGATTTTTTTGACAAATTATAACTCAATTAAATGTAAATAAAATATAAAAAAATCAAAAAAATAAGTAGATATCTTTTTAATTAATTTTTTTATAATTCTTTTGTAATTTTTACCAATTATAAGAAAAAAATCTCTATGAATATAAAATCAGGTGTCGTAATGTCGCACTTTACCTATGTTAGTGAAGAAATAAAGAGACAAAATATTTTGGAGAAAAATCCAGAATTAAATAGTAATATATAGTTTAAATCTAGATGATGAGTTTATGACATATTTATGTCTATTTAAAGGATGTTTTCAAGATGAAAACTTATGTTGAAATGTCTTGTAGTTGTTTTTCAATAATTGGTTAAATTATATGGAATATATAGGTTAAAAAATAATACCTCTAAATCCCTATAGAAGATTGATAATGTGTTAGCATCCTTTTAATAGATATATTCCTTTCAATTGGGCTTCTTATAAATGAAATGTGAGACCAAATGGCCCACTAGGTCTATAATGGATGTCACTGGAATCCTACCAGGGATAAATGACACTCAGATTAAGTGGGGTTAAGATTGATTTTTAATGGGGGTTCTTTTAATACATATTTGAGTGTATGGACCTCTAGTAGACTAATATAGAAGTAACTCATCCCTTTTTTTATTTTCCATTTTCCATCATCTACTTTATTTATGATGAATCGGTGCACTTTGGTTCATCGGTTGGGGTGATTTATTCTCCACTTTTATCCTCATTTCATTCTCCATTCCTCTCATGTAATTTTCTTATGTTCTATTTACACATTTGATTATAAATTCATTGAATCATTATGGGATCAAAACTAAAAAATTAATGTTATATGATATGGATAGAGAATGTTCTCGATTGATGAACAAAAATAGTTAATTTCCATTTCAATAGAGGAAAAGAAATTTTAGAATTTTTGTTTTCGATTCACACAATTAATCATGGGTATATTTTGGGTTTTTCAGGTCTCACATTAATCATTTTCATTCAAATGGTATGTGATATCTTGATCACTGGGTGGTTGTAATTGTGGTTCCATTTTTCAAATGAGAGGATTAGGGTTATTTCATCTCATAAGAGGTTTTATTAACTTTTCCGAGAATCTCTTATAGATTTATACATGTTCATTAATCCCTTATTAGTAAAAATTATGGAAAACTTTAGTGAAATTAATTAACTAAAAATATTAATTTAGGGGAATACCACCCATATAATTATCTTTCCCCTCATTTTACCCAAGTATTTGGTTACTTCATTGTTTTTATCCACATAGGAAGGAACTCATGAATTTATCTCTATCTATGGTGGAACTAGAATCCTACTAAAGGAGGTCAGATATATAGTGAAGTTGGGATCTGGCGCATTAATGTGATTCCAATGTATACTTATAAAGGGAATAAAAAACTATATATTTCAATGAAATTTATTGAGACACTTCTTACATTTTCTTGTAATGTTAAAAAGAATGATAGTGACTCATTTTAATGATACACATATATAATAAAATTCAATTAGTATAAGTATGGGGGGGGGGTAGAATACAAGGTTCATGGTACCTAGGAATGTTTTAGTGTAGGAATTATTTATATCTTTGTTATTTTATGGTTTAACATAAAATATAATATTGGTGATTGAATTTTAGAACCAAGATGTGTATCTAAACTCAAGGTATTATAGTAAACTAATAGGATAATATTGAATAAAATATTATGATAAAATTAAGAAGATAATGTTAAAAAAAGTTATATAAAGAATCAAATAGGGGAATAACATCGTAAGGTGTATGTGGAAACTACAAGGATAATATAAACTAATGTCATATGATGAAACTATGAAGGTAACCTAAACACAAGGAATATGATAAAACTATAAGGATTGATGAATCCAATATTTTCATAAATTTTATACTATAATTAAATGTTACTAAATCCACAATAATATTATTTTATGTAAAATTGTCACATTTTTATGTTTTGGAAGTAATTTGTGCATAATTTTTAAAATAGACCAATTATGGGATTTATCTTTTTTATTTATTTCTTTAATTCATCCATTAAAATTTTAATGGTAAACATAATTTTGAAATTCATATTTTTAGGATTCTTGAAATAATTTACTACATTCATATGAATCTACTACACAATCTATCTTCTAGAGGATCAAAATCAGCTCACAACCCAGGTCTTGAAAAATATGCATATATCTTGAATGTTTTAAAGATTATATTATATCATGACATGGCATAGGCCAATTGATCTCAAATTCAGAAACAAGATAGTAAACTAAATCGAAAAAATATTCATAAAGGATAGAATGCTATATTCATCCGTATTAAAGGTTATTAATTTATGGTAAATTAGATAATTGGAATATGAAGAGTTATTTATCCAGAATTAATTTCTTGAAGTACATTCACCATAACTTCTAAATACAGTTCCCAATCCGGATGATATTTTAGGGTGTATACTGATAAAATAGAGTAAAATATTTTTATAAGAAACAAATTTCCAATTCTTTCAATAAATTTGATTCCAATGAATAATCTTTCACTGGTCATATTTAGAGCTTATTTTTCTTACATTCTTCTCTATAAATATGTATCTCACCTCACATGCGAAAAGACATCCATTTCAAGGGGTAATGGTGGAGATTAGTTTCAATAAAAGTTTCCTATATTTTAATTATGTATTATTTTATCTATTCTTCTTCTTCAATCCTTTTTTATTTTTTTAATATTTTATTTCTCCCACTACTTAATTTATCTATATGATTGTAGAGAGCTCACCCTCACTATTGTTAGGTGGGGGAATGTGTGGGATTTGTGTTTCTTAATCATTAATGATTTCTTATATTTTTATATGTATTCATTAGTGGATAAAATTATTAGGGTGAGTGGTCACCACAATTTGTCTAATATTGTTTTCTTCATCCTCATTTACTCATTTTTCTACTATTTGCGACCTAAGTCATTCCAACAGTAGATTTCAGCTTTGGTATTGATGTTGAAGTGGTTACTCCTACAAGTAGAGGTATTAGTGTAGGGTAATATCATTCAGTTTATAGAGTGTATATTTAATGGTTTGGATCTTAGTATTGATTAAAATAATGATAAATTTATTTTGAATAACAATTATAACACCACAAAAAACCCCTAAGTCCAACAACTTTCTTCTACTAACTTAATTGTGTTTTTATTATTTTTAATTGTGTTTTTTATTTTCATATATATATATACATATATATAATATTTAGATTTCATTAATTTCAAATACCCCCACCTATATCAATTTAATAGTATTATATTAGTTAGAATATAATAGTGACAATATAAAAATATATCTGTGGAAGTGGCCACCTTGAGATCGACCCTAGGTTATGCCACTATGGTGAATTATTAGGATAATAAGAATTTAATTTAATAGTGTTTTGTAAAAAACCCATACCAATAATTTGGTAATATTTTTATGGAGTCTAAGCACTTACATACACTGTTTTTAAAAAAACTAAAAAATAAAATATTTCAAAATTTAAAAATAAACAAAGCTTTACTGAATATCTTTTTTTAGGCAGAGGTGGATTTCTCT
This sequence comes from Viscum album, assembly GCA_963277665.1. Lineage (NCBI taxonomy): Eukaryota > Viridiplantae > Streptophyta > Magnoliopsida > Santalales > Viscaceae > Viscum > Viscum album. The sequence goes on along the minus strand of CAUJRU010000261.1, from coordinate 323,432 downwards.
AGTGATTCTTAATAGAATTTTCCTATTTATTATTTTTTTTATTACACATTATTTTTTGATGAAACAACTAGAATACAACATTAGAATAGTGGAGGAGATTAGAAATAAATTAAACAACCTTTTTTCCTTCATTCCAGAATGTAATCTCAAATGGTAAGAACAAAACCCCCAAAATGAACTTGAAATAGATGAGATAAATATTTTCCCCCATAAATTTTGTGTCAAAAAAATCCATTAATACATGAAGACTGATCTTGAGGATCCAAAAATATCTTCATGACCATTTATTATAGAGGGTTCTGAAGATGTCATCCCGGCTGATATAACTATGGGAGATCAACATGAATTGGAAGAAAATTGTTTAGATATTACTGAAGACAAAATGGTAAGTGATCCACCTATATTTTACAAATAGGATTCAATGATTATATACCTCTATAATTATTTTAAATATGATGAAGAAGACAAAAAAAAAAGAATTCCTAGTGGTCTTCCTGGAAGAGATATTGTATCATGCTGACCTATACGAAGGGGAATATTTAATTATTGATTTTTCAAGTCTTAGTCAGATACAAGTAATAATATTTTATGAAATACTATTTTCTAATTTATTTGAAACATCATCACATGATAAATATCTATATATTTATGTCGATGATTCCACACAAGTAGTGGTAGTGAACAAAGAGGACCCATTTTCCTCTTTTCATCATATTATATGTTGGAACACATGGAAAATGTGGATGATCTGTTATGCTATATATACAAGTTCCTATGTGACTGGTGAAAGATGAATAACATTTGAAGAAAGAATTTCTAGTGGTTCATGAGTAGGAATCCTCATCCACCGTTATACTGTGTTTAAACCACTAAAACTGATGGACTAGGGGTAATAAAAAACATATCACCTACTTTGTGAAAAAACCAATCATTATCCCTTTTCATTCCCATTTATATTTTTTATTTATTTTTATCAATTTTTCTCATGTATTTATTATAGGATAAATATTTAGCAGCTTTGTTCTTAACATAAGGATTCCATAAAAAAATCAATTTTGTTGTTTCATTTCATTTTATATTTGTTTGCTACCCAATTAAAATTCTCCATGAAAATATTTATCAAAATGGAATTATAAAGACGGTACTAAATTAAATAAGTGTTGGGGGGCATGAATATGTTTTTACTAAATTTTTGGGTGCTGAAATTTTGTTTTTAATTTTTTCTTTTTTCTAAGTTTTTCATGTTTTTCTTTTCACTTTTTGTTGTGTTTTTGGAATTTTTAGGTTGAATTGAGTACTTAAAAAAATTAAAACCCCCTTGGTTTTTTGGAACATTATGAGATTATAATGATTGAGGATGTAAATGATTTCTTAATAGACAGTGTTTCGTGATTTAAAATATTTTTATTCTAGAAAGTTTGATTGATTTTTAAACTCTTGTTCTCTAATACTGTCCAAATTGAAAATATTTCCCAACCCAAGTAGTTTATAAAACTATTTAACATCTTCTTACATTTAAGTTCTTCTTGAGAGTCTTGAGACAAGTTATGGGATTCAAATTTTTTTTCTCTCTCTTTAAATGCTGTTAGAGGTCTTCGAATGTGTCATGTGTGATTGAGGAACCACTTTGAAATCCCTTTTTTAATTAACACTCCTTTTTTTCCTATCATTATATCTAACCTTTATTAAGACTTTATAATCCATCAAATAACTTATTATGAAGAAAAATTACAAGCCATTTATCTCATTCCTACATGATATATAATAAAAATTCATGATTATTTTTTAACTTCATTGGGGGGATAATTTCTGTTGTATTTCTCCTTCCCGAAGAATATGTTTGAGTTAAAATTAAAAAAAGTGTTTCTATATTTATTGAATAATTAGTGGATAAAATATAATTTTTTAAAGATGAATGGGTAGAATAAATATATATATAATTTTTATCTTTGGGTTCACTAATTTTTTAATATCAATATTTTCCTCTCTTTTCCCTCAAAAATTTAATTCTGAAGAGAAATAAATATTTGAATTCAAGCTAAATGAATTCTAAAATGGTGAAAAAGAGGGAATAAATTCATCATTGATTCTAAAATTCCCTGTATAAACATACAAATGAAAGAAATAGGTTATTATAGGTGATTAATTTTCGATATTATTGAGGAGCACACTATTATTGACCAGAACTATTTTCATTCATTTAATTCAATTTACAGTATAACCTCCCTCATTCTACCTCATATATTTTTTTCATTTAAAACCTTCCAACCTCAGCCTCAAAATAACCCATATAAAAACCTAATAATTGATCTGTTTGGACCCTATTAAGTTCAGATATTTGGATGAAATCAGGCCAATAAGTATCACCAACGTTCTTGGGAATAAGAAAACTCAATACAAAATCCTTCTGTGAAGATATGAATATTTTTGTAGCGAGGTTTGTACAATAATGACCAAATCTTAAACATTACATAATCTTGAATTAAGTTAATGATTCATATCAAGGATCATTTTAAGTTTATAGAATTAGTTAATTATGTTATAACATATACATAACAACTTGAATATTACATGTAGTCACTTCTGTAAGGGTTGGTGTCCTCAGAACCAACTGTTTTGTACTTTGATTACATGAATGTTCACTTATTATATATTGTTCATTGTTCTCCATGACTATAATATAATAATCTCCTGGAATATTTGTTGCATTAATAAGGTCATATCAGATCCCTGCTATAATGAGAACCTTGAAATTCTATAACAATATTCTTAAATACCGTTCTGTGGTTGGATGACATACTATGATAGGACACATAGTATACAGACCGTCATGTGTAAGTACTCGTAAGAAGACGAGACTCTCCCTCATGGACTTTGCACTTGGTAATCTCCAGGATGAGATATTATGAGAACAAACCTGCCAGTAGTAATTCCACATGTCTTGGTGTAATTGGATATTACTATCAGCGAGCGTGAGTAATAGTCCTTAGATTGGAAGATTATCATTATCTCATGTCATGACTCGTGCACTTAGATTTATTGACGAAAACCATCACGCAGACAGTTGGCGGGAAGTAGGGTATGTTTGGTGCATCACAAGTGACATGTTATTAATGGATAAGTCGAGGAAGGATTTGTCCCTTCCATTTATGGAAGTTGATATCTCAACCCTTTGATTGAAATTGAACTGTCTCATTAAATTCCATGGCCATGGTGAAAACGACGATTTTATTTCAGGTAGTCAAAGAATGATGGATCTAGCATATAGGTTTATGACACTTCCATGAAACCTGTTTGATGAGATATTGCGATAAAGGGATTAAATTACACAGTAAGCCTTCGTATGAGGTGATACGCCAATGTGCCTTCAACTTCTTTCTCTTGGGTGCCTTGACCTGTTGCTAGACAGTAATCTTTGACTTTAGGCAATCCTGCCTAATGCCAACGAGAAAGAGGCCGAGAGGGTCACACACTAAGTGTTTCCATGTATCACAAGTTTAATAAAGATTATTCCCATACATGGTTTAATAATTATTCACGGAAGCCTAAGTCGTTTTAAATGATGGATGAAAAATAAAATAAAACAAGTACACGTCGTCTATTATTAAATGTACACGCCGTGTAGTTTTATTTTGGAAAGGAAATGAATAAATAAAAACAAGATATACACGCTGTGTACATTTAATTTACACGCCCTGTAGTTTTCAATGAAAAACAAGTACACGCCGTGTATTTATTATTACACACCATGTAGTTTTTCCAGTCGGGATTTTGTGGATATAATATCGTTTTATTAAATGATATTTATTATCATCAGCATGATCACATGTCAAGGAATTAATTATTTGACATCAGGGTTTTCAATAAGAGTAAATGAAATAAATGAAACACGTAACGCGTTTATTTATTGCCCTGACTCTACAACCTCAAACTCGATTATAAATATCCTCACAACCCCAACTCTTTTCCTACACAAGAGAATCATTGTGCACATCAACTCTAGAAGATTCTTTCATGGTCGAAAAAACCTTTTCCTCCAAGAACACTCTCAAGAATGAGAGAGATCCTATTCCATCGGATCAAGACGATATAAGGCAGAGAATGCAAGCAAAGGCCTCTCCACGCTAGCACCCGGAGAATCCTTTGGCGATGTCCAGAGATACGAGGTACACGTGTGGATAACCGCTAGAGGGAGTCTACACTTGGATTATGCGACGCAACGACGGATCACATCGACAACGTGATTGAGAACATTAATGAAGAAAGAACACCCAAAAGGCATTTCATTATAATTAATTAAATTAATTATTATCAACCTATAACGATCCTTGTTTGTGGTTTCGGGACAAACCATCTTCTTTGTCTTTTTCTGTGATTCGATCCGTGGAGACTAGCGTTTATCGTCGTATTTATCCTAGATTGCTCATTGCTAATGAAAAAAATACAAGTGGGCACATCCACCCACGCGCTTCTGCTGCGCTCAGAACCTTCAAATGGTATCAGAGTGAGGTTACAACGTTGATTATAGTTATTTAATTTTCGTTGATAATTTACTCATTCATATTTGATTCAATTCGAAATAAATCGTTCTATAAATCTGAATTAAGTAGATCTATTCTTCCTCCTTCATTTCTCGATTCATATCACAGAAACAACCTTTTAATTTGAATTTTTGATTAAAATAAAAATGAAGAACTCATCTGGAGGAGCCGCTCTTTCTGTCTGTACAACATGGGATTGCACGATGTGTAATTAAAACTATACGTCGTGTACTTAGGGTCAACGAACATGCACTGGTCCTCCAAACCATGCCGTGTGAATTGATTATGCCTAATTTTTAGTCACACTGTGTTGACCAGAATTGAAAGGTGCATGGAAACCGGAATACATGACGTGTATGTTGGAGAAACACACAGTGTAGTCCATTTAGACCTAGGTGAAACCGTGTACAAAGATAAGCTGTGTACCGCGTACACAGGATCGCCAGGCCGGTTACCACGTAATAAAGAAGTACACGCCGTGTATGACTCATCTAGATGTCGTGTACTCTAAAATTTCCAATGTACAAAAAACACGCCAAAGCCCCGACGTGTACTTTGGATAAATGGTGAAAAGAAAAATACACGCCATGTAATTATAAACTACATGTCGTGTACTTTCCAGAAATGGAATTTCACAGGTTTCCTCCAATGTACAAAGACCCATACAAGTAATATGGATGAGAAGAATCTCAAGGAAACTCAGAAAGGAATTTAAGATAAAGAATTGATTAATTATAAGATCATAATTAATTGAATTCGAGCGCATCTTATCTTAAATAAAATAACGATTAAAAGAATTTGAATTCTAAATATGCGTAAATGTCGTTGCATACTATGGATGATCATGAGCTAGACCAAAGACACTTTGTATGTGTATGGTTTCATTTAAATTTATTTAATTTAAATTTTTTGGCCTACGAGCCTTCTTCCAATAAAATGTAAGGCCTGCGTGACCATGGTTTCTTTAATGTAAACCCATGTAATAGAGGATCTCCCAAGACAGAGGATACGGTTCAAATCCCGAAGCCGAGGCGAAACCGACGCAAGAAGATACAAAGGTGGACAACTAGGAGCTGCAAAACACGAACCATCAGGTTCAAGGTGTTTTCCCTAGGTCAGGGTTATCTTATCAAAACCGCTAGATAATCTAACCAAATAGAACCTCATGATCATGCCATCTTATTTTATTTCTGTCTGATTGCATGGTTTATTTATTATGTATGTGTTGTCGTGATCATATAGTTAAATAAATGAACAAGCATTCAAGGATGGAATAAAATAAAAACTGGAAAATGCGTAAACATTATCGGAACATGGTTAATCACTTAAGCAAGCATCAATTAATATTAACAAGCTTGTGATAATGAAAAAATACGCATAAAGAATAAAATCCCTCAAATACCATATTAAGTCAGACCAAGCCTTCCTTTACTTGATTAAGGGAAAGACTCAATAAAACTATGTGTTTGACCAACCCTTGTTGGGACACTTACTTTTATAAAGGAAGCCATTATGAAAGGTTTCGGGTTGAATTAACCATATTACATCAAGAGAAGTAGCCCGGGTAGACATGACGTAATATTGGTAGAAAGAGTTGAGGAAATCCAAGTCAGGATTTCAAGATTGGGGAGTCCACTCAACAGAACAAGGAACTGTAAGCTCACAGTTGGCAAAGACCTACCTACCTAAATACCTTCAAATAGCTTGACCAACCATTTTTGGGGTTATGCGAAGGTAAATATGGATCCTTGCCACTAGAATGTCAAAGAAACTGGACATTCTGAGTTCAATGGTGAGGGACATTGGGACTTTATAAAATAATGGAAGAATTAAATTTTTTTATTATTTCTCATAAAAATGTAATCAAGAAAGTACTAATAAATACGCTCTTTTAATTTGTAGAATCGAAATGACCAACTCATAAACCACATTTTATATGCGATCAATACTGGATAATGACAATATCCTCACCGATAGTAACTTTTAGGAATGGTTTAGGCACCTTCGGGTTATTCTACGCCATGAACGAAAGTTTTACATACTGGAGTCCTCACTTCCTCATTCCCCTGCCCCAGGGGCGAGTGATGAAGATTTCCTAGTCTATGATCAACATTTGAATGATGCATTCGACGTTCAATGTTTGATGCTATCATCAATTTCTAGTGAGCTCATGAAGTCTCATGAAGACATGAATGCTTATAGCATGCTCGATCATCTCTGTGGTCTATACCAGGAGAGAGTAAGACAGAAAATGTTTGATATCTCCAAGGATCTATTTCAGAGAATGCTTGGAGAGGGTGCCCCAGCCGGGCCTCATGTAGTCAAGCTCATTGGCTACATTGAGCGCATGGAGGTTCTAGGGTTTAAACTCCTCGAATAACTGGGTACCGATCTCATTCTTACATCACTCCCCCAGATCTTCTCAAAATTTGTTGTGAACTTCAATATGAACAACATTGAGAAGTCTTTGTATGATATTCACATCCTCATTCGCCAAGTCGACATTGACATGAAGCGTGAAAAGCCTTCTGTCCTCATGGTGAATAAAAGGAAAGGGAAGGCGAAGAGATTTAAGCCCAAAGCATCTTCAAGGCCTTCCAAGAAAAGGAAGATCAAAGGGCAGGCAAAGGAATAAGATGTTGTTTGTTTTTCAAGTGGCAAGAAGGGCCACTGGAAGAAAAACTGCACCCAGCCAAGGAAGCAAGGGGAAGCTTCAGGTGCGTTTTTTATCGAATGTAATCTATCTGTTTCTACTAATTGGGTATTAGATACTGCTTGTGGTGCTCACATATGTATCCAAATACAGTAACCAAGTAGATTCCGGAAGATTGATCGAGGGGAGGTAGATCTAAGAGCAAACAACGGAGCCTGACTCACTGCGGTAGATGTCAGAGACTACCACCTCACATTGCCTACTGGGATGGTCCTGGTTTTAAAAGGTTGTTATTATGTGCCTTCTGTTACTAAAAACATTATTTCAGTATCTAGATTCGATACTGATGGATTCATCTTCATGTTTGGAAGTGGATGTTTCTATTTTTATAAAGATATCATTTGTTTTGGTAAGGCACATTTATATAATGGCCTTTATGTGTTAGACTACACAAACCAAGTAATGGAAATCAATAATAAAGTTAATACACATGACTCATACCACACCCAAATTTGGAATCACCGGCTAGGTCATGTCAATGAGAAACATTTGACAAAATTACATCAAGATGGGTATTTATATTCTTTCGAACTAAAACCACTTGGTGTATGTCATGCGTGTCTACAAGGCAAAATGACCAAAGCCCGATTTAGTGGGAAAGGTGAAAGAGCTAAAGAGATTCTAGAATTAGTTCACACAGATGTGTGTGGACCATTTCTAGTTGAAGCAAGGGGTGGTTTCTCGTACTTCATAAGTTTTACAGATGATTTTAGTAGATATGGATATATCTATTTAATGAGGTATATGTCTGATTCTTTTGATCTGTTCAAAGAAGACAAGAATGAAGTTGAGAACCAGGTTGGTAAGAAGATTAAGAAACTCTGCTCAAACAGAGGAGGATAATATCTTAATCAGGACTTCATTGATTTGTTATGGGAGTTTGGGATTCTATCTCAACTCACTCCTCTTTACACACCGCAGTGGAATGGTGTAAGTGAAAGGAGGAACCGTAGTCTGTTGGACATGGTGAGATCAATGATGAGTCATGTGAGTCTTCCATTATCCTTTTGGGGATATGAATTACAAACAGCAGCGCACATACTAAAACAAGTACCAAATAAATTGATAAATGGTATTCCATATGAGTTATGGAGTGGACGCAAAGCCATGTTATCAAATTTACATGTGTGGGTAGCGAAGCATTTATTAAAGCCTCTTCAGGTAACAAACTCACACCCCGAGGCACAAAGTGTATCTTTATAGGATATCCCAAGGAAACAAGGGGATATTAACTATACAACCCCTCAGACAAAATGGTTACAGTGGCAAGACAATCCATATTCCTTGAGAAGGAGAACATCTCCAAAAGAGATATTGGGAGCGAGATAGACTTCGATGAAGTTGAGGCTCAAGATACACATAAGTTGGTACAAGAACAGATTCCACAAAGCCCCATGGAAGAACAATCTGTTCCCGAGACACAAGAACTGTGTAGGAGCACGAGAGAGTTGATAGAACCAGAACAATATGGTTTTATTGTCATAGAGGATGGTGACTCATTATTGGTTGACAATAATGATCCTCTTACCTACAAGGAAGCAGTTGAAGGCATAGACATTTCCAAGTGGAATAAAGCCATGAATTCTGAAATGGATTCCATGTACCAAAACCAAGTCTAGATTTTTGTAGATCCTCTAGTTGATGTAAAGAATATTGGTAATAAATGGGTATTCAAGAAGAAACTGGACATGGAGGGGCAAGTCAGCACCTATAAGGCACGACTGGTTGCAAAAGGTTTTAGACAACGTCAAGGAATTGACTATGATGAAACCTTTTCACCGGTTGCGATGCTGAAATCCATCAGAATCCTATTGGCCATTGCTGCTTACTATGACTATGAAATTTGGAAAATTGATGTCAAAATAGCTTTCCTTAATGGGAACCTCCAGGAAGATGTCTTCATGACACAACCTGAAGCGTTTGTGACTCCAAAGAATGACAACAAGGTATGAAAGTTGCAGAAATCCATTTATGGATTAGAACAAGCATCAAGGTCATGGAACATTCATTTTGATGAAGTTGTTATAGAATTTGGTTTTGTTAAGAAGGAATGTGAGCCTTGTGTCTACAAATGGTTTAGTGGAAGTGCAGTAATTTTCCTAATAGTATATGTTGATGAAATATTGCTAATTAGAAATAAAGTACCTATCTTACAGTCAGTTAAGGCATGGTTGCATAAATGCTTCTCCATGAAAGACTTGGGTGAGGCATCATATATTCTTGGGATCAAGATCCATCGTGATAGATCCAAGAGAATGTTGGGCCTGAGTCAAAGTACATACATTGAAACGATACTGAAGAGATTCAGTAAAAAACATTCCAAGAGGGGATTGTTGCCAGTGTCACATGGCATTCATCTTTCCAAGAAAATGGGTCCTCAGACACATGAGGAAAGAAAGAGGATGGCAAGGATCCCTTACGCATCCGTGATTGGGTCAGTCATGTATACTATACTATGTACGAGGCTAGATGTTACTTACGTATTAAGTGCGGTAGGAAGATATCAAGCTGATCCAGGAGAACACCTTTGGATGGAAGACAAGACTATCCTTAAGTATCTGAGGTGTACTACGGATATATTCCTAGTTTATGGAGGAGATGAGGAACTAGTCATCAGAGGACATGTAGATGCTAGTTTCCAGACTGATCAAGATTACATGAAGTCACAGAATGGATACATCTTTAGTTTGAATGGAGGTGCAGTGAGTTGGAAGAGCTCAAAACAAAGTGTGGTGGCAGATTCTACAGCCGAGTCTGAGTATATTGCAGCTTCTGAGGTATCTAAAGAAGCAGTATGGATGTGAATCTTCGTCCAAGAGATAGATGTTGTACCGAGCATTAAAGATCCTATCACACTCTATTTTTATAATACTGTAGTGGTGGAACTTGCAAAAGAGCCAAGGTTACATTAGCAGACAAAGCACATACTTCAGAAGTATCATCTTATGAGGGATTTTTCTTAGAGAGGTGAAGTTGTAGTGAGAAGTACTTCCACAGAAGACAATGTGGAAGACCCATTAACTAAAGCCTTCACTCAGCAGAAACATGATCATCATGTGAGGTCTAGCGGACTAGAATTCATAGGATGTTGGCTCTAGTCCAAGTGGGAGTTTGTAAGGGTTGGTGTCCTCAGAACCAACTATTTTTTACTTTGATTACATAAATCTTCACTTATTATATATTGTTCATTGTTCTGCATGACTATAATATAATAATGTCCTGGAATATTTGTTGCATTAATAAGGTCATAGCAGATACCCGCTATGATGAGAACCTTGAAATGCTATAACAATATTCTTAAATAAAGTTCCGCGGTTGGATGACATACAATGATAGGACACATAGTATACAGACCGTCATGTGCAAGTACTCGTAAGAAGACGTGACTCTCCCTCATGGAGTTCACACTTGGTAATCTCCAGGATGGGATATTATGAGAACAAACCTGCCAGTAGTAATTCCACATGTCTTGGTGTAATTGGATATTTCTATCAGTGAGTGTGTGTAATATTCCTTAGATTGGAAGATTATCATTAACTCATGTCATGACTCGTGCACTAAGATTTATTGACGAAAACCATCACGCAGACAGTTAGTGGGAATTAGGGTACGTTGGGTGCATCACGAGTGACATGTTGTTAATGGATAAGTTGAGGAAGGATTTTTACCTTCCATTTATGGAAGTTTATATCTCAACCCTTTGATTCAAATCGAACTATCGCATTAAATTCCATGGCCATGGTGTAAACGGCAAGTTTATTTCAGGTATTCAAAGAACGACAGATCAAGCATATAGGTTTATGACACATACATGAAACATGATTGATGAGATATTGAGACAAAGCGGTTAAATTACACAGTAAGCGTTTGTATGAGGTGATACATCAATGTAGCATCAACTTCTTTCCCTTCGGTGCCTTGACCCGTTGCTAGATAGTAATCCTAGACTTTAGGCAAGCCTGCCTAATGCCAATGAGAAAGAGGCCTAGAGGGTCACACACTAAGTGTATCCAAGTATTTCAAGTTGAATAAAGATTATTCCTATACGTGGTTTAATAATTATTCAAGGAAGCCTATGTCATTTTAAATAATGGAGGAAGAATAAAATAAAACAAGTACACGCTGTGTATTATTAAATGTACACACCTTGTAGTTTTATTTTGGAATGGAAATGAATAAATGAAAACAAGATATACACGCCGTGTTCATTTAATGTACACGCCGTGTAGTTTTCAATGAAAAACAAGTACACGCCGTGTATTTATTATTACACGCTGTGTAGTTTTTCCAGTCGGGATTTTGAGGATATAATATCATTTTATTAAATGATATTTATTATAATCAGCGTGAGCACATGTCATGGACTTAATTATTCGACATGGGGGTTTTCAATAAGATTTAATGAAATAAATGAAATGCGTAACGCGTCTATTTATTGTCATAAATCTACAACCGCAAACTTGATTATAAATATCCTCACAATCCCAACTCTTTTCCTACACAAGAGAATCGTTGTGCACAACATCACTAGAGAATTCTTTCATGGTCGAAAGGACCTCTTCTTCCAAGAATGCTCTCAAGACCGAGAGAGATCCTCTTCCATCGTATCAAGACGATCTAAGGCGTAAAACGCAAGCAAAGGCTTCTCCATGTTAGCACCCGGAGAATCCTTTGGTGACATCCAGAGATACGAGGTACACGTGTGGATGACCACTAGAGGGAGTCTACACTTGTCTTATGCGACACAACGACAGATCAAATTGACAACATGATCGAGAACATAAATGAAGAAACAACACCCAAAAGGTATTTCTTTATAATTAAATAAAATAATTATAATCAACCTGTAACGATCCTTGTTTGTGGTTCTGGGACAAACCATCTTCTTTGTCTTTTTCTGTGATTTGATCCATGGAGACTGGCGTTTATCGTCGTATTGATCCCGGATTGATCATTACTAATGACAAAAAGCCAAGTGAGCACATCCACCCACGCACTTCCATTGCGCCCGGAACCTTCAACTTCTACACAATATCTATTTTTTCAGAAAATAAAAACTCTTGAAAAAGGGCCATGTCTATTTCCATTTATTAGATAGTATGAATTTTCCTTGATCCCAACATTTACCATATTCATCTTTAAGTATTGTGAAAAAAATTTCAAAAAAAAACTTGGACGAGCATACAAATCTCAGTAAGGGTTATAGAACGATGAAAGAAAACATCAGTCCATCAAACCATACAAGTCAATGAAAATCATACTTTTTAATCTTTAACTTACCACAAAAAATCATAAATTTTATGAATAACAAATAGAAGTCATAAATCATAAAGGTACCTTTTGTCATCCATAACATACTTGTGTTGTAGCTTTCATAGCTACGTAGGGAGTCACATTTGGAATACCCATTACAATATATTCATTAAATCTCTTAGGAGAAACATTTACGTTTAACTTCATAATTTTACCCAACGCATTGGATGGATATCTCGGGCCGACCCTCCCTAGGTTTATCATGGAAGCACCCGTATACGTTAACCATGTCCAAGAACCATAACATATTCATAACACATAAAACAAACATAAAGGGAAGATAAAATTTACACATTTCAATCACAATATATTATTTAAACATATTGACATAACCAATCGATTATAAAAACCATTTTCAATAACAAAATACATAAAAGAGTATATGGTATTTATTTTCCATTTAAAAAAATTATGGCTTGTTATGGAAGTAAAATATGAAATAACGCTCGTGGCGATGGAAAGATTGTTCTCACCGTGTACATTAAAAGAAACATTCACCTTTTGTAATCTAGTAAAATATTTCATAGAAAAGGATTACCTTGGAATAAAATGACATGTAAAAGGGTTTTATACACCATATAAAATAATGTCGTGTATAAATCGAAGGATGCCTCAATGAAAAGTGATTGAGATGAAGTCCCTTACCTTCTATCCGACTAGACCCATTCATTCTTTAATCTCCTCAATAATAAACTAAAGTTAATTTATAATTTCAACAGAAATTTTTTCAGTTTTTTTAGTCCTTTTATATCAATTATTACCATGTGATAAACATTATATAATCATTTAATTTAAAAATAGTTATTTTTTCAATATTTAGGTACTTGAGTCAAAAAATGAACTTACTATAATTTAAGTTGTCAATGTGGTCAAAAGACCATTATCTACAGAATTATATTCATGATTTAGATATAATATATTTCATATATATCCAGTATATATATTTATTTTTAGCAGTACATAACATTTGGAGATAAGAAATGCAATGCACCGTTCATAGAGACGGTAAGTCGTATGTATGCATGAATGCTACTTTCATTTATATTTCGTATTTTAATAGAATGAAAACATAATGATACATAGGTATATTATACTTTTAGTATAATATCATATATAATTTCATTAACTCTATCCTTTATACATTCCACGTATGGCATGAACAAGTCATATCACTTTGAGGGCGCGGTAGTCTGCACTTCCCCAAATGAAATTATCTTATTTACCCATTATGGAAACAATAAAGGTATGCTATAAATGGAAAATACCGAAGTATAGAGACAATATATATATAACAGATATAACATATAAATACAGTTCCATCTTAATGTCCACCATAAGAGGTGGTAGGAGAAGATTGAACACTCATCGTTTCATGAGGCAGTAGTTCACCATCCACAGAAACAATATTTTCTTTACCAATTAGATGAAGGTGTGTTTTAGTGTTGTTTGAATACCTCTCATATATACAACCCATTATATTGAGGATACTAGTGTAGTTATAAAAGAAAGGCATAAAAAGAGTTTAGGGGTTTGGAGAAGTAAAATAAAAGAAAATAACTTAAGAGAAGAAGTTGCTTTTAAATCAGGTAACTCCCTTTAGTTTGAATCAAAAGGGTTTCTTGAAGTGCTTTATGCCTAAGGTAAGGCTTATAGATGGAGGATAAGGATTTTGATAACATATTTGAGAAGAGTTTGGATGAGCCATGGGGCTTTAGATGTGTGATTAATAGGTTAGATATGATGGCTTTTTATAAGGGGGAAGAGGGTCTCATTCAGAATGTTTGAAAACATTATTTTATTATAAACTAATTTTTGGTTTTAGAAGGTCCAAAACTCATTAAATTATAAGATAAGATGACTCTTGTTATAAATAAAATTATATAATAAGAATTGGATAGATTTTGTATAGTTTATTTAAATTTTATAATCTTATTTAATTAATTAATTAATTAATAAGGTAATCACTGCATAATCATTGTGTCATAAATAATTTTATTTATTTGATGTCTAAAAATTATAAATAAAATACCATGATGTTGGATTTTTTTTTTAGATTTCAAATGAATATTTATAGTCGAAGAGATAACATATATAATCCCACATAAAAATTGATTTACAAAAAGATATATGTTTATTTATTTTTTGTCATTACTTTAAATTAATTAATATAAAGTGTCATTATCACTCCTGAGTGGCTCCAAGGGGTGAAAATTTTGTTATAGGTTCTTTTTAATTAAAGGGGGTAGGGTTCAATTTAATTAGGGAGAGGGGTTTTTCCAGCTCCACTTGAAGTGGCGCTGGCTAAATTGGACAGAGAGCGCCACTTGAAGTGACCATCAATCCCTTCCCCCCTTCGGCCCCCAATCTCCCTATATATATAACAAATTTATTTATTAAAATAAATATAATTACAAAAATAAATTCAATAAATATATAATTATATATTTATATTTATTGTATTTATTATAATTATAATTATATATTAATTATCTTTATAATTATATAATTATTATATTTATATTTATTATATTTATAATTAGACATTAATTATATTTATATTTTTTTTATAATTATATAGTTATTATATTTATAATTATATATTTATTATAACAATTATAATTATAATAATTATAATTATATAATTATAATAAATTTATAATTAGAATTATATAAATATAATAAGTATATAATTATAATAAGTATATAATTATAATAAATATATAATTATAATAAATATATAATAATAAAGAATATATAATTACAATAATTATATAAGATATAATAACATTTATTTATATAAATAAAAATAAATTTAGTAATGTTTATATATATATATATATATATATATAAATTTATAAATAAATTTAATATCATCTTTTTACATATTTAAATAAATATATATAAAATATAAATTTATTAATACTTATATTTAAATAAATCTTATATTTAAAATTTATAAATTTATATATAAATAAACATTTTTAAAATGATTTATATTTATATAAATAATCCTTATTAAATCTTATATAATTATTGTAATTACATATTTATAATAATTATGTAATTATTATAAAAATATATTCATTATATTTATAATTATATATTTATTATATTCATTATAATATTATATATATTTTATTATATATTTATTTTATTTATAATTATATATTTATAAATTTATCACTAATTAATTATAATTATATATTTATAAATTTATAAATAATATATATATTTATTATATTTATAATTATATGTTTATTATATGTATAAATAATTATATATAAATAATCCTTACATTTAAAATTTATAAATTTATATATAAATAAAAATTATTAAAATTATTTATATCTATATAAATAAACCATATTAAATCTTATTTAATTATTGTAATTACATATGTATTATAATTATGTAATTACTCTAATCATATATTTGTTATATTTATTGTTATATATTTATTATAATCATTATAATATTATACATTTATTATTATATATTTATTATATTTATAATTATATATTTATAAATTTATCAATAATTATATATAATTATATATTTATTAATTTATTAATAATTATATATATTTATTATATTTATAATTATATATTTATTATATTTATAAATAACTATATGTAGAAAAACCTTATATTTAAAATTTATAAGTTTATATATAAATAAACACTATTAAAATTATTTACATCTATATAAATAAACCATATTAAATCTTATATAATTATTGTAATTACATATTTATTATAATGACATAATTATAATTATATATTTATTATATTTATAATTATATATTTATTATAATCATTATAATATTATATATTAATTATTATATATTTATTATATTTATAATTATATAATTATAAATTTATAAATAATTATAAATAATTATATAGTTATAAATTTATAAATAATTATATATATTAATTATATTTATAATTATATATCTATAAATCTATATATAAATATATATAAGTACTTAATTATAATAAATATTTAATTATAATAAATGTATAATAAAATAAATATATAAATATAATAAATATAAAATTATTATAATTTATATAATTATTAATATAAAAAATCCATAATTATAATTAATACATAATTATAATAAATATATAATTATTACAAACATATAAATATATTAAATATAGAAATAAAATGAATAATTAATTTTAAATATAATAATTATATAATTATAATAAAACTATCATTATAACATATATATAATTACAATATATATAATTATAATTATAATAAATACATAATAATAAATTTAATAATTACATAATTTTATTATATTAATTATAATTATATATTTAATATAATTATAAATATATATATTATAATTATCTATTTAATATATAACAATAATAAATATGTAATTCTAATAAATAGATCATTATAATAATTTTATCATTGCATTTATTATATAATTATACATATAATAAATATATAATTATAAATATAATAAATATATAATATATAAATATATAATTATATGATTATAAATATTACATAATTATATTAAATATGTAATTATAATAATTATATAAGATTTAATAACATTTATTTATTTATATAAATTTATAATTATAAATATAATAAATATATACTTATAAAAATTATTTATATATAAATTCATAAATAAGGATTATTCATATTTATATAAATAAACCTTATTAAATTATTATTATAATAATTTTAAGAATTTTAATAATGTTTATTTATATATAAATTTATAAATTTTAAAAATAAGGGCTATCAATATATAATTATTAATAAATATAATAAATATATATTTATAAATATAATAAATATATATAATTATTTATAAATTTATAAATATATAATTATATATAATTATTGATAAATTTATAAATATATATTTATAAATATAATAAATTTATAATAATAAATATATAATATTATAATGATTATAATAAATATATAATTATAAATATAATAAATATACGATTATAATAATTATATAATTATAATAAATATGTAATTACAAAAACTATATAATATTTAATAAGGATTATTTATATAGATGTAAATAATTCTAATAATGTTTATTTATATATAAATTTATAAATTTTAAATATAAGATTCATATATATATATATAAGTATTTACAAATTTATATTTTATATATAATTATTTAAATACAAAATTAAATCATATTAAATTTATTTATAAATTTATATATATATATATAAATATATATAAATAAAAATTACTTATATTTATTTATATGTATATAAATAAAGGTTATTAAATCTTATATAATTATTGTAATTATATAATTATTATTATATATATATATATATCATAATTATATATTTATTATAATTTATATATTTATAATTATATATTAATTATATTTATATAATTCTAATTATTAATTTATTATAATTATATAATTCTAGTTATATATACTTATAAATGTTATTATAAATATATAATTATAGATATAATAACTATATAATTATATGAAAAATATAAATATAATAAATTTATAATTATAAATATAATTAATATAAATATAATTAATATAAATATAATTAATATATTATTATAATGATAATTAATATATAATTATAATTATAATGAACATATAATTATAATGATAATTAATATATAATTATAATTATAATAAATACAATAAATATAAATATATTATTATATATATATTGAATTTATTTTTGTAATTATATTTTTTATAATAAATAATATATATATATATATATATATATATGGGGGTTGGTGGGGCCGAAGGGGGGAAGGGATTGAGCGCCAGTTCAAGTGGCGCTCTCCCTCAAATTTAGACAGTGCCACTTGATGTGGCCATGGACAAACCCCTCTTGCTAATTAAATTGAACCCTACCCCCTTTAATTATAAAAACCCCAAAAACTAAAAAACCCTCCACGGGGTCCCAAAATCGACCCAAGGATTCACATGGTCTAATATGTATCAGAAAATAGGATTAAGACATGAATTAGTGTAATTTAATATTATTATAATATTATTTTTTACCCTTATTACTAGATTTACCTTTTAACAATGGTAAATAAAATATTTACTTAATTAAATATTCATAATGTCTAAAAAAAGTTACCTATTTAGAAAATATGGACTTCTTGATTCCAAATATAGAACCTAGTTTTACAAATTCAAAACAAAGAGGTGACAGAAATTAATTTAAAATTAATTCCTGTTGTCAAAATAAAAAATCATGTTTTTAAGAAATAATAACCATCTAAAGATTTACCATTGTTTATGTACAATCTAAGAGTGAAATTACATCCAATGACCAATATTGGATTAAATGGTAAAAATATATTCCAATTACACTTTAAACTCAATTAAAATAATATTCTAACTATATAAATAAATTATATTAAAAGGCAGTTTGAATTACAATGCTGTATTTTTCACTATTCATAAAAAATGAACAATTTTAGAAAATACCAAAATTTCATCCAAAGGAAACTTTGAAATCCCAATTCTAATGAAGAATGTTATTTTTTCAAATAGAACATATAAAAGTAAAAAAAAATATATTTAAAAATGGTTCTCTCTCAAATGGCGGTAAATCAACCTTTTAATTAATATTAGAATGTTTATGCTTACGATTGGATTCATTCACATTGTAAGATTCTACATTTTATTAGATAAATGTAAAAAAAACTTCACAAAAATATATTACCATATTGTAGTTAGTCTTATTCATTCCCCCAAATAAAATGGATATGCGTTAACTATCATTTAAAATAATAATAAAATAATATTATTTTTTGGTATAACTAAACGTTGTGTGTAACATAAGATTTAAAAGAAACCCATTGGTGTGTATTGGGTATGCCATCGAACATGGAATCCCCTTTAAAGAAAAATTAATATTTAATTCATAAATATTTATAAACATGAAAATGTCATATTCTTTATTTACCTAGGATGTTACATCCATCCCCTATTTTGGAAATTACATCCTTGTAATTTTATTCACTTATCAAATAAATGAGGGTATTTATCCCTCCTAGCATTTTCAGATTTCCATGTTTCCTTTTCAACCTTATGTTTTTTCTACAAAAACATTACCTGATGAATCACCATATTCCACAACACTTTCTCTCTATGGTCAATAATATGTACTAGTTGTTCCTTATAAGAAAGATTTTACCTCAACTGAACTACCTATAGATTCAAAACATGAGAAGAATATGGAAAATACTTTCTCAACATTGAAACATGAAAAACATTATGTACCTAGGATAAACAAGGAGGTATAGCCACTCTATAGGTAACTGATCCAACTTTCTCTAGGATTACATAGGGTTCAATGAACCTTAAACTCAAATTTCTATTCCTTCCAAAACACATAACATGTCACGACCCCCTTCAATCAAAGATGCCCCTCCTGAGCTGGCAATGGTTAAAGGGAGATAATGACCCCCCGAGTCCAACCTCCAGTAGGCCCCGGGTTGGCGACTAGCACCAAGGGTATGAGTTTTCACAAATATGGGAGGCATTACCCTTTTTATTATTTTGGATCGGGAAATAGGACAAGTCAACCACTAAATAGGGAAAAGAACAAGTGTATATAAATAAACCCAAACCAAGCCCACATGCATGTTTAAACAATTTTTATAACAAGGTACAAGTACAAGGAAGCTCAAAAGTACAATGCCAAAGAAAACAAGAGAACAACAACTGCAACAACTCCAGCTGCCCGACTAGTAGGGTCCTGCATGGCCCTGGTAGTCCTCCTGGAAACCTGAAAGTAAACGTAGGGTGAGCATACAAGTATACTCAGTAGGGAAACCTAAAGCTCTCGTGCACAAGTGGGGAGACACCCTAATGTCCCGTGAGAAAACAGAAGAACCAGAAACTAACAAGGAAAAACTCTCCACCCAGCCTCATTGGTCACACTCACCAAGTAACACAAACAAGTTTAGCATATATATAGAATAAAATTATTGGGTACCCCGCACCATTTCCCACTTAATTAGATGCTGCTCTTCCTAACAGCAAACATCCTGACGCTACCACACTCTTCCCGCCCGCACACACCTGGGCCATACCACGCATCCCGCCCGCACACACCTGGGCCTCACAACCACGCATCTCGCCCGCACACACCTGGGCCACAACCACTAACCCGCCCGCAGACACCTGGGCCTCATCCCGAAGGTTCTTGGGAATGGTAAGCCTGCCCGAAGAGTCTTGGGATAAAGGTCGCCTCAAGCCATCATAGCCTCCGAGACCTACCCGAAGAGTCTTGGGTGTAAGGTCACCTCAAGCCATCATAGCCTATGGAAGAAGGAGCAGGAAGGAGCTAGTAACTAAGAGGGAACACCCTCTCCCATAAAATGGGAGTGTTCGGCACTAGGTGCTTGACATGGGTGTGGTGCGACAAAACACAAAGATACAATTATATATATACATATACCAAACACACAACCCAACCTATGGCTTCTTAAAAAGAGAAACTGAGCATGTGCCTCGGCACTGCTACCACGAAGCATGCATCCACAACCAAACAATCATCCCCCAACCCCATTTAGGTTTTCATGTTTCATGCAATGGTTTAACAAATTATTACTACTGGGCAACTATCATCCAGACAAAACCTTTCACAAACATATCCCTGCCATCCACAACCAAGGTTAGGTAAAACGCAAGCAACCACATGCCATTTCATTTACAAAAGATTATCACAACCATACAACATTCCATCATTCATTTATTTCAAAGTTCCACACATAAAACCCTTTCCACACACAAAAAATTTCCGCATTTGAAAACACATTTTACTTCAAAACACTTTTCATAATCAAAACACTTTTCATAAATAAAGGCATTTTCCACAACCAACCACTTCCCATTTCAACCCCATCGTTTACAAAACATTTCCCACAAAACAACCAAACCACCAACATGTTCATTATTCCAACTTTGTTCAGCTGGGGTGATCACACAAGGTTTTTATTCTCATTTAATCATCCAGTATTTACGTGCTTATCCATTTTCCATGTTTTAACAAAACCAACCACAAACAATTCAGATATCAATTGCGCACGCAAAGGCCACTAACGGCCTTGATTTTCAGTAGGCAAAGGCCTTTCAATCCAAAATAACAATCAGAAGATAAAGAAACTGGAAGTCAATAGAAATAGCACAAATCCCCCCACCCTTCTTTATCCTGTTATTATCTTTATTTAATGTTCAACTGCATCCCATGGAACAAGAGAAAAATATCCCACCCCACATGTTGCACCAAAAAGAGAGACGAAGGTAAACCCCTACCTCAAAAGGTCCCGATCACGTCGCTTCCGACGACGTCCTTCGGTGTCCTCCGCCTTCGCCAAACCCGACAAACTCCTCCTAAGATGGAAGCTGGAGAAGGAAGGAAGGAAAGGTGACAAGTCCGGGCTTAGAAGCTTCATCTCGTCACTACGATCTTGTGGCCGCTGACGGATCATAATTCGGAACTCGGACAAAGAAGTTAGAGGAGGAATACTTCTCGATCGTCCAAGAACGTTGTCGTGCGACAAAGAAGCGATCGATATGGAAGATAAAACATGACCTCGTTCTTATATAGGCAACGAATAGGTAAATCCATATTCAGCGTGCATTAATGAATACACGATGTGACCGTACATAGGTTACATGTTTTGATTGGTTAACACACAACACGTCACGCAGTTTCCAAGCGTTTTAATAATAATGATAATTCTATCAATATGTGGTGTTTCGTCGACCCGAGGCATGAGTCATAAAAGTAGCTCATTAATTGTCTTAAAATGAACGTCATAATTTCAGGGTTACGCTGTCGCTGACGGATCGTCAATCCGATACCGAATGAGGGAGATACATTGGATACAAGATCCCGTAATAATAACAATATTAAATCTATTAATTCATGAGTGTTTCGGGTACCCAATCCGAAAACCCGAAAAAGACATCCAATATTGGACTCATAATTTTCGTCTCGTAGTCAGGGTCGCACTACCACTGACGGTTCGTGAAACCGAGGTCACACGAAGAAGTTATTGTGAAAAAAGTGTTTTATTATCAAAAAAAATGATAACAATATTTTATTAATTAATTATTTATTTATTTCTCTAACTCCAATCAATCATCATTTGTCATTTTTCACGTTGGAAATTCATCACCAATTATCGCCTTTACTCTTTATTTCACACTTAATTTTATTCCCATTAATATCTTATAACTCCTCCCTCTCTCCAATCTTTATTAATTCTTTCTCCCAAGATTCTCTCCCACAAAAAGTGGCGCCTCTCTCTTATATTTATTTTTCAATAATTTTTATTTTCTCTCTCCAATCTTTATTTTGTTGGTGAACCTCCCCTTTTATTTCATATTATTATATTTTTCATCTTCTCTCTCCTTGTGGCACGCCCCAAATTTATTTTAAACCTTTATTTATTTATTTTTACACAATTATCATAACATCTTTAATTTATTCTCATATCTCAAATCTCATTGCATTTAATTCAAAACATAATTCTCATTAAATCATTATTACCAGATCTATAAAAAAACAACATTATTATTATAATTATTTAGTATAACACCTATAACAAAACCCCCAAAAAAATTTATTAACACGTCACCATTTATTATTAATAATAATTATTATTTTTGATGTTCGCCGCATTGACCACATAAAAAAAACGTTTTTACAAAGTAATAGACCGGAGAGGTCCGTCCCATTACATAACACCTTCCATGGAGAAACTTTGCGAAAGACATGATCACCTAACTCAAATGAAAGATCCTTCCTATGGTTATCCGCATAACTTTCTTACCTACTTTGAGATATTCCTATGTTCTTCTGAATCAACTGAACTTTTTCTGCCATCTCTTCTACCAATTATGGTCCCATAAACATCCTTTCACCTACTTCATCCCAAATCTAGAGTTCCACACTGCTTCCCATATAATACCTCAAACAGGGCCATCTATATACTGAAATGAAAATAGTTATTACAACAAAATTTAAGTAAAGAAAGATATTGGTCCCAACTTCCCTGGTAACCCATATAATAATCACATATTATACCTTCTAAAGTCTGAATTGTTCATTCTGACTACCCATCTGATTGTGAATGAAAAGCTATACTAAAATATAATTCAGTACCTAATGACTTTTAGAGGCCCTTCTAAAAGATAAAAGTGATCCTAGGATCATGATTATATACAATAGAGAGGGGAACTCTATAAAACCAGACTATCTATTTAACCTAAAACTATGAAAGTTGATCTAAATAGAAAGTATCTTGAATAGGAAAGAAATTGTTTAGATTTAGTCAATTAATTAACAATAACCTAGATTGCATTATTACCTCGGGATGTCTTTGGTAATCCCACAACGAAGTCCACAAATATATTTTCTCACTTCCGCTCTAGCACTGGTAAAGGCTAAAACATCCCTTTTGGTAACAACTGCTCTGCTTTAACCTGTTGACAAGTCAAACACTTCACAGTAAAGTCAGAAATATCTCTTTTTCATTCCATCCCAACGGTAATACTCCCCAAGATCTCTATACATATTAGTTTTTCCATGATGAACTAAAAATAGAGAACTATGACCTTTAAATATAACTCATTATTTAACTATGAATCATAAGGCACATATAATCTCTTTCCATATCCAAAAATATAATCATTATCAATGTTAAATTCAGAAAATTTACCATTTTGGACGAACTCTACCTTTTTCTGTAACTCACTGCCTTCCTTATTTACTTTGTTAATTCTATTTGATAGAGATGATTTCACTGACCCCTAGAACAAAACAGAGGAATTTAGTGCACTGAAAAATTCTATTCGAAATTTCATCAAATCATTAATCAAAGGATCTTGTTCCATATGTAACATGGTTAATGTATCATTCCACTTTTGACTCAAAGAATCAAACACTTTATTTACTATTCCTGGATGGAAATGAATCGAGCAATCATAATTGTTGAATAATTCCAGCCATATCCTCTATCATAGGTTTAATTATTTCTGAGTGAATATATACTTCAATCTTTTTTGGTCAACATATATTTCACATTTTACTCCATAAAATGATGGCTCCAAATTTTTAAAGAAAAACAACAACATCTAATTCCATATCATGTGTAAGTTAATTTAACTCCTGAGATTTCAACTGACATAAAGAAAAATCATTTACCTAATCATTCTAAATTAGTAAACTACCAAGTTTATTCATCGAAGCATCAATGTAGATAATAATCTCACCATTTCTGGAAGGCAGTTCCAAAATTGGTGCAATCACCAATCTTCTTTTCAATTCTTCAAAACAATAATCACATTCTTTTGTTCAAATGAACTTAACACCTTTTCTTGTTAACTTCGTCCCTGGGCTAGATAACTATGAGAAATTTTCAATCAAACCTCTGGTAATAACCTGCAAAACCAAGAAAACTATGGATCACGGTAGCATTTGTGGGTCTTTTCAATTCTTTAACAAATTTTGTTTTAGTAGGATCAACTGTTATTCCATTTTTTGAAACAATGTGACCAAGGAATGAAATTTGTTGTAACCAAAACTCACACTTACTGAATTTCCCATAAATATAATTTTATTTTAAGGTTTTCAAGACAACCCTTAAATGAATTTCATATTCCTATTTACTTTTGGAATAAACCAAAATATTATTAATGAACACAACCACAATCTTATCCAAAAACTCATAGAAAATTCTATTCATATGATCCATGAATACTGCAGGTGCATTGGTTAATCCAAAAGGTATAACCAAAAATTTATAATGGCCATATCCAATAAGAATTACGGTCTTTTAAATTTCTTCTTCCATTACCTCGAACTGATGGTACCCCGACCAGAAATCAATCTTCGAGAAATACTGAGCTCCTTGGAGTTGATCAAACAAATCATTGATATGTGTCAAAGGCTACATGTTTTTAAAAGTGATGTTATTCAATTCTATATAATCAATGCAAAGTCTCATTGAACCATATTTCTTTTTAACAAACAAGACAGAATCACCCCACTGTGATGTGCTAGGTTGAATGAAACCTTTATCTAAAAACTCCTGTAATTACTTATTTAACTCTAAAAATTCAATTTGATCAATTCAATAAGGCAATTTTGAAATTTTATTTGCATCAAAAACTAATTAAACAATAAATTAAACTTCCCAATATAGTATTATACCTTGAAAATCATCAAGAAAAACATCAAGATACTCATTTACCACAAGAACATCATTAATATGAACAGTTCCTTTGTTTTCAACAATATGTGCAAGGTAACATTAATTTCCATAGTTTAATAGATTTCCAGCTTCCTGATCTATTATCAAATTTAAGGGTTC
This sequence comes from Viscum album, assembly GCA_963277665.1. Lineage (NCBI taxonomy): Eukaryota > Viridiplantae > Streptophyta > Magnoliopsida > Santalales > Viscaceae > Viscum > Viscum album. The sequence continues at coordinate 297,473 of CAUJRU010000261.1, read as the reverse complement.
ATTCTTGTACACAAACTAAAATTATTTCTGAAAAGATATCTCTTTAGCTCCGAAGTTAATATTATCATGGTAAACAGAAAGCCAATCCATACCCAAAATAATATCGAACTCTACTAGAGTAAAAACTATAAGGTTTGCAGGTAGATTCTTTCTGCACATAAGGACAAGAAGGTTCTTATAATTTTTTTTTCTAAGAATTTCCTCCCGGTGTTTTTACCATATGTTTAGGATTTATATTTTGTGATGGAAATACCAATTTACCAAACAACTTCTCAGAAATGAAATTATGTGTAGACCCTGAATCAAACAACACATTAGCATAATCTGAATAAAAAAACAATGTACCTGATAACACTTCATTCTATGGCCCAACAACATCTAAAGTAGTTGTGAAGGTTTTCACCACCAATTTCTTCTTTTAGTCTGACATCTTTCCCTCATTTGAGTTCTTCGTTGGACACACATTTTCATAGTGACCCATTTCATTTCACTTAAAACACTTTACTAACTGTAAATCAGATTTTGTCTTACCATTACCCTAATATTTTTCAATGAAATTATGTGTCTTATGTGCCATTTTATTAAATTAATAACACATACAAAAAATCAAATGACATTCCCCAACATTATTTTCACCACAATTCTCACAAACTGTAAACTTATGTTTCTTACCATCAGTATTTTTTGAAGAGTTCCTCTATATCCTCCTCCTTCAACTCAACCTCTTATTTTTTAGTTTTTCAAAGAATACCTGATCATAAAAAAACTCCATTTCCACCTTCTCTACAGATTGAAAAAAGATTTTCCTAACTTTTGAACTCACGATAAGTTAAATCCCTTCGATAATTTGGACTTAATCCTGAGAAAAAAATGATTGATTTTACTATCAATATCGCATATGAATATTTGGAGTATACCTAACCGGTCGAGTGAATTTTGATTCATAAGAATCCAATGATTTATCCTCCTACCTCAATTCCAAGAATTATGTTTCCATCCTAAGATGAACCACCATTGGAAAATATTTCTGATGAAAAATACCTTTGAATTCATCCCAATCAAGAGGATCAATCTACTCACTATCCACTATTTTTTTTACCATTGACCACCACTGATCGAATTCACCTTCATAATAGAAAACATAAATGCAATCCTTCTGATTTTTGGAACCCCCCATGAGATCAAAAATCTTCTCTTGTTCTTTAATCCACCCTTAAACTAGCACATGGTCAGATGATCCGACGAATGATGGTGGATGTTACCTCATGAAATGCTCTACTAGTGACATGTTCCTATATGATTTATCTTGCTGATCTCTTCCATGGATACCGACAATATATATATCCTGATTCAATTGGGACATCACCGCAACAAACTGTTCAGTTATGATTCCGTCCATCTCAGGTGGCTGATTTGGAAGGTTGTTTTCCTCTGGATGTTGTCCCATAATAACTGCCCTGTTTCCTCTGTGAAAAACCATTCTAAACACAAAAACATCTTAGGTGAATCAACATAGTAATCTTTAAATGCTATATCATTTAAATTTGACCATAAAATAATGTATAGACATTGATTTAACAAAATTCTAACTCCTAAAGTTTTCTAATATGACCTTTTATACCAACTATAAGGACCTGGATTTAAACATTATATAATCTTGAATTAAGTTAATAATTCACATCGAGGATCTTTTTAGGTTTATAGATTTAGAGAATTATGTCATAACATGTACATAACAACTTGTATATTACATGTAGACACTTCTATACAGTATCCATTTTTTTCATAAAGTAAAAACTCTTGAAAAAAAGACACATATCTATTTCCATGTTTTAGAAAGCATGACCTTTCCTTGAACCCAACCTTGAACTATTCATTTTTAAGTCCAGTGGAAAACATTTCCAAAAAAAAATGGGATGAGTATTAAAATCTCAGTAAGGTATATAAAACAACGAAAGAAAACATTATTACATTAATACATACAAGTCAATGAAGTCATACATTTCAATATTTAACTTATCACAAAAAATCACAAGATTTATGAATAAAAAATGGAAATCATAAACCATAAAGTTGACATTTTTAATCCATAACATACATTGGTTGTAGCTTTCACAGCTACGTAGGGAGTCACATTTAGAATACCCATTTAAGTACATTCCCTAAATCGTTTTGGAGAAACATTTACATTTACCTCTGTCATGTTACCCAATGCATTGGAGAGATATATCGGGCTCACCCGCCCTAGGATTATCATGGAACCACTTGTACATGTAAATAATGACCAAGAACCATATCATATTCATAACACATAGAACAAAAATAAAATAAAGATAAAATTTCCACATATCAATTCCAATATATTATTTAAATATATTGAAATAACCAATCCATTATCAAAACCATTTTCAATACTAAAATATGTAAAAGAGTATATGGTGTTTTTCCCTTTAAAAACATTACATCTTATTAAGGAAGCCAAATATTAAATAAAGCTCATGGCAGTAGAAAGGTCATTCTCACCTCATACGTTAAAAGAAAAATTCCCTTTCTTCGTTTAGTTTAATTCTTGGTAGAAAATATTCCCTCTGAATGAAATGAAAAGTCAAATGGATTTATACACCGTATAAAATAATGTCATGTATAAATAATAGGATGCCTCATGGAATGGAGATTGAGACATTTCCCATAACTCGTGTCCTAATTGACCCGTTCATTATTTAATCTCATGAATAATAAACTGTAGTTATTTTCTACTTGATTCAGATCCTTTTTCAGGTTTATTATTCCTTTTATATCAATTATTAACACGTTATAAACATTATATAATAATTTAAGTTAGTAACAGTTTTTTTCGATATTCGATACTTGAATAAAAAATGGACTTTTTTTAATTTATGTTGTCCATGTTGTCAAAATTACATTATCTCCTGAATGATATTCCTAATTCAGATATCATATATGTCATATATATCTAGTATATATATATATTAATAATAGTATATAACATTTTGAGATAAGAAATTAAATGCATCTTTCATGGAGACTCTAAGTCGTATGTACGCAAAAACGAGACTTTCATTTACATTTTGTATATTAATGGAATGAAAACATAATGATACATAGTTATATTATAATTCCAATGTAATATCATATATAATTTCAATAAATCTATCCTTTATATGTCCCACATATGGCATTAATGAGTCATATCACTTTGAGGGGGCGATAGTCTGCACTCCTTCAAATGAAATTATCTTATTTCCCTACTTTGAAAAAAATAAAGGTATGATACAAATGAAAAATAAAGAAGTATATAGACAATATAAAAATAATATTTATCATATATAAATAAAATTCCATCTTCATAGCCACCATAAGATGTGTTTGAAGATGATTTAACAATCATCATTTCGTGAGGTAGTAGTTCGCCGTCCACAGAAACAATATGTTTTTTAACCATTATACGGAGGTGTGTGTACATGCAGTCAAAATAATTCTCATAAAAACAACCTAGTATATTTAGGATACTTGTGTTGTTATACAGTAAAATAATAAAAATAGGTTAGGGGGTTGTAGAAGTAAAATAAATGAAAATAACTGAAGATATTATGTTACCTTTAAATCGATTAACTCCCTTTGGTTTGAACCAAAAGGTGTTCTTGAAGTGAGTTCTGCCTAAGGTAAGGCTTTTAGGTGGAAGAGATGGATCTTGAGAGATTATTTGAACATATTTTGGACGATCTTAGGGGCTTGAGAGGTGTGAGTAATGGGTTACAGGAGATGACATTTTATAAGGGGGAGGAGGGGCTCTTTAGGAATGTTTGAAACCATTATTTTTTTATAAACTGATTTTTGGTTTAAAAAGATCCAAAACTAATTAAAGTTGAATATAAGATAACTCCTTTTCTAAATAAAGTCATCCAATATGAATTAAACAATTCTTTGGATAGTTTTTTAACTTTTATAATCTCATTTATTTAAATCATTTATTAATAAGGTAATCAGGAAATCATCATTGTGTCATAAATAATTTTTTTATTTGACCTCTTAAAATTATAAATAAAATTCAATGATGTAGTAAATCCAATTATATTTCATATAAATATTTATATTCTAATAGATTTATTATATAATTCTATGTAAAATATGATTCACTAAAATATATTTGTTTATGTAATGTTTGTATTGTCTTTAAATTAATTAATATAATGTATCATTATCATTCATATGTGGCTCCATGTGGTCCCAAAATCGACCCAAGGATTTCCATGGTCATACATGTATTAGAAAATAGGATGAGGAAATGTGTTAGAGTAATTTAATATTATTATAATATTATTTTTTACACCTATTTACTAGATTTACCTTTTAACCAAGGTGAATAAAATATTTACTGATGTAAATATTTCATAATGTATAAAAATAAAAGATACCTATTTACTCATTTTAGAACTCCTGATTCAAAATATGGAATCCATTTTTCTAAATTCATAACACATAAGTGTCAGAAAATAATTTAAACTAAATTCATGTTGTTAAAACAAAAAGCATATTTTTAAGAAATAATAACTCTCAAAAGATTTACCTTTGTTTATGTCTAATTTAAGATTAAAATTAATTAAAATGACCAAAAGTATATTAAATGGTAAAAATATAATCCAATTAAACTTTAAAACCAATTAAAATAATATTCTAACTATATGAATAAATTAGATTAAAAGACAGTTTTGAATTAAATTGCTGTATTTTTCACTATTCATAAAAAATGAACATTATCAGAAAAATTCCAAAATTTCATCTGAAGTAAATTTTGATGTCCTAATTATAAAGAAAAATATTATTTTGTTAAATAAAACTTAGAAAAGTGACAAATACTAGATTTAAAAAGGGTTCCCCATTAGAAGGCGGTAAATCGACCTTTTAAAAAATATTAGAGTGTTTATGCTTAAAATTAGATTCATTCACAATTAAAGCTTATATATTTTATTAAATAAATGTAAAAACAGTTACAAACATGTATAATACTATTTTTTTTAGTCCTATTCATTCCTAGAAATAAAACTGCTATGCATTAACTATCATTTAAAATAATAATAATAATATATTATTTTTTGGTATAACTTAATGTTGTGTGTAACGTATGGTTTCAAAGAAACCCAATGTTGCGTATCGATTATGCCATCAAACATGGAGTCCCCTTTAATGTAAAATTAAAATTTAATTCACAAATATTAATAAATATGAAAATTTCATATTCTTGATTTACCTAGGATGTTTCATGTACGACATGAATGTGAGGAGTAAAATGATATTGAATGGATTATCAAGATTTTTGAATATTTTTATAATTTTTATCCATGTGTGGGGAATTATATTTTTCTTTTATATAATAATTGAGTTGTTATATATTTTATGCTTTGGGATGTTTTTTTGGACCTTGGTAATAGATAATTACCCAGGACTGTAGTGGTTATGTGTGGGGGAGTAATAAAGCTAATATTTTTATACATTTTATACTTTATTTAAAAGTTTTTAAAGCTATTATAGTATTATCAAATGGTAATATGTCACATTTTACAATTTTGAAGTAATTTGTGGTTAATATAAAAATGTCCTAATTATTGGGTTTAATTGTTTCATTATTATTCTTTTGTTAGGATATAACATTTTATACAATAAAAAAATTGAGAAATTCCATTATTAGGAATCTTGAAATATATTTTTCTATTTCATCCTCCTAGATCCAAATATCAACACATCTTTTATAGGCCCAAAATCAAATCACGTTTCGGTCTCAAAAATTGTGCACAGATCCGGAATGTTTTAAATGTAAGATTATATCTCAAATTGGGATGACATAATTGATCTCCAATTTAGAAACACAATATTAATATATATTGGTGACAACATTCTTAATTTATTCCACATGATATTCATCATTCTTCAAGGTTATTAATTCATGGAAAAGTGGAGAATTGGAATATGAAGAGTCACCTAGTAAGAATTAATTTTTCATAGTACATCATCAATAACTATTACACACATCGCCTAATCTGGAAAACATTAGAGGTTTAATTAGAAAAATTTATTATAACAACTTTTTATATGAAACTAATTTCCAATTAATCCATTAAATAAGGTTACTATGTTTAAGAATTCATGGACATATTTGGAGCCAATTTTTCTTAATTTTTTCCCTAAAAAATATCTTTGTCAAAACTCAAACCAAAGGATTTCAATTTTAAGGGTGAACAATGGATTTTAATTTTTTTAATAGTATTTGTATTCTAATTATATATTAGTTTTTCTCTTCTTCACCTCCTATATTTTTTTTAAATTTTTTTGTTTCTTCTACCGTGCTTGTTTTATCTCTATGATTGTGAAGAGATAACCCTCACTATTGTCCAAGGGGGGAAGTAGTGGTATTTGAGTTTCTTAAACTTTAATGATTTATAATTTTTTTTCTAAGGACTCAGTAGTTTTTAAAATTATTATTGTGATTGGTCTCCCCATATTCTATACAATTCTTTTATTCCTCCCAATTTAGTAAATTTCATCCTCATTGATATTTAAGTCATTGAAATAGTGTAGTTTTGATTAGTTGATTATGTGGAAGAGGATAATATTACATTAATAGGCATTTATATATGTCTATACCATTAAAACTATAGTTTATATAGTGAGTGATTTTAATATCTACATTTTAAAAATTAATGGGGGATTTATTGTGAATAAAAATTAAAACACCACTATGAACCCCCGAGAGAAATAGTTTTCTTATAATGAATTCCATGTGTTATTATTTTTTGTTGTATTTTTTCTTTATCATATAGATATATATATTATTTATATATCATTAATTAAAACCCCATCATCTATATTATTTTAGTATTATTATATTTGTTTGAATATAATAATAATAATACAAAAATATGTGTGTGGAAAGGGCATCCTTGATATCAACCCTAGGGAGTGACAGTATAGTGAATTCATAGGATAATAAGAATTTAATTTCATATTGGTTCATAAATAAACTAGTATCATCAAGTATTATATGAAATAAAGGATTATAAGGAAAATAAGTGGATTATTTAGATTCAAGACATAAGGGAAATTAAATTGGAGAATAATTACTGATTGTAATTTGGGGACCAAATAGAGTATCATGAGTCAAGGTTGTTGTGGAAATCAAGAGGATGATATTGAATTATTGTGTTATATAGGATAAATATTGGGATTAAGGTATCACAACCCAAATATCTTTTAACTTATCCTAGATAATTCAATGTGGTAATCCTGAGTGGTCATGGGTTTTAGTGATGGAAGCAAATGGATTAGACTAGAGACTGGGGATCATAGTTTCATAAAAATCCCCACTAAGTGTGATAATGTGTGGAAATAAAATATCTGGTGAAGTCTTTTGAGTGAATAATAGGTAAATTATGTAAATGGACACTCATGTAGGTGACCTGGGGGAATGTGTTCCCAGGTAGGTGACATGGGATAATGGGTATCAAAGTAAGTGACCTAGGAAAATTGACACCCTGGTAGGTGATGTTGGAGAAAAGGAACCTAAGTAGGTCACCTAGTATAATGGGTTCCATGTTAGGTTATAATGTGGAATGGGTGCCCAAGTAAGTGACATGGTTGAGTGGGCAGCTAAAACATCCCTAAATTCTTGGTGTTGATACAGTAACAAAGGCATTTGTGTATCTACAAATATTGGGAATGACACTAACACCTTAAAAATAGAATACTGATTGTAGTGGACTTGGTATATATTGAAATTAATCTAATTATTAGGTGAATGATAACAATATTAGGCAATCCATGGGGTATCTGGGAACATCCTTAAGCCTTGGATGAATAGGCAGTCCATGGGATCAGTGGGTGTAGATTTGAGGCTATGGTGAATCAATACCCTATGGGAAACAAGGGTGTAAATGCGATTCTAAGGTGAATCAATTCTATATGATATATTTGGGTGAAGTTCCATAAATTTTCCTTATGTTTTTTATTTTATGATTTCATATATATGTTAATAGAGGATTTAATATGTAGGATAATTGTTTGTGTGCTCGGTTTCTTCTGGTGTCACTTAGTTTTGGAAATGTGAGGTTGGGGGTCATTTTATAGGAAAAACTTGGTCTAGAAGCTTCTATATGATTTTTAATTATCCATAATGTTTTTAAAGTACCATGTATAATTTTTTTTGCATATAAGGACATAGAATATTAGTATTTTTCCTTATGAGTAGGAATAATGATGGGTATGAGATTGTTCATGGTCCACTTGGTCATCCCTAGTGTAAGGTGTGGGAATAGACTTTTACAAAACTACAAAATAAAATTACAAAATCTAATGACCAAATTTTTTATACAAGTGTTTTTTGGCTCCACAAAAAGTACATTTTATGTGTTTGAAATAAAATATGAATTTAGAAATAGAAAAAACCAAAATTGGGGTTTTATGTAGAAAAAAGATGCTCCATGAAGTTATAAAATTTAGTTTTATTATAGGAGAACTTTTTTATCCACTAAAGTATTAAATTCATAACAAACTCATAGTGGGAGGTTTACGTCCCCCAGAGATTGGGTTCAGAATTTGTTTGTTGGGTATCTACCCCCTCAGTATTTTTGTGATCATACGAGACCTAGAGATCCAATTTGTGTCTTATTGATCAAGTGAGAAAATACTTAATCTTTAACTAAACTCCTGTAATTTAAGTAAAGATCATATCCTGGTCATCTAGGTAATGTTAATAATGAATAAATTTTTGTTCCCATAATTATCCTTTAGATTTATTTATTTATAAGTAAAATATATTAGCTAATAGGAATAATTATTTATATAAGTTTCTCAAAGAATGAATTGAATAAATCTATCATCCATGTGCACATAGTTGAATTGAAATATTATGTGGTTACATAGCTCGTTGAGAAATATCCTTAGTATTTCTAAAAACATATTTTTAATCATAAATGATTTATAAATAAATAAAGGAGTCCATATCATAGACATGGATTTTTTTTATGTTGATAATGATGGAGTATCATTCAGATGACCCTTTATAAATTTTTGGTCATTACTAAATGGGATGACTCCATGTTGTGGTAGGGGGTCCCTTGTTGTGTTCTTTTTGGAATTTTATTGTAATCCAACATAATTACCCTTGGGAATTAATTTAATATATGTATACAATTAGATGATGGTTTTGTGACTAAACTAGAAAGGGAACCCAAGGAGGTAATCCAACAGGGATATTATGGATCTAGTAAGAAAGGTAAATCATATGTAAATAAATTTTATGTTCCCCTAGAACTATTCTATAAAATCCCACATCTCATATACTTATAATTATATCATATTTACTGTAAGAAATCACAAAATAAATAATGAAATATTAAGATCATGTTTTTTGGGAGGTTGGATAAATAATAAATTATTATAAAATACACTACACCTTATTTATATTGATTTACATTATTTTTCCCTGAATACCTTTTAATTGCATTTACTACATAGGATATTCATAAAATAATAAAATTTATAGAGAAATCCCAATAAGGGAACAATCAAATAAATAAACATGATAATGAAATACAATAATTGAATAAATTAAATGATAACATATCACCATGGAATAAAAAAATATATCACATGAATAAAACATGTCATCATATATATAAGATTAGGATCACTATCCAGACATCATAACACATATTTCTAGAAAAACCAGTAATGCATCACACATGATGTTTAAAAAGATGTATTAATTACCCAATATATTTTAGGAATGTATAATTATAATTAAACCCCTTGCATATTGAAATATATATGAATATATTTTTCATAGAAAATGAAATTATAGATATGTATAACCAGGATAAAATCCATGGTAAAGAAATGGATTCCATAATCATGTAACCAAGTATAATAAATAGAAGAATTCTAAAGAATCATAAGAAAAAGTGGGATTGTGGTTTATTAGAAAATAATATATGAATAAGGAATCATGATACATGAAATTAGATAACAATTTTGAAAATTAAATTATAAGAAAGTGGAGAACAATTTTTGGTTGAAAAGAACCACATAGAAAATGTTTGAAGAAATTTGTGAATACCATTTGAAGGGTATGAGAGCATAAGTATTGGAATAAAACAAAACATTAATTATCATTTTTTAAAATAAGGTTCTTTTTAGAAATAATAATCCACATAAAAAAGATATATAAAGTGGAATGAGTATATAAGAATGTTCCAATTTTTCTGGGTTTGTTTTTGTGAATAAATCGAAATGCGGAAATGTAAAGTATGTATATACCAAAAAATAATTAGAAAATTTAATTTAATAAATAAATGCATTGTTTTAATATGAAATATTAAAGGAATATTTATAATAATAAAGCTGTAATATAGGCAAGGAGAGAAGGAGATAACATTTATTAAAGTAAAAAAGTAAAGCGAGGAAGTTCCCTTACATCTTTTCCTCACTCATCTTAGAACATAAGTCTATCACATTAAATAATAAAATTAATTTTATTAAATTATTTATTTATATTATTAGTAATCTAAATATAATTTCTTAATTTTTATCTTTATTTACAATCATTTTATTAAAAAATTCTATTTATGTTCACTGTTTCGTTGGTGTTTATTTCATGATGCTTGCATCGATTATCAGTTAGGATGAAATTTAATTTGAACAGGTCAATAACTCCAAAAGTTTTAATATATGGATTTAATTTATTTATATAAGGTTATATGACACTAAATTTTATAATTGATCCAATATAAAAATGCTTTTTTGGTTATAAATGTTTTAACATACTTGTTCATTTATTTAATTTTACTTGTCCGAAAAAAATATATTTTTTAATTTATGATCATTTACCCATTTTGATTATGAATAATAATATAATATCATTATTAAATAATTTTTTATCCACACATTGGAATATTATAATAATTTATCATAGTATTAATAGTTTTTTTGATATGAAATCTTTATATGTAGTTATAGTAGCCATATATAGATGTTTGTTTATAAAAACAAATGAAGTGTCATTATTTAGTTTTACCAATAAAATTATAGTATAATAATATCATTCATTTTATTAAATTAATCATATTTTTGTATTTACAAGGTGGAATGACAGGATTTGATGTAATGAAAAGGGAAAAAATGGTTGAATATTATTTCCAACCATATGATCGGGGATGTCGTCTTTTCTAAATAACTACACCCATCTACGGATGGACATTTGATGATAATAGAACCAATAAAATTTGGATAAGATTATTGAGGATCATTATTGGATGAATTGTTAAATTATATTATGATTATAGCATTAGATGAGGTAGAGTGGTGAGGGGTGGTATTTGTTAGAGTAGGATATTGGGAGTATTGAATAAAATATTATTTCACTAAATAATTATCAAAAATGTTATTCTCTAGTAATAGGATTCTGATTTAATAGTAATAAAGACATTATATTTTTCATATTACTTCTAGAAATATATAAGATTCATTCATATATATTATTACAAAATATAGTGGTTATAGTATACTTATATGGAATTTTATTATTCATCTTCGTATTTATCTATTTATGAACAATACCAAAGCCTCACTCTTACAAAATTTCGATGTTCTTATTCTAAAATTGGAATCCATTTATTCATAATACTTTTCTAAATATATGAAACAGATGATTTAAATAATATATTTTTTTTAAGAAAATATTAATTTATATTAAACAATAATTTTTCTGAACCTTAGAAAATTAAATTATGTTTTAAAAAAAATTATTTATTTTATAAATTGTTAATGTTTTATTATAATATATAATAAATGTAATTTTATTATATTATAAATTTTATAATAATAATTTATTAATTAAAAAAATAGAAATGAGTTCCAAAAAAATGCATTATGGTTTCTTTGTGTCAAAAATTCATTTTATAACACTTAAAATTTTTATTTTCGTATTTTATGATATAAATTTATAATAATTTTATATTACATGATACAAAACTAATGGTTTCCTATTCTAATACCCATGTTTATTTTTTAAGGACATATTTTCTATTAAATGATCATGCTACTATTCTTATAATAAAATTCTCAAAAATCTTATAACCTTTACACAACCGATACAAAATAATTATATTCCACATTCATTATTTACAAAAAATTTCGCTTATTATTCTATATTCCTCATTTTTAAAATTCAAATTATATTAAAATTTTTTTTACAATTTTTATCAAATCTGTGACAATTATTTAGGACAATGAGGTAGAAAAACTTCAAGATCTTGTTTTGTTATTTAGTTTTTTTATCATCCCATTAAACTATTTTCCACATTATGGTGTATTTTTATTCTTCTTATATTAATTAAATAATTTATATTTGACTTATTAGATCTTGTGTTATTGATATTATCTATTATAATGGATATATAGGTAAATTTATCCAAAACTTTTCCATCGTTACATCCATCCCCTATTTATAAAATTCAATAAAAAAATTTCATTTCATTATCATTGATAAAAATATATTAGGGTAATTAAATTTAATTATATCCCCAAGTACCCATGTAACTTATTTATACTTATGGTTTCATCAATTTACTTTTATAGTCTTGTTACCGATATTTTTGTCTCAATGTTCAAAGATAATAATTGGGATCTCCTAATAAGAGATATTATTCTCTAATAAAAAAACCAATAGATTAATTAAATTTTAATTATTTGTTATATAATACCATAAGAGGCTTATATATAAAAAATCAGATACGTGGGGCTAATTTTGTGGGAGTGTTAGTCAATAGACAACAAATCTAATGGGAATACCAATCTGAAAGGGGAAATTAATCTTGTAATTAGTATTCCTTTCCTTCCAACCCATTTTAATCTATTATATAATAATATATTAGCTTCCAAATTATCTATAAAAAATAATTTGGTCTCATTTATGATTTTATGAATTTCTATTTTGTAGAAAATTTTCCTCAATGATTTTTGGATTAATATCATTGAATTTCTCAACCATTTATTTGACATGTTGTGGTCATAATAGCTTGTTCTGTATAACATTATCCCAATGTTTTTGATTCATACACTTCTTAGATTAGAGGGATTAAAAATGAAGCTTCTAAAAACCTATATAAGAGTTTTTTGAATGAAAAATCAACCTTCATATCCTCCATTAATGTTCATAGGTCAAGATTTAAACACATCCTCATGTGTTTTAATAGTCCTTTTAGACCCTACGTCCTTCTTAGGATGACAGATCATAATGATTTTTCACTATGTGGTCTAGAAATGTTGAAGAATCATTTTTATCTTAGAGGTTTCCCTCATATCTCATTATGATATAATTAAAAATGGTGTTTGATGAAACATTACCACTTCTCACATGAAAATTTATATAGAGAATTTTTTTCATAAGACGCATTGATTAGAATAATGACAGTCCATGGTCATGTATCTCTATTTCTAAATTGGTATACAAAATAGTTTTATATTAAAATTTTTTATATTCAATTTATCCCTTAACATGATGTAATAAACATTTCCTTAATGTATATTCACTAATATCCTTCTCTATATATTTTCCGACAATATGTTCTCTCATATATATCATTATATATTTTTTTCTTCTAGGTTTGATAGATAATGTTAAATTATGAGCACCATATAATAGCTCATTATTTTTCCAAGTCACTAATAGTTAATATAATTAGGTCCAAAAAACATGAAATTACTTATTTATTAAAACTTAACTCTAATATATTCCCTTCTATATTACTTTCACTTTCATTTAAATTTCATATTAATTCATTTATGATTACTTTATCTTACAATGAATAGAGAGTTTATCAAAAATTTCAGTGAGGTATGATAATGTCCCTCTCTTTATGAGTCCCATGTAAATATATTACATGTCCAATAATATAGGATACTTTTTAATTGTAATCAATGATATGTTTTTAGTATATTTTATTCTTATATAATATGCAACTTTATTCACTTTTCTTGGATGATAATAATTTGAGTAGTCATAGTACTTGATCGAGTACAACCATATTAAATGGTGCATGTTAAGATCCTTATATATGAATATATGATTTATAATTTTGTGGAAAATATAAATGTTACAATATCTCTATAAATATAACATCTCTGAATATTTAATTCTAATATCTTTACAACTGTCTCCTAATCATGGATTGGATAATTTTTCTCATGATCGATTAAGTATCATGAGGTATAGGCTATCAATTTATAATTTTTATGTGTATAAAACCGATTGATGCATCAATATATGTAAAATTTCATTATCCACATAACTATAGAGTGAGAATAGGTGTAGTTATTAGACTCTTCTATATATTATTGATGATCTATTTACATTACTCTATATAAAAAGACATTAATCTATTATGAGTTATCTTGGATAATAGGTTTTATAATAATGATATGTTTCTCAAACATTGTACATAATATAAAGATAATATAAGGAAAAAATATCTATTAAAAAATTATATTGTGACATTACTCAGTTAAATTTTTTCATATATTAATAGATTTATCCTTTTTTCTGATAATATTTTCCAAGTGTGTAAATTTATCCTCTATAAGTAAAATTTATTATTATTTTCAATGTATTTAGCACTATTGAAGAAACCCAAACTTAAAATTAATAAATATTTCAAAATTTAAGATAAATATTAAATATATATCACAATAATACATGAACATAGACAACATAAAAAAATAGTTTGGTGGATTACTTGAGGGGTAAAGACTCCCTATAATCTTACATCAAAAATCTGTTAAAAATCAGGTAGGAGGAATGTTTATCTGATATAGCATCATTACTGTAACAATTACTATAGTGGAGTATTATAATAGTATTACTATTCATCTCAAATGGTATTTTAGTCATTAAAATTAGCCTATGGAATACAAGACCTTCCGACCATCTAAGGCCTTTGGGAAAAATGGACTCTAGAATACGAAGAGGGGGATTTTAGGCCATAGGTTATTTGTCCCACGATGCATTTAGGTTAGACCACTCAATAGTTGGCCCTATAAGAGGATTCTAAGTTGTTAACAACTTCTAAAAAATCTCTCTAGATCAGAATAATTATTGGGTATGAAAAACTCCATCGATACATGGAACCATGTATATTTTCATAGGAAATTGTAGGATAATAAATTTAGTGATGTGGGGATATAAGCTCCCTCAACCAAGAAGAATTTAAATAGGGGATGTTCCTGTGTATTTAGGTATTTTTTTTCTTTTAGGTAATGTATTGGTACATTTTCCTCTGGTCCTATAGGTCGTATAATTGTTCCCTCTTAACATAGTTAAAAAGGGGAATAATATAAAATAAATAAAAATATATTTACAGTATTATTTGGAGGGATATGATTGAGGATCATTAAAATTTAATTTCATTAGATACTAGATACATAATGTACTTATTTATAACAAAATCATAACCATCTCCCAAAAAGTCCTATCAATTTACCCTTCATAGAAAATTTGTACTTAAAACATTTCTTGATAGCCTTTGAAAAAAGGGAGCATAAGAATGGGTGATCATAGATTCTCAGAAATTCTAAATAAGAGTGATATCAATCAATGATCATATGAATTCTTAAAATATGAATACGGGTATAACATCATGATTATAACTTAAAAGGTCCATATCCAATCAATTTATGATCATAAATTATGAGTCAAAAAATATTATCAGTTTAAAGGACTTGACTCTTAATAATTATAAATCATCAATAATTTATCATGTTCCGTTAGAGAATATCATAGTGGGTAATGTCCTGTAATGGATTGGGTTCACCCCCATTTTATTATTTCCTTAGTCACAGTTCAATCCTAAGACTATCATAAAGGGTTGAGTCTATTATTGAACTAGGTTCACATCCCCTTATAGTAAATATTATCTAATGAGATATCGATCACTTACCAATTAACTGGAGGGATTTAATATAATACATATGATGTAACCGAAACCATATATATGTTTTCGACATGTTCAAAAAAACATTCAATTACTCATCATAGAATAATCCTTGTTAAAGAAATGAGTTCCATAAATATTTCATCATCACTTAATCATAAGACACCTAGACAAAGAACATAGATTTTATGATTTCATCATATCCCCATGGTTGTATAAGAAACATCAATGAATGTAAACATAAATGAAAAATACCTTTAAAAGAGTATTTGTTTATACCATTTAAAACATGGGAAATATAATTTTCATTTAGTATATTTAATGATAAAAAATTCTATAATATTAATAAAAATACTATCTTTTATAATAATAATGAAAGAATTTAAAGGAATCTATAAATGAAAGAATGATTATATTGTTGAGAAACTCTATTTATGGTAAACATTAAAAGGAATATTCCTTTTACACTTTTGGTGAGAAACCCAAAAATTAAGTCTTGGAAAATGATAAGATGATTAGTACTAAATTTTTTAAAAGAAATTGGAAATGGATGGAAATGAAATTAAATATTAATTTTATCATAATAAAATAGCACTCTTAAATTCAATTTACTAAACATGGACATGGAAAAAAGTTCATGAGCTATAGTGGAAATAAGTTTATATTTTTATTATATTTTATATCTAATCATTTTATATAGTAAAGAGAGGGTAATTAAAAGGAAACATGAAAACCACATAAATTAATATATAAATAATATGTTGGGTTTAAATGATAAGTATAATATAATATCCTTTAATGGAAATTTAACATAGACATTCCCAAAAAGTAGTGATTTGTAACATAAAACCTTAAATCATGTATGATATACATTTTTATACATTAAAACATAAATAATATAAAATATAAGTTTATTACACATATGTTCTAGATGAATATTCAAAAATAACATAGCAGGTGTAAAGACCCGTAAATTTCATGAATTTTTTTTCTTAATTGTCTTTGGAATTTTACAAGAGCGCAGTTTCTGACGGCACCTGATTCCGAGGCCCGGTGTGTCCAGAATCATTTTCCGAAGATTGGCTCGGGTACGTTCAGTGAACGGACGAGCATGTTTTTCTAACTTTTGAGCCGGTGCCCGGAATCGAATTCTGAGGGCACTGATGAAATCGCAGCGCCGGTATTCGCTTAGAAACGCCTGTTCCGGAGTTGCATTTTCTCGGGTGTGGTTTTTAATTTTCGGGCTTAAAGTTGAGAAATAAAATAATTTTGTGACAACTTTATTTTATTTTGCTTAAGCCACTTGGAAGCCACTTGAAGCCACTTAAAGGCGGCTTGAATTGAGTTGAAGCGGATAGAATGCTATCCAGAAATATCCTACCCCCCTTGGTATGATATTTGTGAGGTGGGGCCTGCACGAGACCCGCAGTTTCTTTCCGCTAAGAAACGCACCCGCGAAAACCCGTCTTAATGAAAGTCAACTGATGCGTTTCTTAAAATCTTAAACAGACCATTTAATTGGGCGGTTTATTTCGTGAATTAAAAGGGCTGTTTCTTTCGTTGAATTAATTCAACGAATTGATGGATCGTTTCTTAACCATTTTTCAAATTCGTTGGCGTAATAATAAAATAAGGCCAACGCTCGACCTCTGGTTGTTTGCGCTTTGAGAAGATTTGAGAGGACCCTCATATCTTCTTCTCCCATGCGAAGAACGCGAAGAACGCAAAGAACGCGAAGAACGCCGAACCCGGAAATCGACGACGCTTCCGTCCGAGACGTTCTTCCACGCTCCGATATCCGATCACCGACCGTTTGAGGTGAGTGATTTCGGATTTCCTCACAAGGTTCTTTTCTTTTGGTTTTAAACACAGATTTAATTATTTATAATTTAAATCTGTTGTTCTTGGTCCGTTGAGCTCGCCGACTCAATGCCAGATTCCGCGACGACGCGACGCCTACCCGCGACGACGCGACGCCTCCCTGCGACGACGCGACGCCTCCCCGCGACGACGCGACGATCCCTCTCTTCCGCGAAGAGCTTTCGGGCGAAGAACGCCCGCGCGCGACGATCAGCGAGGTAGGGATTTATTTTGGGATTTACCCCTTTTTTTAATTATTCCCCTATGTGTTTCTTTAAAAAGTTAAAGAACCGGTTTCAAACGAACAATTTTATTTAATTAAAATTGTCGGTTCATGTGTTGAACAAAATTCTCCCGTTGTTTATCTCTAACGCGGAGGGTGTGGGCCAAACGAACACGGCCCGATGACCCTCTGCCGTTCTTCATTTTGTGCGGATTTGACGGGCGATGACGGAATGTACCGCAACGGATGTTTGACCATCCCGCAGTGAAGAACGAGTCCCGGGAGGATCCATGGCGCAGACGGGAAGAGAATCGGACCACTAGAGCGATCCCGGTGGCCCACGGAACTCACCTGCGGCGCGGCGGCGCCGGCGGCCTGGAGCGGCGGCGCCCCATTGGGCCCCCAGAGAGGCCGCCGCGGCTGATGCCGCGACGGCGTCGGCATCCGCAGACACGCGGGTCCGGTGTCGTCGGACGCGGCTGAAGCCGCGTCCACGACACAGCGTGGCCCCACGCGGGGGGCCACGGCACCACCAGGCCGCGAGGGCGGCGCCCCGCGTGCCTCGCCCGTTCGGCCGAACCGGACCGGGTCGGGTCGACCCGGTTCGGCCGACTCCTGGGGGGGGGGGGTCGGGTACCCCCCGTCTTCGGACGGTCTTCATTCAAATGGCCCTATCTTGATCTACGAGCCTCCAAACGACCCGCCATCAGCGGCAACATGATCCTTGGATCGAGACGGTCGTTTCGGTATATCGCACTCAAGGTTTCGGAATACTTTGAGTTCAGCCGGGTTGGTTTGTACACGAAACCAACCGGGCCCTCGGAGCGGAAACACTCATATCTTGAGCTACGGACGTCTGATTGATGTGCCGTCAGCATTGTTGAATTCCTCTTTGTGAGAAGGATCTTTTGGAACACTCTGCCCAAGGTTTAGACGTAGGTGGAGTACAGTCGGGTTGGTTTTTCCTTAAAAACCAACCGGGCCCCTAGGACGAAAAAGCCAATAACTCTCAGACCGGGCGTCCGATTGACGCGCCGTCTGCGACGTTAAGATCATGTTGGCGATACGGGACTTTTGAATACATCAACTTCGGACTTTGTGTCAGTTGATGTATCAGCCTCTCGGCTCGTGGAGCGGACCCTCCCGAACGAGCTTGCTGTGTGCGGGAACCCTAGTGCTGGCTGCGACTACTACTTCGACAGCGACGACCGTGCAGAGATCCTCAGTGGACTGCGGCGACGACTGTGCAGAGATCTTCCATGGACTCTGACGACGACCGTGCAGAGATCCTCAGTGGACTGCGGCGATGACTGTGCAGAGATCCTTAGTGGACTGCGACGACTACTGCACTCAGCGATCCTACGTGGATCAGTGCTACAGGTCCTGCGTGGGCCCAGTCCTGTGTGGGCCCGATCCTGTGTGGGTCCGATCCTGTGTGGGTCAGCGCTCAGCAGTTCTATGTGAGCCAGCGCCTACAGGTCCTGCGTGGGCCCGGTTTTGTGTGGGCCCGATCCTGTGTGGGTCCGATCCTGTGTGGGTCATTGCGGGGGTTAGTTACCTATCGATCCTTCGTGGGTCTGACGACTTAGATGGATCAGTGATCATCTTTATCTTCATCTGAAGAAGTATACCTGTGTGTGATGAATCTTGTGTTTACTCTCCTTTGTGGATTTTGTTGAGCTATCCTGTGTGGATTTACTGTTTACTCTCCTTTGTGGACTGTGTTGTGCTATCCTGTGTGGGTATACGTTTTACTTTCCTTTGTGGACTGGGTTGTGCTTGGGCTCGGAAGTTGGAGTCGAACGGGGAATTGAAGACTTACGTATATGTATGGGAATATACCTAAGCCGTGTCAGATGTTACTTCGTGATTATACCATTCCTTTGTGGATTATCCTTTGTGGATTTCGGGAGACCTTCGAGGGTCTCGGGGTCCCTACTGAGTAGCTTATACTCACCCCTGCACGGGCTATGCCCGCACTACGTTGTGTTGGTTGCAGACGACGGAGAGCGCTGACCGTGGTGGAGGCGTGCGGAGCAGAACAGTACCTGGAGGTGGACCACTGGGCGGGACGTACTCGGAGCAGTCAGGTGGACCAAGGAGCTGTGGAGGCTATCTGTATCCACCCTTCAGGTGGGAATTCCAGAGGACGGCTCGACGCTCCAGTTTTCCCTTTTCAGTTGCTGTTTTTCCTTTCAGTTGTACTTTACAGTTGGGCTTGTATTTCCGGCCCCTTTTACTTTCAGCACAGCTTGTACAGTTTTTTACATAGTGTTTACTTTTCCACTTGCTTACTATGTGGTGCTTGTTTACTTTTCAAAGGAAATGCCTTCCCTTTTTGTTGGGATTTACGCCTTGGTGCTAGTCGCCAGCCCCTGGCCTATGGAAGGCGGGCTTGGGGTAGTCACAGCACGGGCCCTGAGGATGGGTCGTGACAAATTGGTATCAGAGGTGGTCGGTTCTACCGCAGACTCTGATCTTTCTTCTATGTAAAGCAATAGTGTTTAGCGTATTAAGTGTGGTTATCAGTCCAGGGAGTCCAGTGTTGGTGCGGCGGCCGGCGTATCCATACACCAGGACCCCGCCTTCTGATTTCCGATTTAATGCACGAAAACATTGATTGCATGTGTGTTTCAAGTTTTCTCTGTGATTACTTGTGTCAGCTCACCAGGTGTACTGTTCTGACCGTGGCATACTTGTTTCCTTTTCAGGATGGCACGACGACAGCAGCCATCTAGGGTTCCTAGAGTAGAGCGCGACGATAGCCCGTCGAGCGACGGGGCCTCGGTACAGGGCCCGTTGACAGCAGAGGCACCGACGGTACCTTTACCCGCCGAGCCCCCGATGCTTCAAGCACTGGCAGCTGACGACGCACGATGCCTCGGAGCTCTGCACGAGTTCCAGCGCCAGCGACCACCCCGGTTCCGTGGGGAGTCGGACCCCCAGGCAGCCGAGGACTGGCTGGAGGCGGTCGTCCGAGTTTTCAGGCTAGTGAGGACACCAGCAGACCTCATGGTGATCCTCGCGGCGAGCCTACTGCACGCAGCAGCAGGGCGATGGTGGAGCCGGATGCTCCAGGTACACGATGAGGCCTCCCTCATCTGGACGGACTTCGAGAGCCTCTTCCACTCAGAGTTCGTCCCGGCCACCCTCCATGCGGTGCGCATCCAGGACCCTCTTCAGCTGCGGCAGGGAAGCTTGACGGTCGCTCATTACGCGGCGAGGTTCACCGACCTTTCTCGCTACTCGACAAACATGGTACGAGACCCCTTCTTCCAGGCCCAGACCTTCGAGCAGGGATGGAGACACGAGATCAGGGCATCACTGATCTCCCTCAGCATTCCGACCCAGGCAGGAGTACTAGAGCGAGCCCTCCTGATCGAGAGCTTCCTCGCTGAGTCCACAGCGAGACCTACCACAGGGCGGCAGATAGAGGAGTCTTCGGCAGTAGGTAGCCGACGGATGACTCAGGGTTCCAGGCAGACCAGGCCTTCCGGCAGATGATCCCGGGACACTGGCTCAGCGGTGCGGGGTACACAGCGCGGAGCCAGCCTTCCGAGAGGCAGACAGTGCTACGAGTGCGGCGGGCAGGGCCACATGGCTCATGACTGCCCGACCCGTCGTACCGAGGGGCAGAAGACGGTGGAGGGACCACACAGGCAGAGGCAGAGGGTCGACCGTGGCGGTCCGAAGGGAGGAGGCAGATGAGGCAGAGGAGCTGGCCGAGTAGCAGGTGGTGGGCGACGCTTTGAGGCTCTGCCACCACCACCACCAGGAGGCCCGCCCCGACCTCAGGGAGCCGGCAGGCAGAGACAGGCACAGCTCCAGGCAGCGGAGGCCTACGACCACGGCGCGGTAGAGATTATTCGAGGTACGATCTGTGTCTATTCCACCCTTGCTGTGGTTCTGATAGACACAGGAGTGAGTCACTCTTTCATAGCCACTGCCCTTGTTCGGAGCTCGAAGATTCTGACGGAGCCGTTGGCTCGATCCTTACGGCTAGAGACTCCTACGGGAGCGGACTCGACGATTACGCACTGGTGCCGGCAGTGTGAGCTTACTCTAGGAGGTGAGATCTTCGGCTGGGATATTCTTGTAGCGGCGTCGAGGCCTTACGATGTCATCTTGGGCATGGATTGGTTATCTACGGTCCATGCTCAGATTGACTGTATTAGGCGCAAGGTGCGATGAGTGCGCACCGATGGGAGCAGGTTCACCTTCACCGGCGAGAAGGGAGCCTTAGCAGCACATGATGGACTCACGCAGAGGAGAGGTCAGCCCATCACTCATCACTTGGCTAGCCTCATCCTAGGAGCAGTTGACGTGCAGAGTCCCAGTTTTCCTACAGTGGTGGATCAGTACGCGGACGTCTTTCCCGACGACGTTCCAGGACTACCTCCTCGCAGAGAGGTAGATTTTTATATTGACCTGTACCCCGGGACATCCCCGATATCCACTCCAGCATATTGGATGGCCCCCGCTGAGCTTCGAGAGCTGCGGGTACAGTTGGATGACTTGTAGGGCAAGGGGTTAATCCGACCCAGTGTATCACCATGGGCTTCCCCGATATTGTTCGACAAGAAGGCGGACGGGAGCTTGCGACTGTGTGTTGATTATCGTCGCCTGAACCAGGTGACAGTGAGGAACAAGTATCTGCTACCCAGGATTGATGACCTCTTCGATCAGCTCAATGGAGCACGGTGGTTCTCCAAGATAGACCTCAGGCCAGGCTATCTTCAGCTCAGAGTTCGAGACGAGGATGTGCAGAAGACGGCCTTCAGGTTTCGGTATGGCCACTATGAGTTCTTGGTTATGCCTTTCGGCGTAACCAACGCTCCAGCAGTGTTCATGAGCCTCATTAACAGGATCTTCCAGCCATACCTTGATCGATTTGTCATGGTCTTAATCGACGACATCTTGGTGTACTCGACCACCGAGGAGGAGCACGCCTACTACTTGCGTGTTGTACTAGACACACTCCGAGAGCACTAGATTTATGGCAAGCTCTCGAGGTGCCAGTTCTGGTTACGTGAGGTCCACTTCTTGGGGCACGTCATTTCTGAGGCGGGAGTTGCAGTGGATCCCGTGAAGATCGAGGCAGTGCAAGATTGGGAGGCACCCAAGAGCGTGACAGAGGTGCGGAGTTTCTTAGGCCTAGCCGGATACTATCGGAGGTTTGTATTGGACTTCTCCAGAGTTGCGGCCCCACTCTCAGCATTGACGAAGAAGGGGAAACCCTTCGTGTGGTCAGATAGATGTCAAAAGAGCTTCCAGGAGCTGAGGAAGAGGTTGACCAGTGAACCTATCTTGAGGTTTCCTGAGGAGGGAGTTGGATACATAGTCTACTGCGATGCATCAGGGACCGGACTCGGGTGTGTCCTGATGCAGGAGCAGGCCGTGATTGCCTATGGATCACGTCAGTTGAGGCCGTATGAGCAGAACTACACTACCCATGACATGGAGTTGGTAGCAGTGGTCTTCACCCTGAAGACATGGCGGCACTATCTGATGGGCGAGCACTTCACAGTCTTTTCTGACCACCAGTGTCTCAGGTACATCTTCTCTCAGAAGGACCTGAACCTGATACAGCGGCGATGGCTCGAGTTCCTCCAGGAATATGACTTTGAGATAGTCTATACTCCTGGGAAAGGGAACGTGGTATCCAATGCCCTCAGCAGGAGGACGGGCATCCATCTACTTGAGGAGGCGACAGAGAAGCTATCCGCCTTAAAGATATCCTTCGTGGATAGAGACGGAGCAGCCTTCCTTCAGTATCTCACAGTCTCTCCTCCAATTCTATAGCGGGTCAGAGAGGCACATCGTGGGGACGCTGACTGTGAGACACGGCATGCACAGATATCCTCGGGACAGGCACCTGATGGTTTCTCCCTTAGAGCAGAGCACGACGTCCTTTTCAGAGGACGTACCTTGGTACCAGTCTCTTTACGAGAGGAGGTTCTGAGAGAGTTTCACACTTCTCCTTTGGCGGTTCATCCTGGAGTGGCGAAGATGTACCAGGATCTGAGACGACAGCACTGGTGGCCGGGCATGAAGAAGGCTGTAGCAGAGTTCGTTTCACGGTGCCTCACCTGCCAGCAGGTGAAGGCAGAGCATCAGGTACCAGCAGGCTTGGTGCAGCCCTTGGAGGTCCCGGAGTGGAAGTGGGATGGGATATCTATGGACTTTGTGACTGGACTTCCACGCACTTCCAGAGGTCACGACTCCATTTGGGTGATTGTTGACCGACTCACCAAGTCGGCACACTTCTTACCCATCCGAGAGCAGGGCTCAGTGGAGAGCTTGGGGCGTCTCTACGTTCAGGAGATTGTACGACTTCACGGCGTGCCATCGACTATCGTCTCCGATCGGGACGCTCGCTTTATTTCCCGGCTTTGGAAGGGGTTGCAGGAGGCGTTCGGGACGCGGCTACGTCTGAGCACCGCCTTTCACCATCAGACGAATGGTCAGACAGAGAGGACCATTCAGACTCTCGAGGACATGCTCCGTGCATGTGTCCTCGACTTTGGTCGCAGCTGGGAGGTGCACCTACCCTTGGTGGAGTTCGCGTACAACAACAACTACAACTCCACCATCGGGATGGCACCCTACGAGGCGTTGTACGGCAGGCCTTGCAGATCTCCTTTGTGCTGGACAGACCCTGGGGAGTCAGCACTTGTGGGACCAGAGATGGTCCGGGCCACGAGAGAGAAGGTCCAGGTCATCTAGGAGCGGATGAGGACAGCTCAGAGCCGGCAGAAGTCATATGCTGATAGGAGGCGGAGGCCACTAGAGTTCGGGGATGGCGACCACGTCTTCTTGCGGGTCTCACCTCGACGTGGTTTGAGGAGATTTGGCCGAGGCGGCAAGTGGTCTACACGCTTCATCGGACCCTTCCAGGTCCTCAGCAGGGTTGGCAAGGTGGCTTATCGCCTGGCTCTGCCACCTCAATTGCACCGGGTGCACGACGTCTTCCACGTATCCCAGCTGAGGAGATACGTGCACGACCCGACACACATCATTGACTATGGGGAGCTAGACGTGGATGATGGGGCGACTTTTGCGGAGGTCCCAGTGGAGATAGAGGATCGACAGGAGCGGGTCCTACGTGGGTGATCGATTCCTCTTGTGCGTATAAGATGGCAGCACGGGAACCTCCAGGAGAGCACTTAGGAGAGGGAGGCTCAGATGCGTGCTCAGTACCCACATTTGTTTCCCTAAGTTTTGATGTATCTTTACAGGGACGTAAAGTCCTGAGGTGGGAGTAATGTAAAGACCTTTAAATTTCAAGGAAATGTTTTTCTTAATTTTCTTTGGAATTTTACAAGTGCGCAGTTTCTGACGGTACCTAATTCTAAGGCCCGGTGTGCCCGGAATCATTTTCCGAAGATTGGCTCGGGTATGTTCAGTGAACGGACGAGCAGGTTTTTCTAAATTTTGAGCCGGTGCCCGGAATCTAATTCTGAGGGCACCGATAAAATCGCAGTGCCGGTATTCGCTTAGAAACACCTCTTCCGGAGTTGCGTTTGCTCTGGTGTGGTTTTTAATTTTCGGGCTTAAAGTTGAGAAATAAAATAATTTTGTGACAACTTTATTTTATTTCGCTTAAGCCACTTGGAAGCAACTTGAAGCCACTTAAAGGCGGATTGAACTGAGTTGAAGCAGATAGAATGCTATCCAGAAATATCCTACCCCCTTGGTAGGATATTTGTGAGGTGGGGCCCGTATGAGCCCCACCGTTTCTTTCCACTAAGAAACGCACCCGCGAAAACCCGTCTTAATGAAAGTCAACTGACGCGTTTCTTAAAATCTTAAACAGACCATTTAATTGGGCGGTTTATTTTGTGAATTAAATGGGCTACTTCTTTCGTTGAATTAATTCAACGAATTGATGGATCGTTTCTTAACCAGTTTTCAAATTCGTTGGCGTAATAATAAAATAAGGCCAACGCTCGACCTCTGGTTGTTTGCGCTTTGAGATGATTTGAGAGGAACCTCGTATCTTCTTCTCCCTTGCGAAGAATGCGAAGAACGCGAAGAACGCGAAGAACGCGAAGAACGCGAAGAACGCCGAACCCGGAAATCGACGACGCTTCCGTCCGAGACGTTCTTCCACGCTCTGATCTCCGATCACCGACCGTTTGAGGTGAGTGATTTCGGATTTCCTCTCAAGGTTATTTTCTTTTGGTTTTAAACACAGATTTAATTATTTATAATTTAAATCTATTGTTCTTGGTCCGTTGAGCTTGTCGACTCAACGCCGGATTCCGTGACGACGCGACGCCTTCCTGCGACGACGCGACGATCCCTCTCTTCCAAGACGAGCTTTCCCGCGAAGAACGCCCGCACGCGACGATCAGCGAGGTAGGGATTTATTTTGGGATTTACCCATTTTTTTAATTATTCCCGTATGTGTTTCTTTAAAAAGTTAAAGAACCGGTTTCAAACGAACAATTTTATTTAATTAAAATTGTCAGTTGATGTGTAGAACAAAATTCTCCCGTTGTTTATCTCTAACGCGGAGGGTGCGGGCCAAACGAACACGGCCCGACGACCCTCCGCCGTTCTTCATTTTGTGCGGATTTGACGGGCGATGACGGAACGTACCGCAACGGATGTTTGACCATCCCGCAGTGAAGAACGAGTCCCGAGAGGATCAATGGCACAGACGGGAAGAGAATCGGACCACCGGAGCGATCTCGGTGGCCCGCGGAACTCGCCGGCGGCGCCCCGGCGCACCGCCAGACAAGCCGCTGCGGCTTCAGCCGCGGCCGCAGCGGCATCCGCGGACCCATGGCCGCGCGGGACCGGTGCCCTCGGACGCGGCTGAAGCCGCGTCCACGACACAGCGCGGCCCCACGCGGGGGGCCACGGCACCACCAGGCCGCGGGGGCGGCGCCCCGCGTCCCTCGGCCGTTCGGCCGAACCGGACCAGGCCGGTTCGACCGGCCGGGCCGCGCCCAGGCCAGACCGGACCGGGTAGGACCGGGTCGGGTCGACCATGTTCGGCCGACTCCCAGGGTGGGGTCGGGGCGGGCCCGTACCCCCTGCCTTCGGACGGTCTTCGTTCAAATGGCCGTATATTGAGCTACGAGCCTCCAAACAACCCGCCGTCAATGGCAACGCGATCCTTGGATCGAGGCGGTCATTTCGGTATATCGCACTCAGGGTTTCGGAATACTTTGAGTTCGGCCGGGTTGGTTCGTACACGAAACCAACCGGGCCCTCGGAGCGAAAACGCTCATATCTTGAGCTACGGACGTCCGATTGACGTGCCGTCAGCTTTGTTGAATTCCTATATGTGAGACGGATATTTTGGAACACTCCGACCGAGGTTTGGACGCAGGTGGAGTACGGTCGGGTTGGTTTTGCCTTAAAAACCAACCGGGCCCCTAGGACGAAAAAGCCAATAACTCTCAGACCGGGCGTCCGATTGACGCGTCGTCTGCGACGTTAAGTTCCTGTTGACGATACGGTACTTTTGAATACATCAACTTCGGACTTTATGTCAGTTGATGTATCAGACCCTCGGCTCGTGGAGCAGACCCTCCCGAACGAGCTTGCTGTGTGCGGGAACCCTAGTGCTGGCTGCGACAGCTACTTCGACAGCGACGACCGTGCAGAGATCCTCAGTGGACTGCGGTGACGACAGTGCAGAGATCCTCCGTGGACTCCGACGACGACCGTGCAGAGATCCTCATTGGACTGCGGCGACGACTGTGCAGAGATCCTCAGTGGACTGTGACGACTACTGCACTCAGCGATCCTACGTGGATCAGTGCTATAGGTCCTGCGTGGGCCCGGTCCTGTGTGGGCCCGATCCTGTGTGGGTCAGCGCGCAGCAGTTCTGTGTAAGCCAGCACCTACAGGTCCTGCGTGGGCTCGGTCCTGTGTGGGCTCGATCCTGTGTGGGTCCGATCCTGTGTGGGTCATTGCGGGGGTTAGTTACCTATCGATCTTTCGTGGGTCCGAAGACTTAGATGGATCAATGATCATCTTTATCGTCATCCGAAGAAGTATACCTGTGTGAGCTGAATCTTGTGTTTACTCTCCTTTGTGGATTGTGTTGAGCTATCCTGTGTGGATTTACTGTTTACTCTCCTTTGTGGACTGTGTTGTGCTATCCTGTGTGGGTATACGTTTTGCATTCCTGTGTGGACTGGGTTGTGCTTTGGCTCGGACATTGGAGCTGAATAGGGAATTGAAGACTTAGGTATATGTATTAGAATATACCTAAGCTGTGTCAGATGTTACTTCGTGATTGTAACTTTCTTTTTTGGATTATCCTTTTTGGATTTCGGGAGACCTTCGGGTGTCTCGGGGTCCCTACTGAGTAGCTTATACTCACCCATGCACGGGCTATGCCCGCACTACGTTGTGTTGGTTGCAGACGACGGACAGCGCTGACCGTGGTGGACGCGTGCGGAGCAGGATAGTACCTGGAGGTGGACCACTGGGCGGGACGTACTCGGAGCGGTCAGGTGGACCGAGGAGCTATGGAGGCTATTTGTATCCACCCTTCAGGTGAGACTTCCAGAGGACGGTTCGACACTGCAGTTTTCCCTTTTCAGTTGTTGTTTTTCCTTTCAGTTGTACTTTATAGTTGGGTTTGTATTTCCGGCCCCTTTTACTTTCAGCACAGCTTGTACAGTTTTTACTTAGTGTTTACTTTTCCACTTGCTTACTCTGTGGTGCTTGTTTACTTTTCAATGTTAATGCCTTCCCTTTTTGTTGAGATTTATGCCTTGGTGCTAGTCGCCAGCCCCTGGCCTATGGAAGGCGGGCTTGGGGTAGTCACGGCACGGGCCCCGAGGACGGGTCGTGACAGCAGGTATCAATCTTGTATAATTAAATCCATCATTCTCTTAATAATTTGTCATTAAGATGAACATTCAGGTTAAAACAGGTATGTTTTCTATGCATGTTTTGGTTTGATGATTTCCGTCCTTGCACATTGGTCATGGTTTAATCATATAAATAATATCTGTAATGTTTTATGTATCATATTTATTCATTATATAAGCTTCTATAAAAATTAAAATAAACATATGATAAAAAATAATTACATCACATCGTGGTGAGGCTAGTCTATAAACAGACCTAAATGATGATTCCACTTTTCATTGGATGGAATGAATAAAATTTATATAATACATAGAATTCGAAAAATAATATATATATATATATATATAATCTTCTATATTAATTAAATATGTCTTTATGACCAGCCATTTATAGAGGAAATGAAAAAGAAATCATATTTTTTCTTAGAGGTGGAAGTACACACATACACACGAGAGACATTATCATTTTAAAAAGGATAAGAATGAAATAAAAATTGAATATTTAATTAAAATAAAAACATAAGAATATATAAAATATACAAATATTATCATTTTTGTATTTGTTTATTATTTTTTTGGTGTTTTTAAAAATATGGAAACATGTAAAAGGCAAGTAAGATCGTATACCTCTTCTTCAAGTATACTCCTTTGAAAAGAACAATAAGGATACATGGATGAGTGTTCTAGGAATACAAGCACCAAAATGTAGTGTATAAGTGTGTTTGGGTAGTTTATATATATATATTAGTTTAGATAAATTTATCAAGTGGTGTATATAACATAAGATAATATGATCCATTTTATAAGTTAGTGGAGTGGCACACTTCTAATTATTATGAATGGTAATATATAATAAATTCACTCGATCGGGAATGTGGATCCAAATTGGATACAATTATAATTTATCAAGATATATGATCAAAATATATCCTTCTGATCAGGCTTATACAATATTTGAGTTTATTATGACCATTATTTTATTAGTTTAATCCCTCAATATCCCTTTTAACCTTTACCTTTTTAAATAATTTTTATCTTGTTTACTATTCATAATGACAAAAAATGAATGTGTCCCCATTAATTATTTTACATAATGATTCAAAATATAGAGACCATTTTAATCAATTTATTTCCTAAAAGTTTTATTTATTCATCATAAAATAAGGCTACACAATCCTATGAAAATGATTTATGAAAAATAATTTTTTAAATATAAAACTGAATTTATTCTCATTCATTTCCTAGTGATAAAAATAAAATAAATGTTAAGTTTTTTAATTAATATATTATATAATAATTTCATTAAAATTATCCATAAATATAGATTAATTTTTTTATTAATATAATAACTCATTTCTTATATGGAAATCAGTTTTTTGAAAAACATGATTTTTTTATATTCAATTTTTTTATATTTTATTTCTAACAAATTTATCACAAATGATTTATTTTTCTATATGTGAAAAAAAAATTAAAATAATATGATTTTCATTATTCCTACCCACAAAACTAATAGCTATGAAATAACATACACATATAATAAATTAATTTTGATAGTATATAATGGTTCATTTAACCATGATGTTTCATATAATGATATCTACAAAATATATCAAACTTATTTATAGAGAAATATATCATTAAATCTCATAGTAATACAATAAATGCCTCTTATAATAATATCACACTAAAAATTATGTTACTTTGATAAAAATAATTGAGGATACATTTTCCTCATCACATCATCAGGTTCTGACATAGCTTCCCAATATATAAGGTTTTTCCAGAAAACATTGACCATGTGAGTGGTGAAATTCCAAAACACTTTCTCTCTCCAATCTAGAATCTCAAATGGTTGTTCCTAATAAGATAGATCATTCCCCATTATTATGAAATCTTTCCCACATACATTTCAAGGATTAGTAATTTACTTCCTCAGGTGATATACATAAAACCCATCATGTACCTGCCAATGATTTGATGAAAGAACCCTGAAAAAGAAACCATATTAATATAACCATGAATTTGAAAGGGATTAGTATATATTGGTATCATGTTTCCATTGATTCTAAATATCACAACCCTCTTTAGAAAATATATTCATAGGAATACCTTTTCAGTATCATCAAATTAAATATGACACTAATGACCGTCAACATAACTTTTATGTCAACTCTATGATACCCAGTCATGTTACTGAATTTCTATACCCATCTCAACCATTTCATAATATGTTTCAAGTCTCAAAAGGATTAATTATCCAAATTTTTGATAATTAATTGATGTTATGATGCCTTTTTCATAATTATCTTTATAAAGACCCATCTTAATGATCAAGTGAATGTTATTGTGGCAATAAAACTAAACGATGTAAATATATTGGTCTTAAGCACCTATGAAATTAAATTAAAATGATCTTAACACACATTCTGAGGAATTCATTTTCCACTTATACTAACAATAATTATTAGGATGATATGGTGTGATAAAGGTAAATGTCTTATTGTGTGTTTAATAAATACATCCTCAAAATAGCTTGGAAAACCCCAACATTGATTGTATATGATTAAGATTTAAAATCTATGCAACCTTACTGCTGCTTAATGTACAACCTAGAATGTTGACCAATTGATAAAAATTATTTTATTGCAATGAAATGTGTTCATTGTTATGGATTTCTACTATAAAACAAATATCATTACTCAATTTATATGTCTTAGGGATTCACACAATAAAATCAGAGGTAATGTTTTCCCATTTTCAGTATTTTATATGTAATGGTTATAACATCTCCATATAAATATCTATCTCAAACTTAACATTTTCACATACTATTCATCATGATACCTAATATTAAATATCCATTTTTAGGTGGTTCCACTATAAATAAACATTCAGATATATAGACATTGTCATACATTAAAGAAGTATAGAGAATGTTTAATTGTGATCTTTTTCAAATATATCATCTAATATTGGTATCATATAGACACGTGTTATTTTTCATGAGACATATCTTTCAATAAAAGTCATGGTTGAATGTTTTTACACTCCTCACAATATTCTATAGTTATACATAATTTTTTTGTGACTATTTAATCCTTGAAATGATGGATAATAGAACATTAAGCAATGAAATATATGGAATTCTGTAATTCATCCTAATTTCAATATCAATTTTATTTTAATAAATAATTATTATATATATTTAAATCTTCATCGGGGAATAACTTGCATGGTTATTATGACTCAAGCCATCAACCACCTTGCTTGCCTTCCCATAAGGGTAAT
Organism: Viscum album; assembly: GCA_963277665.1. Lineage (NCBI taxonomy): Eukaryota > Viridiplantae > Streptophyta > Magnoliopsida > Santalales > Viscaceae > Viscum > Viscum album. The sequence goes on along the minus strand of CAUJRU010000261.1, from coordinate 265,260 downwards.
ATATTTTACATTCCTAATCTTTAATCAACTTAAACAATATCCATCAAAATATATTTAATACTTTCTGTGTGAATATATACTTCATGATTTTATGATCAGAATATATATCATAATTTTAACCATAAATATAATGTCCATATATTTTGAATGAATTTTTTTCCTCTTCCTACTCAAAATCATGAGCCTGGATATTCTTCTCAAATTTTTTTCATTGGTATGATGCATAAGAAATCAATAAATCAATCTACATAAGGAAACATCCTAGTACATTATTTAATATGTCAGAATAGATGATGAATCTTTTGTCAATATAGGGTAGTGTGATTATAGGTGTGTTGATGAAACTTCTCCTCAATTTCATGAAATTTATCAATAATAATATATCTAAAGTAATATGTCTCCCTTCAACAACACCATATTTATAAGATTAGATATACATGTGTTATCCATGACAATGAATATATAGTATCCACTAAACCTAAGAAGACTATGTACCTTGGTAATCATATTTATTTATTTCTATTTATCAACAATTTATTTATTTGAAGGATTTACTGATATACCATCAGATGAGATTATATGACCTATGAATGAGATATTCTATATCCAAAATTCAAAAAATCACTGAAATTGGAATAATTTTGTTTCCTTAGGGTCTTAAAAATATTCCTTAAATAATCATCATGATATTAATTTCTATTGGAATATATATGAATATTATCTATAAAGGATACCACCAATTAATCAAGGTATTCTACAAAGGCTCTATTCAAATAATACATGATGATAGAATTGGAATTCAAAATACCAAGTGGCATGATAATAAATTCATAATGAGCATACCTCATATGTATGGTTTTCTTGGGTATATCATCCTTTTGAGACCATAATTGATGATATCAAGAATGATGGTCAATCATGTAAAATTATTGGTCTTCACATAACTGATCACCTATATTATCAATTAAGGGAATATGATAATTTTCTATATAAGTGATTTTGTTATGTTATCTGAAAAAAATAAAAATATTCATTGACCCATATTTCTTATTAAAAAAAGATCAGCTGCACTAGATGGTGACATACTCAATTACATATATTCATTTTCAATATTCTCTTAGAGTTTATTCTTTAATTCTAGTAACTCATACATGTCCGTTCGGTATATATTCTTGGAATTAAATGTAGCACCATGAATGAGTTCAATTGAAAACCCAAATTCATCATTTGGTGTACTAATTTGAAATTATTCTAGAAATAAATCAGCATATTATTGAATTATATGGATATATTAAATGTTGTGTTTCTCCCTAACCATTTTAGATAAATATCCCACAACGATAGGTAGTAAACCCATAAAATGGATGTAATTTCTATTAGATGTTCATATTCATCCTTGTACAAAAATAGGATCATTGGTTGATTTAGGATCATTAATGCTACCTTTCTTAATTATAAATTGATTTGGGATCTATATAATGAAATCTAATCCATGAACAAAATGAAATTAAATTCATATAGAGGGACAATCGAAATATTTGATAGAGGCACATTACCAACACATATTTTCTATTGTAGCTATATAATTGGGGTGAAATCTTTATAACATTATGTATTTTAACCAATAATTCTATATCTAATTATTGAGGTGGTGACATGACACCCTTAAAAATTATTGATATTTAAAAGACAGGGTAAAAAAAGAATAAAATAATACATTTATTTTTATAGAATATAAAATATATATATATTCAAACACTTTATTCTCATGACCCACTTTAGTAGTTGGGATCATATGAGATACCCCTTTATATCTTGGATTAATAATTTTTTATTCTAATTTTCATTATTAACACTTCTCTTTGGGATATTGTTTTCTTAATTCCCATACTACCTATAGTTGTAACATTTCTGTATGGTTAGATGATTAAAATGAGGTTTATCCCTTGTAATTTCATTATATTTCCTATTTAAATATCTTCATAATTCATAAGATTAATGAACATTCATTCCACACATGAATGATTTATCTTTACATTTGAGAAAATTTACGTCGTGCTTCTTTCTACACACCTGGCACAATAAAAGAATAATTTTATTTCCTCCATGGGTTTTACTATTGTAATTTCATCCAAAATGGACTTTTCTTATCTTATCAAAACCTTATGAATGATGGGAATCTCCACTCTCAATTTCAACCTTGATATAAAATTGAATGATTTATTTATATCTTCTAATTGAACTAATGGCTATCACCTTTTAGACACATAGTTTTATATTACTAATTAAATGATCAATTTGTTTTAGGATCAATGAAAAAAACAGAAGTATTAGATTCATGTATTGTATAATTTCCCTCATGGATATCAATATATTTTTCATCCTTCTACTTAAGATCAAGAAATTACAGTTCCATTTTCAAAAAAAGTTTTTGGAGAAAGTATTTAGAGGAAAATAATTTTTAAGCTAATCCCATTCCATGGAGTCAATTTATTTTTATTTCATTGTATTCATAATAATATTCAACCATTGGTATACTTAACCATCAAATTGATATGGTTTTGGAAAATAATATTCATTTTAAGATAACTAGAGGGCATAAAATATAATTTCAATGGTACTAATCTATTTCTTGATAACTATTTAATCAGAGGACGCACTGGAATAAGATATACTCCACCTCATGAAAGACTCAATAGTGAATTGGTCCCTCATTTTCTCATTTTTATTATCATTATGAATCATGGATTTAAATAGTTTTATGAGCATAACGACATACATTTTTATTCCATATCCCATTCCATTCAGTTTCTCAGGAGGACAATCAATGAATTATCATTCACATTTATTATTGAAATGATTCTTCCTGGTTATATTAATTTACTAAAACAAAAAAACATAATATAAGAATAAATATATAACAATAATAATGTGTAATAATATAAACATGAAAATCATTCATGAGATGTCCTAAATTATTGGACATTCTTATCAACATAAACCATTGTCAAGTTCCCTCTATATCACATTTAGTTCAACATAGGTTTTCTTCTGTTCAATTCTTACTGTATTTATAATTTAATATCAAAATATAAAAATAACCCATTATAGGATACAAACTGAGGTTATCAAAGCATAACATATCTGTATTTCTTTATTTTAGAATAATATTAAATATATTTCACAATAATAAAAACTAATGAATGTAATGTATTAAATAATTTTTCGACTAGATATATAATTAAATTATTTCATAAAATATGTTCAATACCTTCCATCATGTTATTCTCTCATAGTACCCTTCTTATAAATTTCCTATATAAAACCATTATTTATATCATGGGGAAAAAATAAACATTTAAAAGGGTTAGAATAGATGTTTAGTAAGGGTTAACATGGAAAATTTAATTGAGGTTTATAGAAGAGAATGAAATATATATTTGGTTTTGAGATCATGATTATATATTATGATGTTTATATAAAATAGTCCATAAATCTTAATTTAGGAGTCTTGGAATAAATATTTAGTATTTCAATATATATGATTCATAAGAGTGATGAATCATTATTAATCAATAATATAGTCCTATAAAATATCATTATCACAAGAATATGTTAGTATAATTTTTGAGTTAAATCATATTCATAAATAATCATATCATTAGAGAAAACTATCTAGGAAAACTATTTTAGTATATAAATTCCCATAGTATATTATGTTCACTCCTTATTGCATCGTGCCATTAATCATTGTTCACTCCCAATATAATGAAAATGAATATGTACCCCTACTAAATTGAGTTCACTAACCAATTTGTTGCATAATATATTAAGTTATAGATAACATTATCCAATTCATTTTAGGGACACAATGTACCCATCCATCAAATAATTAAACACAAATATGTGTTCCAGAAGTTCATAAAAGAAATTCATCAATTCATCATAGTATAACCTTTGAAAAATAAATAGGTTTCATAAATATTTCATCATAAAATTATTATAATCCATATAGAGAATGAGAAAGGGTAGTATTATTTTATCATATACCCTTTGTATCATAAAAAACATCATTGGATATTTAAATAGATGAAAAATAAAATTAAAAGTGAATTAGAACATTTCATTGAAAATAAGGGAAAATTGTAACACCCCAAGCTTCTACGGTACGCTTCTCTTTGAATAATGCAATAGCGTGTGTTGTACGCAACATGGAGTTATAACACACCACAACCAATCAAACTAGCCGTTACGAATAGTAATACCAACTTTTTGAAAATTTATAAATTTTATTTTTCAAAATGGACTTTATTTTTGGATTTTGAATATCGAAATTAGCCTAGGGTGATTTTTTGGTATTTTTTTGAAAAAACATCATTTTTGATGAATAGTGAAACCACTAAGTGGTAGTTAAAAAATTGATTTTTTCATAAAACATAATTTTACCGCTTCTGTGAGTGGAATTTCAAAAATCCAAGAGACATGGTCAATATCAAGGAGTAAAATGTGGTTCAATGAGATGAAAATAATTTTTGGTGAATAGTAACTTTTTACTTTTATTTACCACGGTTAAAAGTAAATAGGGTAATTAAGGGTAAAAATGATATTAATATTCCCCTAACACATGTCCTAATTCTATTGGTCAAGTGTATCTCGACCAAAAACAACCTTAGGAAAAAATATTATCATTTAGGTCCACTTAGATTAGATTAGAACATTTATTATTATTTAATTCAAAGAAGAGTTAAAAGAGTTAAAATCAATGTTTATTTACTAAAACATTTTTAAAATAGGGTCACACATAAGATAAATTCGATTATAAATATTCATTAGAAATATAAAACTCTTTAATACTCAATTATATTATATATATAATTTTTAGACATTAAATAAAATAATTTATTTATGACACAATGATGACGCGGTAATTACCATAATAGTAAAAAATTAAAATAACTTATATTATAAATACCCAAATAAATATAATTTGAGACTTTTTATGAATTAAACAAATTTTATAGGTTAATATTACATGTTAGGAATGATTTCATTAACTTTTATTCGAAGTAATCATTCTGTTATGATTTTCACAAAATCAATTTTCTAAATAGTGTCAAAATTGAAATAAAAGAGCTTTTAAAACAAATTTTATATTACTAAATGATATTAAATTTCTAAAAATCTAAGGTTCATCCAAGAGACTTATATCATGATTGGTGTATCATTAATGGATCACATTGGGGTCGCTTGGTGGTATATTGTATGTTTATTAACTATATATTATAAAAATACAAAGTGAAATGGTAAGTGTCAAACTAATTTACTAAGAGTTAAAACCGAAATATAAGGTTAATATAATGACCCAACCATTCTAAATTGTATTGGTTGAGTGGTTTTATACCCATCCCCAACTTAACCTCTAAATAACCTACTTTCTAGCCATTAGAAACCGAATATGAATTTATTATAAAATAATATTTCTAGCTTTTCCAATGGTGCCCCTCACCCCTCTTATAAAAGGGCACTCCCTCTTCTCATTAATTCACACCTTCAAAGCCTTTTGATTCGGCCAAACCCTAACCAAATACACTCTCAACTTCCCTCACTTCATCCTAGAGGCCTTACTTTAGTCATAAAGACAACCTAAGTATCCCTTTTAATTAAATAAAAAAAAACCCAAAGAAAAGGTAATGATTTCACCACCACTTTTCAAGTTCATTTATTCTTCCACTTCTTCTATCTTTGTTATTACCATTATAAAATAATAACTCCAGTATATTATATTTACTTTAATTTTATCATAAACATGGTATAACCATATTTCAGTATTCTATCCATCCTTTGAATGACATGTCACCATACGTGCGTACGTACGGCTTACCGTCTCCACGTCGTGGTGTAATTGTTATTCAAAACATTATTATTTGGATGGTCATAATAATGATGTGTAATTCATGTAAATAATAAATATAACATGATAATGATTCTGTATATATGATATACTATCCAATTAAATGTTATTTTAATATCAAAAGAATGATATTGTCGCTCGTGCGTACGTACGGACTACCTTCTCCACGAACGCGATGAGATTCATTCTCTATCGTATCCATTCAAGTAAAATTCTCATTCGATGAATAAAAATAATTTTTAAGGACTTGATATAATTCTGGATATGAATAAGATACAACCTATCCATAACAAACACGGCTTATTTAACATAAAACATAAATGAAAACGAGTAAGTTAACATCTGAAACAACAATAATTCTATGATATTATTAACAAAGCAATGTTAAAAGATCATATATGATATCATATTAATGTATATGATTCTTCTATAATTTAAAAAAAATTATTTAACCATTATACAGGATTTTAATCTACCCTCAACCAAGGAAAAGTAAAAGGTAAGGGTTTATTTCCCAATCTCTTCATTATCCAAGGTTGTTTATACGTAATAATCTACTGGGACTTCTTTATCATCCACATCCATGTTTCTTAAAAATGTATTTCAAAACATTTTTACTATTTACTAGAATATGGTTTAAAGTCATTTATACCCTTGTTGACTTTTATAAGTGGTTTATAAAGTAATCTTTCCATCGTTTTGCAAACAAGGTCATTTTTAACCTTTTTGACAGAATTAAGGTAAGAATGTTTTTTTAACTTATACAGTGGGTGCGGCTATTTTCCACCATTATAAAATCGTTGAAGCTTCCTTTACAATATTATAAGAATATTTTCAAATAAAATGTTTTATTTTATAAATATATGACACTTAAATTATTTCAAAATAAAAAGAGATATTTCTCTAAAAAGACTTTTGATTTCATCTATGTCAACATCCTTTGATGGATTTTACGCTTATTTAAAGTTGATTTATTATGATAAAAAACATCTATATTGTATTGAAGGTTTTGTGATATGTTTGACTTTGGATGTGTTATACCATTCATGGTTTATGGATGAATTATTTACATTTCGTATGCTAGTTTTAATATGAATGTTTATGTTATGCTTAAACCTTTTCATATGGGAATGAATTGGACTTAATATGTGACGGGTGGAGCCCACTATAGCTCCTCGATGCATCGATAGGTCTCATGATACAAACTAGAGTCTTGGCACAAGGCCTTCGAAAAATCTTATTTGTAGTCTTGGCACGAGGCCTTGGCTATGTGGTTATGATAGTCTGACATTATGCAGTCCATCATTATGAAAGTGGTTAATGATATTGCATGTGATTATTTGATTAGTAGAATATCCATGTGAATAAGTAAATGGCATTATTTCATTTTATATATGCCATACTATGTTGAAGTTTAATTTTAAAAGGCTTTTATTTTAGTTATACACTGCCTTAAATGTTTATTCTTATGTATGAAAGTTTCCTCTTTATTGTTATCCTTACTGGGCATTTCAGCTCACCCCTTTTCTATGTTTTATTTTTCCCAGGATGTGAAGAAGTAAATTATGAATGACCTGCAGGGATAGTATGAGGGGATAAGAGTGTGAACTATGGATACTATGTTGTTGTTGTTTTCTTTTTTATGATGTAATGTATAACTTTATGAATATATCTATTGTTTCCAAGGCTACTAAACTAATCGTTCTTTCAAGATTTGATCTTTCTTGTGATCATGCCAATGTTATGTAATAATTCACTGACTCTGGGTAACTGGGGTCGGGGAGTTACAATTGGTATCATAGGAAGTTTAGTACAGACAGTGGAAGATAGATTTAGATAAACTCTTATTAGAGCACATATATTTAAGATGGATTTTGAGGATTAGTATTGAAGAACTTCCTAGAATTTTGGTATTGTAGAGATTTTGTGAGTTTTCTGAGAAATACATCCCTATCTGGATACGATTAGGTAGAGGCAGCTCTGGCACAGATGTACCTAGGGGTAAAACCCAAAAACACTGCTTTGAGCTAGACTCGAACGAGAACTGGTGCACGACAATGGGCCTTGCTACCCTCTTGGTTACGACACTCCTGGGGGACATGCTTATGATAACTATCATTTTCATTACAAATCATTATGAAGGGTTTCTGAGTATATACTTCCTCAAAGAACACATTTTTATGATTATGGATTATATCCATAAATAGTTAAATTTATGTTAAGTGTTTTAGAAGTATGAAATTATGTATTTTGATTCATAAACTAATCTAGTTTATGCCATTTTTTAGAAATGGAAGCTAGTGGAAGAAATGGAAACCGTATTAATGCACGCACTGCATGTATGGATTTCCCTCCTGCTCAAGATAATTATAGTGGAGCTGGCGATGCAACTGGTGCTTATCAACTAATCACCATACTAGGACAACTCACTCAGGTTATGAATAATAACCTTACCCGTACGGAGCACCCTGATCCGTAGCATGGAGGATCAATGTTAGGTCACTTGATGAGGAAAAAACCACCAACATTCAATGGGAATACAAATCCATTGGTAGCTGAGCAATGGATAAGTTCCCTGGAGAAACTATTTTAGGATTTGGGAAGTAGTGAAAGGGAAAAAGTTATCATGGCAGTTTACCGCCTCACTGGAGATTCTGATCAATGGTTTTCCTTAATTCAAAACATAAAGGAAGATGATGAAGTATCAAATATGGAATAGAGGGAGTTCAAATATCTATTTTTAGAATAATACTTTCCTCATGACCATCGAGCATATATGGAAAGGCAATTTTTGAGTCTGAGACAAAAGGAGGATGAGAATGTCTCAAAGTATGAGGCTAACTTTACAAGGTTAGCAAGGTATGATGGAGATTATATACTTAACACAATAAGTAAGATTGATCATTTATTATATGGGTTAAAACCATTTCTCCTTCGAGCATTACTCTCACAATCCTTATCTTCGTATGAAGACATTGTCTCATGTGCTATCAAGACAGAAAAGGAATTCTCTATGTCTTATGACTTTAAAGCAAAGCAAGAGAAGAAGAGATATGCCGATCAATCTGGGAATGGAAATAAGGGGAAGAAGGGAAAAGTTGAATATCCAACCTGCAGTAAATGTGGGAAGAAACACCCAGAGACATGCTTAAAAGGAACGAGAGTCTGTTACAAGTGTGGTGAAAAATGCCACCAAGCTCGTGATTGCAAGGGGAAGAAGGAAGCTACCGATTTCCAATGCTACAATTGCAGGGAGATAGGACATTATGCAAATGAATGTCCTAAGAATCAGGGGAATATAACTCAGAAAAGGCCAAGGGATCAAGGCCAAGCTTGTGCTATCACTACAACTGAGGTAGAAGATCCTAAAGACGTGGTGGCAGGTAATTTAATTGTTTCCTCAAGTTTATAAAATGCATTATTTGACTCTAGATCATCGCATTGTTTCATATCTTCCCAGTTTTCTAAGAAAATTAGATATTTCCAATTTGATTTAACAAGGGAGTTGTCATTTAAAACTCTTATGGTAAGTATCATTGCAACAACGTTTTGTGAATCAGTCCCCATTAGAGCACATAAATGTTCTTTATCCACTGATCTCATTGTCATACCTATGATTGAGTTCGATATAATCCTCAGTATGGTCTGGTTTTCAGACCATGATGCGAAGATTTATTGTAAGAAGAAGGAGGTTATGATTTTTGATTATGATGATAAGGAACACCTTATCTTTAGAGTAGAATTGTCACCACCTAATTCTTATCTAAATCCACCCCCAGTAGCTCAAATAAATTCAATTATTGGGGAGGAAGAGAATGAAATGACTGTCGGTGAGGAAAGGAATTTTCAAATAGAGGATGTACCTATTGTGAAAGAATATGTAGATGTGTTTTCGGAAGATTTACCTGGACATCCTCCAGAATGAGAAGTTGAGTTTTCCATTGATTTAATTCCTGGATCAAGGCCTATATCGAAGACCCCTTATAGAATGGCCACTATAGAATTAGTTGAACAAAAGAAACAACTAGAGTAATTGAGTAATAAGGGATTTATTGGCCATAGTGTTTCTCCATGGGGAGCCCCTATTCTTTTTGTTAAAAATAAAGATGGATCTATGAGGTTATGTATCGACTATAGGGAGATCAATGCTATAACAATAAAGAACAAGTATCCCCTACCTCGCATTGATGATTTATTTGACCAACTGCATGGAGCTCAATACTTTTCAAATATTGACCTTAGATCTGGATACCATCAATTGTGTGTGAAGAAGGGAGACATTCCAAAGATAGCATTTGGAACCAGGTACGGGAATTATGAGTTTACAGTAATGCATTTTGGATTGACTAATGCACCCACTATTTTTATGGATCTAATGAACAGAGTTTTCATGGAATATCGTGATGACTTTGTAGTGGTATTTATTGATGATATATTGGTATAATCCAAAAGCTAAAAAGATCATGAAATCACTTGCACATTATATTGAAGACTCTGAGAAGACATGAATTATATGGGAAGTTTAGCAAGTGTGAATTCTGGCTTCAAGAGATTTCTTTTCTTGGCTATATTGTCTCTAAGGATGAAATTTTCGTTGATCCTTCTAATACCAAGGAAATCCACGAATGGCATGCACCGACAAATATAACTGAGGTACGTAGTTTTATGGTTTAGCAGGTTATTATCGACGTTTCTTCCAGAATTTTGCCCGGTGGGCTAACCCATTAACAAAGCTCACACATAAAGGGGTTAAATTTTTTTTTGGACAAAAGAGTGTGAAGAATGTTTCAAAAAACCGAAGAGAAGATTAGTCATTGATCCTGTATTGACTCTACCATCGGATAATTATGTGTTCGTTATTTATAGTGATGCATCGAAGAAAGGACTTGGTTGTGTCCTTATGCAGAATGATAGGGTTATTGCCTATGCATCACGACAGTTTAAAATTCATGAACAAAACTATCCTACTCATGATCTCAAGTTAGCAGCTGTGATCTTTTCTTTGAAGATATGGAGGCACTACCTCTATGGTAAAAAATGTGAGATATATACTGATAACAAGAGTTTGAAGTATATTTTCTCACAAAAAGAACTCAACATGAGGCAAAAGAGATGGCTTTAATTACTCAAGGATTATGATTGCACGATACACTACCACCCGAGGAAGGAAAAAAAGGTGGCAGATGCTTTGATCAGAAAAGATCATGGAGTTTTGAACAATATGAGAATTGAAAGGGATCCAATTTTCATGGATCTAGTGAAGATGGACATGGGAATAACCAGGGAAGGTGAATCATTAATGCCTTTTCAAATGGTTGGAAAACAATCTTTAATAGAAAGGATTAAGATTTCTCAGACCGATGATGAAGAATTTCAAAATAAGATTAAAGTTTCGAATGATGGGAGATTGAGAGACTTTGTGTATGATGATGGAATTTTGGAATTTGGGAAGAGACTTTGTGTTCCCGATATACCTGATCTAAAAAGAGAATTGTTGGATGATGCTCATTGTTCCAATTTCTCTATACACCCTAGGAGCACCAAAATGTATAGAGACTTGAAGGAATATTTTTTGTGGGACAACATGAAGAGGGAAATTACTGATTTTGTGTCAATGTGTATGATTTTTCAACAAGTGAAAGCTGGAAGGCAATAACCTGGAGGAGTCATGCAACCTCTTCCTATACCAGAGTGGAAATGAGACAATATTACGATGGACTTTGTCATGGGGCTACCAAAGTCTTCTAGAAGGAATGGTGTAATATGGGTTATTGCTTATCGTCTTACCAAGTCAACACATTTTCATGCTATAAGAGAAGATCCACCACTAGAATGTCTAGAAAGACTATATATTAATGAAGTGGTGAGGCTTCATGGAGTACCCCTATCGATTGTTTCTGATCGTGATCCCTGTTTTACTTCAAGATTCTGGAAAATTATTCAGAAAGCCTTGGATACTGAACTTCATTTGTGAACTTCCTACCACCCTCAAAGATATGGACAATTAGAACAAACTATTCAAACCTTAGAATACATGTTGAGATCCTGCTCACTTGACTTTCAGGGTATGTGGGATCAATATTTACCTCTGGTAGAATTTTCCTATAACAATAGCTTCAACTTGTGTATTCATATGGCACCATATGAAGCATTATATGGAAAGAGATGTAGCACAACAACCTGTTGGGATGACATTGGTGAAAGAAAACTTGTAGGCCCAGAACTGGTGGAGGAAATAATGGAAAAGGTGAAGGTAATCCAAAACCATATCAAAGCAGCTCAAAGTAGGGAGAAGAGCTATACCAATAATTGAAGGATTTGAAATCTCAATTCGTGATCATGTTTTCCTAAAGGTATATACATTGAATGGAGGCATATGTTTTGGTAAGAAAGGTAAATTGAGTCCCAGGTACATCGGACCTTTCGAAATTCTAGAACGAATTAGGGCTGTAGCTTACCATTTGGAAATGCCGCCAAATCTCTCTAAAGTTCACGATGTGTTCCACGCATCACTATTGAGGAAATACATGGCTCACCCAACCCATGTACTCAACTATGAGGAATTAGAACTGGAACTCGATTTATCTTATTGCGAAGAGCCCATCAAGATTCTTGATACGAGAGAACAAGTACTGAGAAACTGGACGACTCGTCTGGTAAAAGTCTTGTGGAGAAACCATATGATGAAAAAGGTAATGTGGGAACCCAAGGAACATATGATGAAGACCCACCTGAGTCTTTTCATGCGGTAGTATTATAGAAATTTATAGGACAAAATTATTTGAAGGATGGGAGAATGTAAATCTCCAATCTTCTACGGTACGCTTCTCTTTGAATAATGCAATAGTGTGTGTTGTACGAAACATCAAGTTCTAACACACCACACCAATCAAACAATCCATTATGAATAGTAATACCCACTTTTTTTAATTTATAAATTGTATTTTCCAAAATGGACTTCAATTTTGGATTCAGAATATAAAAATTAGCCAATGGTGAATTTTTCGTATTTTTCTGAAAAACTTCATTTTTTGATGAATAGTGAAACCAGTAGGTGGTAGTTAAAAAAATGATTTTTTCATAAAACTTAATTTTACCGCTTTTGTGAGTGGAATTTTGAAAATCTAAGAGACATGGTTAATATAAAAGAGTAAAATGTGGTTCAATGAGATGAAAATAATTTTTGTTGAATAATAACTTTTTACGTTTATTTACCACAGTTAAACGTAAATAGGGTAAATAAGGGTAAAAATGATATTAATATTACACCAACACATGTCCAAATTCTATTGGACAATTGTATCTCTACCAAAAACAACCCTAGGGATAAAATATTATAATTTAGGTCCACTTGGATTAGATTACGACATTTATTATTATTTAATTCAAAGAAGAGTTAAAAGAGTTAAAATCAATGTTTATTTACTAAAACTTTTTTAATATAGGGTTACACATAATATAAATTAGATTATAAATTTTCATTAGAAAGGTAAAAATATTTCCTATATAATTATATTTAAATTATAATTTTTAGACATTAAATAGTTTAATTTATTAATGACACAATGATGATGCGGTAATTACAATAATAATGAAAAATTAAAATAATTGATATTATAAATACCCAAATAAATATAATTTGGGACTTTTTATGAATTAAAATAATTTTATAGGTTAATATGACATGTTTTTAATGATTTAATTTACTTTTTTCCAAGTAATAATTCTGTTATGATTTTCACAAAAATCAATTTTCCAAATAGTGTCAAAAATAACATAAAAGAGTTTTTAAAACAAATATTATATTATTAATTGATATTAAATTCCTAAAAATATAAGGTTTGTCCAAGAGACTTATATAATGATAGGTGTATAATTAATAGACCACTTGGGGGTCTCTTGGAGGTATATAGTATGTTTATTAACAATATAATATAGAAATACAAAGTGACATGGTAAGTGTCAAACTAATTAACTAAGAGTTAAAACTAAAAGATAAGGTTAATATAATGACCCAACCTATCTAAATTCTATTGGTTGAGTGGTTTTCTACCCATCCCCACATTAAACGTTAAATAATGTACTTTTGAGCCATTAGAAACTGAATATGAAATTATTATAAAATAATATACCTAGCTTTTTCAAAGGTGCCCCTCACCCCTCTTATAAAAGGGCACTCCCCCTTCTCATTAATTTACACCTTCATAGAATTTTGGTTCGGCCAAAACCTCCTCCAATACTCTCTCAACTTCCCTAACTTCATCCTAGAGGCCTTCCTTTAGTCAGAAAGCCAACCTATAGAGCCATTTTGATCAAATAAATAAAAGAACCCGAAGAAGAGGTAATGATTTCACCACCCCTTTTCAAGTTCCTCTCTTCTTCCACTTCTTCTATATTTGTTATTACCATTATAAAATAATAAATACAGTATATTATATATAAATTTATGTTATTATAAACATGTTACAACCATATTTTAGTATTCTATCCATCGTTTGAATGACATGTCACCATACGTGCGTACGTACGGCATACCGTCTCCACATCGTGGTGTAATTGTTATTCAAAACATTTTTATTTGGATGGTTATAATAATGATGCATAATTCATGTAAATAATAAATATAACATGATAATTATTATGTATATATGATATAACATCCAATTAAATATTATTTTCATATCAAAAGAATGATATTGTCACTCGTGCGTACGTATGGACTTCCGTCTCCACGAACGCGATGAGATTCATTATCCATCGTATCCATTCAAGTATAATTCTCATTTTATGATTAAAAATAATTTTTATGCACTTGATATAATACTGGATATGAATAAGATATAACCTATCCATAATAAACACAGCTTATGTAACAAAACATATAAAATAAAACGAGTAAGTTTACACCCGAAATGACGACAATTCTAAGATATTATTGACAAAGAAATGTTAAAAGATCATATATGATATCATATTAATGTATATTATTCTTCTATCATTTAATGACAATTATTTCAACATTATAAAAAAGTTAACCTACCCTCAACCCATAAAAATTACAAGTTATGGGTTTATTTCGCAATCTCTTCATTATCCGAGGTTGTTTATATGTAATAATCTACTGGGACTTCTTTATCATCCACATCCATGTTTCTTAAAAATTTATTTCAAAACATTTTTACTATTTACTAGAATATGGGTTAAAGTCATTTATACCCTTGTTGACTTTAATAAGTGGCTTATAAAGGAATATTTCCGTCGTTTTTCAAACAAGGTCCTTTTTAACCTTTTCGACAGAATTAAGGTAAGAATGTTTTTTTAACTTATACGGCGGGTGCGGCTATTTTCTGCGGTTATAAAATTGTCGAAGCTTCCCCTACAATCTTATAAGTATATTTTCAAAGAAAATGTTTTATTTTATAAATATATGACTCTTAAATGATTTCAAAATAAAATGAGATATTTCTCTAGAAAGAGTTTTGATTTCATCTATGTCAACATCCTTTGATTGATTTTACGCTTATATGAAGTTGATTTATTATGATACAAAACTTCTATATAGTATTGAAGGTTTTGTGATATGTTTGACTGTGGATGTGTTATTTTTATACCATTCATGGTTTATGGATGAATTATTTACATTTCGTATGCTAGTTTTAATACGAATGATTATGTTATGTTTAAACATTTTCATATGGGAATGCATTGGTCTTAATATGTGATAGGTGGATCCCGCTATAACTCCTCGATGCATCGGTAGGTCTAATGAGACAAAATACTATCTTGGCACAAGGACTTGGAAAAATCTTATTTGTAGTCTTAGCACGAGGCCTTGGCTATGTGGTTATGATTGTCTGGCATTATGCATTCCATCATTATGAAAGTGGTTATTGATACTGCATGTGATTATTAGATTAGTAGAATATCCATGTGAACAAGTAAATGGCATTATTTCATTTTATTTTTTTCATACTATGTTGAAGTTCAAGTTTAAAAGGTTTTTTTAGTTACACACTGCCTTAAATGTTTGTTGTTATTTATGAAAGTTTTTTCTATATTTTTATCCTTATTGTGCATTTGAGCTCAACCCTTTTCTATGTTTTATTTTTCTCAGGATGTGAAGAAGTAAATTATGAATGACCTGTAGGGATAGTATGAGGGGATAAGTGTGTGGACTATGGAGACTATGTTGTTGTAGTTTTCATTTTTATGATGTAATGTAAAACATTATGAATATATCTAGTGTTTCCAAAGATACTAAACTAATCGGTCTTTCGAGATTTGATCTCTCTTGTGATCATGTCAATGTTATGTAATAATGCACCGACTCTGGGTAACTGGGGTCGAGGCAGTATAAAAATAAACTTTTTCTTTGGAATCTTTAAAACATTTTTTTTAGAATATTGAAATATGTATTTATTTTAATATTACCCTAGAAAATTTATTTTTATTATTAAAATAAAATAATGGTTATGAAGTTAGTATAATAAATTATTGTGGTAAACATTAAAACAATGAATCCTTTTAGGATTTTTTTTTAAAAATTCGAAAAGAATATTATCTAGAAAATGGAAATAAAATTTCTTTTAAAACCATGAAAATAAAGTAAAATATATTTGGAAATTAATTTGAAATTAAATTAAATCAATTAAAAAAATTCACCAATTAATTACAAATAATATCAACATGGAATAAAAATTTCATTGGCTAAAGAAAATATAATATCAACTTTTCGTAAAAATTTCTTTCAAAAATTTTTTTATAAAAAAGAGGGTATAATGAAAGGAAAACATTAAAAGTAATAATATAACTACGGGATGAGAATATATATATATATATATATTAATATATAATTACAATATAATTCGACCAATGGAAATTTAAACATTATAATCCCAACAATAAATGAGATTTCAACATAAACCCTTAACTCATGTATCATATGGATCCAATCAGGTTCTAAAATCAGGTATAATAAATTTATATTTCTTTTAAATCTATTATTTATTCATATTCATACATAATATAACATTAATAATTCCACTATAATTTTTAATTATCCTTATTTTAGCATTTGTTCATTAAAATGAACATTCGAGTGAGGACTGATTTGTCATCCATGAATGTTTCTGTTCTATGGATATAGTCCTTTCTCCTTGGACATGGTTTCATCATATCCATATTATTAATAATTTTTGCAGTATAATTTTATTAATTAATTATTGTTTTATTACTATTCATATATTGAGTTGATGTAAAATGAATTACATCACTTCAAAAAGATGAAAGTTTGTACGTACAGATGAATGATGCTTCCACTTTTTGATGGATAGATCAACAGAAATGTAAACAATAAATAAACAATAAAAGGTAAAAATTTTATAATTAATCTCATATATAGTCAATAAATCTCTCCTTATAACCATGCAAGTATTGATGAATGGAAAGAAGAACTAAATCACTTCATGGAGGTAGTAGTCCACACATATGCACGAGTGACATTTTCATTTTGTAATAGATATTAAAGACAAAGAAAATGGATGTACCATTAATATAAAAGTATATATAGAATAAATAATGATTATAACATGATAATATGGTTATGTATAAATATAAGGATTTTTACGAAGAAATAAACATGAAATATATTAGTAAGAACATATACCCCATCTTCAGGTATCCTCCATGGAAAAGCATATTAAGGCCATATAAATGGGAATTTTAGGAAAACAAGCACATCATGGTCATAGATAATACCATTGTTAATGTATTTAGGTTGATATTTTTTGAGATAAATATCTCATACAGTATAGAAAATAGAGGAAAGAGTTTCCCTTTTATAGGGAAGGGGTGTGACAACTTGTAATTATTACGAATGTTAAAATATATTAAAGTAATTATCTTGGGAATGGGGCTCCAAATTTTCACAAGATAAAAAAAATAATATATTGGATTAAATTTTAATAATAAAACATTATTTATACACTTTATTACTTCATTTTAACCATTCACTATTTAGTTTAACCTGTTGTTAAGCCTTTTAACCTTAACTATTGTAATGAATCTTTAAAAATGTTACTATTAATTATTACTAAAAATAAAAGTATAATAACTAATAAATATGGATATTTTGATTCAAAATATGAATTTTTTATCAAATTAAATTTCTATAAGTGTGAGACATTGAATTTAAAAATTAGTGTAGAAAATATAATGAAAATAGTTTTTTAAAAATACATATTTATGCATAAGATATAATTTATTCAGATTCATTTCATATTAATAACCATTAAACTAATTTTCAAATATTTAATAGAATATAATATTTTCAAATTTAATTAAATTCCTTCATAAATTTTGATTATATTTTATTTTATAAGATAACAAAACATTACACACATAAATATAGTTTTTCTAAAAAATATCCCTTATTACATTCAAAGGATTTTATATTCATTTTTATCAATTTAATGACATATGAATTATTTTAATAAATTTGAAAAAAAAAATTTATTGTTAAGTTTGACTTATTCAGACTGTAAACATTAATTTCTAGATTTTAATTAACACAATTAACAATAATATTTGAATATTATAACATGGTGTTTCAAATAGTTTATTTCATGTAAACCAAGATATCAATGAATAAAAATATTTAAAGAAATATTTTATAAAAATCACATAGTTTTAAAATAGTAATAAATTACTCTTTATTTTCATCTTTTATTTTAGTTTATGTTATAATATCTTTTATGACGACCACAAAAAATTTCAATACAATCTATGAAGATTCTATTCATCAAGTCCAAAGTGATTATTTGGAGAATTAGTGAGTATAAATGGCATCAATATGAACTCATAATGTCCATTTTTTAAAAAATAAATTTATGTGAATATCATCCTCCTTGTCAAATTTTAATGCATGATATACTTATTAAATTTCCACCTTTGGAAAATATTGACACCCACATAGTTTTTCTACAAATCTATAAATCTTTTGTAACGTATACAAGGCCAATATCATAATCATGTTAATCCCAAATTAATCAAAGTAGAGATGTGACGAAATATACTTTTTCTTGAAAAATAGGACTAAGCACCCCTTTGTGATACACTTTTCGTTATTAAACCCTTGTATTACTATTCTATAGAATCTCCTAAAACTCTTATAGATCAATGGATGTATTCTATAGGCAATCATTCACATAGATATATATCCATGTATAAGTTCTATTAAGAACTCAACACATGAATTAGAAGTTATACTGAGTAATTATTTAGGGAATAGATCATTATATTCCCTTAAAATAGGCATGTAATAGAAAATAATCATTTCCATTGTATCAATCATTTGAGATAGGTATCCTTGATCAAAATAAAATAATATCTATTTTTAAGAATTAATTTTGAATATTAATTCATTAATATCATTTCACTTGTACAGGATCAGATGATAGTTTTAGATATATGATTTCATTTAAATCTCCAAATATTTATTATTATACCTATATATGTGTAACAAATCCATTCCTATAAAAAAAATCATATTCTACAAAATAGAGTATAACAATATTTTATTTAACATTTATCCCCAAATTTAGAATTGGAAGAGTTATATACTTGAGATTAAATGATTTTTCAAATTTGTGTTTTCACTAATAACATTACCTCTATTTCTTGAGTTGGTGTCCAAATATTTATACTAAACCTGTATTATATAAATCAATGCATATAACTAGAATCAAATAATATATTTTCTATTCATGAATGAATAAAAATTAAATTTATAATGACATAAGTTTCAAGATCCTCCTCTATAATATTGAAAACTCAAGATTTTCCTTGATGTTATTGATTTGTATGTTATTATTCCTGATTATAATTGAGGAAACAAAATTTACTGCACTAACATTTATAATTTCCATGTTTCTTACATTTGAAGCATTATACCATAGGTTTTGGATTCATTATAACATACTTTTATTTTATAATATTAGTTATATTATCCATATCCCTCCCAAATTCTTTAGCTTTATTCCCCTTCTTGGCACTCTTGAAACATTTCCTTTTTCACTTGAGGATGTTTACATGCTTTTTCTTCCCTCACTATTGATATGTCGGTAGTTGAATATTCTTAAATCTATAAGATATATATATATATATATATATTTCATAGAATTAAAATCCATTATACTATTTTATCTTTACCCCCCAAAAAACATTAAGAATCACCAACCACCATATTTGCATTAAGGCCCCAACAAACTATTTCCTCATAGCTATTAAAATATAAAATTATTAAATATTTTTTAACCACCTAGATTTAGTAAAATAAATAATTTTTTAACCATACATTTGGATTCAATTAAAATGTTTAAGGCATACTGTTCAAGCCTTGTGAAGTTTACCTAATATTAAAAAATTGATTAATTCTATCTTTTCATGAATCCATGATACTCCCTCTCCATTTTAATATTGTGAGTGTTAAGGAAAATTATATTGATAACTATTTTCTTTAAATTATCGCATTATATTGATTTGATCTATTCAATGGGATTTATATTCTTGATAAGTTTAAATCACTAATAAGATTCACCCACTAAGAGATATATATCCATGATTACATTCTCTTACTTAGTGCATTTAAAGATAAAAATTATCTTCTCAATGGATTAAAATACTTTCTCAGTGATTAATAGATTAAGATATCCGCCAAAATAGGGTGGTATTATTCATATAAATGAATCTATCACAACCTTATCCATCTTGGGATAAAGATAGTGTTCCACTTGGTTTATGTTATTATTCATAACTTTAGTCATCTGAGAAAGTACTTTCCGGAGGTTCACTACTGTTTCTCCTATCAAATTAGGAACTCATCTAATAAATCATCACATTTTCCATTCCATTGTTTTTATTAATGATTATTTATATTACCATCCATCTAATAAAATAATGGAATGTTAGGGATGATTATATTTTAACAAATAATAAAAAATTATAAAAACTATAAACATAGAAATAATAACTCCTAATTGAATTTTATGACCTAAATTATATATTACTAAGTTTTACTATTTGTTATTCATGGTGTATTTCCCATTAGGTTCTATAACATATCACCTAAAATAACTGAACCTTATCTAATACCAACATTAGTGTTCTGAATTTAGAGAAAAAATATTACATATATTTTAATAAAATTTAAAATAAAAACCAATAATTATACTGTTCATGTCTCTATGGAGGATTAGATAAAAATTAAATCATGTTTAAATAAAATAAATAATATTTCATTAGATTTCCCAAATGTTCTAAAAACTCCCTTAAAAATTATTTTACTATATTGGATATCTTTAGGACATAAATAAAATAAAATTGTGAACTATAAATCCTAAAAGAGTAATAATAAAATACAAAACATTATAATAATAATCCACATATGAGTCAAGATGCATAACATGATGTCATAAATGGGGAGGATCAAACTTAATTATATGGAATCATGTAATAAAGTAAATATTATTATGTAGTAATGGAATCATAAAAATGTCCCATAAAAAAATAAAATCTCATCACAAACACAATTTGAGTCTCACAGAAAAGATAGCATAAATTAATGTGTTACTATAGCTACTCATGCACATTAAATTGTATATCATGAGATATAAAAATTACCCAATTGATTTTTGGGATCCGTAAAAATTAACCCACTAATTATATCATAAAATTCACATGCATATTTGGGCATTAAAAAATATAAAATCACGCATAATCAAATCCATATGAAAACCAATGAGAAAGAAATGGGTTACAAAATCATAAAACTAATAATAATCAAATGAATCTTAATAAATAATCATAAAAAATAAGGGATAGTAAAATATTATATATTCATATAGAAATAAGGAATCATTTGATATCAAATTATATCCCAATGTTAAATGAAAATTTTATGAATTGGGTGAAGGGATATTTGTTTTGATGGACCCCTCAATTTTTTAGAAATGGGAAAATAAATTTCAAAGGGGCAAGGGAATAAGGATTTCCTTAAAACCAAAAATGAATTATCATATAATTTTTCTAAATAATGTGGTATTAATAAATAATAATCCTCATAAAAGAGTTTTGTGAAATGAAAGAAGTAAATGGAAATGATGCATTTTTAAGGGCTATTTTAAAAAAGATACTATAAAGGGAACTATAATGTATTTGTATACCTTGAAAATAAATGGAATATGAAATAGTTTAAATCAAGAAATTATTTTTATAAGTAATAATAGGTACATGATTTTAAATATAAACGAGAAAAAAATTGGGGATACCATGCATTAAAAGAAAAAATATAAATTGAGGGCATCCCCTTACCTCATATTTTGACTTGGATTACAATACATACTTATTCTCATGAACTATAAAAATAATTTTATTAAATAAATTATTCAAAACACTATTCATGTATATTTATTTTATTATAATTCGATTATATTTTTTTATCATCACTGAATTGAAACACTTATTTAGGTTTCATATCCCAAGGATGATTGTCTCCTCATTACCAGGTGGTATTGAATAACATTTTTGACACATGGTTTTTTAGAATGTTTCTATAACTCCATAAGTGTGAAGATATATAATTAATATATTTTTATAATTAAAAATGGTTTGAAATAAAGACAGAATTTTATATAATAATGGTAAATTGAGAATAATTTTCTTAATTCTTGTTCATTTAGGACGTTTTTCTTATCATAATGATATTTGTTTAATATTTACCCATTTAACAATATAAATCATAATAAAATATCAATATAAACTAAATTATCATCCACAAAAATAATTTTCATAACATTCCATGATGGTGGATGTTGTTTTTTAGATATAATATCATTATCGGGGGTTATACTGGTCATGAATGAATGTTTGTTTATAAAAACTACTAGTGGGTCATTATATAGTTTAACCATTCACATTTTAGATGAATAATATAATTTTTTAATTAAATGAAAATTATTTTCAAATTTTTTAATGTGTAATCAAATTAAATTAAGGAATTTAATGGAAAAAAGAGAGAATATGACTTTTTCCCTTACTCTTTAGGATGAACCCAATACCATTCGCCTATAATCATCGAAGGATAGTCTTTTAATGAGTCCAAAAAATAAATAATGGGACTAAGAGTGTTAGGGATGAATTTTAAAATAATTTTGACATGATAATATTATTTTTATGTAAGGGGAAGTGTTGTGTTGGTGGATGAGATTTATAAATTGAGGAGAGGGATATTTTTGAATAAAATATTAGAATATAATATTATTTCTCAATATAGTGATAAAAATTGTGGTTTTTTAAGTGTATTTTTATTTGAAATTGAATGTAACAATATAAATTAATTTAAATTCAATAAATATCATACAATTATTCATATATACTATTATAAATATTTTACTTATAATGTACTTATATGAAATTTTACTATTTATGCGTATTTTTTAAAATTCATTAAAAATACAAATAAAATTACACTTAAAAAATAATGGCATGTAGATTAAAAAAATGGATTTATCAAAATATGTTTCTAAATATGAAAAATACTATTTTTAAATAAACTCATTATTTTATAAATAATTTTAACTTCTCTAAAACGTTCAATTTTTTGACCACTATAAGAATTAATTATGATTTCATAAAATTGTTTTATTTTTTATATAATAATTTTTTTATAAATAAATTTCATTAAAATTACTTTATATTTAAAATTTATAAGTGTATCCAAAAAATTAGTTTTAACAAAAACCAAAAATATATTTTTCCAAAAAAAATAATTACTTTTTCTTTATGTCTAATATTTAATTTATCATATTTAAAAATTTATTTTATTTGTTCCATTATATAAATTGTTTATATATTTATTTCATAACATACCCAATTTTTTTAATGATTCTAATGATCAAGTTGCTATTTTATTGTATCGATTATTATTTTAATTTTTCTATTTACAAATGTTATTTAACCTTTACACACACAATAATATCTATTATATCAATAATTTATTATACACTAAAATGATTCTGATGGATCAATACTCTTAATTTCTAAAATGAAGATTATATTACAATTTTTTGTTTTTTTATTACAATATTTTTCACATCCGTGATTATTTGTAGGGACTAAAATGTATAAGAACATATTGTTCTTTTTATATTATTTAATTGTGTATATTATCTAATAATGTAATATTTATTTTTAATTACTATTATCATACTTCAAGTGAAGGTTTTGATATAAATAAAATTAAGTTATGTTTCTATTATTATTTCATGCATGGTCTTCACTATATAATATATTGCAGATAAATATATAAAGATGAAAATTTGTTTTCAAATTATGATTTCTTACATATGAGTGAATGGTGAGTCATGTGAGAGGTTCTCAAATAAATCTTGTGAGATATCTTTTTATCTATGATGTTTAACAACAATAATTGAACATGAAGTATTGAGAGAGGTCTTGAGGAACCTAATATAATTCTAAAAAAAATTCTACCTAGGATATATTTCTGATTTAACAAATTGGAATGTGATTCATCTAGGGGTTTCAAATATGTTATTTTTTATTGATGCGACTTGTGGCTAAGGTACCATGAGATTAATCTACTAATGAAATATAAGATGGATAAGAACTAAGCATCACTATAGAGGTTACATTTTAGAGGTATGCAATAATACTTTTATGGTTCATCTAAGATCTGTGTATCAAATTATATTGTTCACAATATATGATCAATTATAAAATCTAATGGGACATGTAATTTATATTTTTGGACATGTTTTGCATGAGGTGTGATGGGGATTGGTCTAGAGTTAGGATATAGTAATGATTCAAACGTCTTTTTGATTGTGATGATTATTCATACAATTTTCTATTGATATGGTGATTGACTATAATATGTATTGAATGTAAATTTTGGATATTCTATATGGTATTTTACATATCCATGTTTGTATTTATTTAATTAATAATATTAAAATTATACCCAAGGATATTAATGTATCCATCCAGGGGTCAGATATATTTTCCATAGATATGGAATATTTTCAATGCATAGTTCAACATATTTTATCTTAAATTACATTTTTATTGCTAAGGGATTAATATATTACATTGTTTATTGTGTGATGTTTTGATTTCATTGTGATTTACTATTTATTTCCTCTGATATGCCACTATGTTAAACTTATTTTACCATGTAAATTAGATATAAAATAACAATTTTTATTCACATTTAATTCAAGAAATAATATTTATCATTGATAACAAGGTAATTTTTATTTATTTTTATGATTATATTTTAGGTGGTGGTAACTTAGAGATTCATAGATGAAATTAAAGATAAATGGTACAAATTTTACAAGATACTAACAAAACATGGGAAATATAAATTTCCTTAAGAACATTCCATATATCTAAAGCTGATGAAATTATGTTTGTGTATGACAAAAAGTATGTGGTATAATTATATATAAGAATAAAAAGACCAATTCATCAATCATGAGAACTAATATATTCTATCATTGGAGATAACTTTCAATACACATAGTCTGTAGTTCACTTCATTAATTCGGTTATATCACACACAGTAGACCTCTAAATGACTCCCAATTTTTGGTTAAGCTATTTAATATGCGAGGAAAATAAATTTTAGTTTTTTCAATACCTATATAAATCTGTATTTTATCCCAATTTTTAAATCCATGTGATTTTTGAAATTCTTGATGCTGAAATAACCTTCCACATTGTATATTCATTTGGACCATGGGGACACTATTTTCAAGTTCAGTGAGGGTGAAAATATTTTCCCTTTTTGATACCCAATGGAGTATTCTATTCATACTTGATGTTATGAATTCCTCTATAAAAATAGGGAGATCCTGGATGAAGTTTAATTTCAACCTTAGCCTCCTCTTCTATTCAATTGCGAGCTAAATGGGGAGGCGGGGAGTCAATTATTGAGGGATAAACACACTTGGAGAGATAGTTATGCAATTTTCGATTCTATTATTTTATGTAATTTTTGTCTAAAAAATTTATTTTATGTTTTACCTTAACATTTTTCTTCATTAAGTGAAATATTTTAGTATTATCAAGTAAAAAAAATTTTATTTTAATACCGATTAGATTGATATTTCATGTAGGAATCTTGGGTTTTTTATTTGAAAAAAAAGTATCCTTATTCAATAACACATACTAATATATGAGTAGGAATCCATAGCCCTTGATATATGCATAATATCCAAACCCTAACTTCTTTACAGTAGCAGTTCTTTGGGTATCATTTGAAAGAGAAAGAGAAGAATCAATATCTTAAATTTCCTAAACCAAATTATTTAATTAAAAAATATTTAATTTTCAAAATAGTAAACTAAACGAAATGTGTAGTGAATCTAAAAAGGAAAAATTATATCATAATTCATAAATTTTACTTCTATTTTAAATTATTCAACTCTTTAATTAAGTATTATAAATTTTAAATCATTTTTTAATAAACATCCAAATTTGCAGTTTACATTAGAAAACCATATTCAAAATTCACCCTCAAAAACCATAAAATACCCTTGAGAGATTACCTAGGGTGTACCCTATACTATAAAATCTTTGTTCAATCATTATAAATTTAAAGATCCTGACAAAAATGATAAAAATCATGTGTCAGTAGTGGGGAGTGTATCATTATTAGTGTTTTTTATAAGATATTTATGAATTTTAGAAATTTATGTTTAGTTTAATATTTTTCTTTACATATATATTTGTTCTATAATTTATTTAATTTTTTGTTTTAGTGAATTATGTTTTATTATATAATATATCTATGTACTTTTGAACCCGAACTAGATAAGATAATATGCTATCAACACCAAGATACACAAAGGATTTTTTTTGTTCGAGGATACATAGCTTTACAATAGCACACTTCTAAATCTCTGTTAATTTTATTGACCCAAAAATGAAACTGTAAGTAAAATAAATAATATAGATTAATAAAATTTAACATTAAAAGAATTAACCTGACCTGATGTAGATATCCAACCAACAATCATTGAAATACAATGAAAATGACATAATTTTAATCTAATATCTAGACTCACTCACTATTAAAAATATTTAATAAACTATATGGAAAATAAAAACATAACCATTTAATGGAATTTCATGCTTTCTGTATGACATTAAAACCTGAAAATTTAGATGATGAACAAATAAAACAATGTTTCATTCCATTTTATTTAGAGGAAATAAAATATATTCATTTTTTATGTTAAATCAGCAATTAGAGACTGAGAAGACATGAAATTAAAATTCCATGAACAATACTTCCTAAAATCTGAAACTATAACTACATGGAAATAAATTCTTGGAAAATGAAAACCAGAAGGGGAAACACATAATGAATACTGAATTTTTTTGAAAATGTTATTTTTATGTTTTCTAAAGCACAAAATAATTGACACATTTTTAATAAAATATATTTATGAAGGTTTGATTCATACTAAATAAATTATGACTGATGCAACTATAAGTGGTGTAGTAGTTGATAATACCCAAAACTCTTCACATACCCTCATAGAAAACATGGTGTGAAAAAATCAATTACCCAATTCAAGGTCCAATATACCCATTCTAGGTGTCCATGAGGTACGATGTTCCATCTTTTAGGATAAGGTGGATGAAACGTTTGAAGAGGAAAATACCCTAAATCCTTGTATTGTTCTTTATGAATGGAAATACATACCTAATCATCCTATTCATTTTGGTATATGTGGATCTAATAACCAATACTTTGAAAAATTACCTGAATTGTGAGAACCTTCATAAAGTTCTGATGAAATCTTTCCGTGCATCCCCAAATAAAAGCCCACCAGGAAAGAACCACAGTATCTATCCAACTTTATATAGAAATAATACCAATACTATATTAAAGGTGTGCTATTCAAACTAACATTGATAATTTTGAAACCAAAAGAGGTAGAGTAGTCATCCTCCACCAAAACCCAAAAAACCCAACCACCAAAAATGACTTTTCCAAAAACCCTCAAAAAATGAATCCAAGACTAGAATAAATAATGAAAAAATAACCACTAAGAATCTTTAATTCCAAAAAAACCCCATGAAACCATAAATTACCTAAAAATGAATAAGTCCAAAGAAAAAACTCCATGGGTGAAATCCAATGTTATGTGATATGAAAACTACCATATTAACTACTAGTTAGAATTAGGGAAACAGTAAATGTTAGTATCATAACCCTTCAAGGTGGAATATAACATAAAAGGAATATGAAAACTCAATTAGAGTCATCACCTCATGATTAAGCCACCATTCCAACCATTATGAATGATCTAACTAAGACAAAACCTTTTCCTAGGATAAATAACTACAAATTAATGATTTTATCTTTTGAGGATCCTCATTGCCCAACCATTCCTCTTCTATTCACCTAAAGGGAAACCAAACCAAGGAAATTATCTTAATTTTAAATTGATAAATAACTAAAGGAAAATCAAAATAGGTTCGGGTCACATCACCTTGATTGATGTCCTGATTAAATATTCCATTATTTTCAATATTTCTAAAAGTTATATGCACATATAGATGGAATATTCAAGGTGATAAAATTGATATATTTAAGATTAATATATCATCATTGATAGTTCCATTACATACAAACAAATGAAACAATTCTAGAATATTCCCAATTCCATTCAACATATGGGGGTATTTCTTTATGATTCAATGCTTGATTTGGGTGATTCATTAAATTTGATGCCTCACTCAATTTTCTCTTCAATGCATATTGGGGAAATTAATCCCCATGAAATAGTCATTAAAATACAATTCCTGAAAACCATACACCCAACTGGTTCCATAGATGATGTTCTTGTGAGGGTTAAAAATTAATTTATCAGGTTGAATTTTATGTTATTAAAATTGAATATGATAGGATGAATGGACATGCCCCAATTATATTGGGAAGTCAATACCTGATAACCACAAAAACCATATTTATTTTTCTCACTTTTATATTATCTATAGATTTTGGTGGTGAAATTTTCCACTTTAGCATCATTGATTCCATGAAGAACTCCTAGGAAGAGCATTCATCTCTTTTAGTTAATTCTATTAATCACCTCCCGTTCCTCATATGAATATTATATTATTTCTTTTGAAAACCTATCCATTTTTTCATAATTGATATAATTTTTAGGTAATTAATAACTCATCGAATGTTGCAATGGTGTAGAATACAATTATTTGTATTCTTCAGCTAATTACTTCTTGAGAAATGAGGACATAAT
Organism: Viscum album; assembly: GCA_963277665.1. Classification (NCBI taxonomy): domain Eukaryota; kingdom Viridiplantae; phylum Streptophyta; class Magnoliopsida; order Santalales; family Viscaceae; genus Viscum; species Viscum album. The sequence continues at coordinate 235,995 of CAUJRU010000261.1, read as the reverse complement.
GTCAAATGATGATACTATGTAGATTGTAAAATCATTCCCTTCACTTGGTGATGTCACAATTGATAATTTTAATGAAATAATAGACAATTATTATTATAATTCCATTTAATCATTCCAAAATTCACCTGAATTGGATGTTAAACCACAATCCCAAAATTTGAAATATTTATTTCTTAATAATCGAAGCATGATGCCTATCATAATTAATATCTCACTTCCTCTAGATAATGAATAGTTATTTCTTATTCTTTTGAGGGTCTATCAAAAATATTTACTATGGACGAATTATATCATTATATCTATTATCCTGTCAATTATTATACCTCATTTATTGTTAAATAATGAGGCTAAACCAATGAGGTTGGAATAACACCAACTAAACCCAAACCCATTTCATGTTTTTAAAATGGTGGTAACCAAATTATTATCTTATCGAATCATTTTCCCAATATACGAAAACCAATGGGTCTATCCAGTGTATGTAGTTTCTAATGAAATTGAACATATGGTAATCAAAAAATGAAAAAAATGAATAGGAACTTTGATATATTAAAAATAATTATCAAGTCTATATAGATTATTACATACCAAAATATCTCTATAGGAAATAATATCTCTCGATTTTAGTCAGTGAATAGATCCTATAGATGTCATTAGTTAAGTAACACTATTTTATTCTTGATGGGTATTATGCATACTTTCAGATCCACATTTCTACTAATGATATAGAAAATACAACCTTCACTTTTTGTATGGAAACATTTTAATATTTAACGATTCTATTTAATCTATGAAATTCCATGTATAACTTCCAATAATAAATAATTAGTATTTTATTAGGTTATCTAGGTAAATTTATGGAAATATTCATTGATTATTTCACTATACATGATTCTTATTTTGATGAATGTTTAGGTTGTATCCTTCATCGTAGTATTGAAAATAATCATGTAGTAATTTTTGAGAAATTATATTTCATTTTGAGATAATTTATATTTAATGGAAATTAAATTTTTGGGGATGTTATAAAAGTAGATATATCAAAAAATGATATCATATAATCTCCACCATTCCTTAATTTTTTTGGATATGAAGCCTTTCTTAGGTCATATTATACATTATCATTCTTATATTCTTGCCTTTATAAAAATTACACTCCCCCTTTAATGATTACTCTAAAATGAAAAAGAATGCGTGATTGAAAAAAAATACGAGGTTTCTTATAATAAATTGAATTAGAGTCTTACATCATGCCTAGTAATCCAACATCCTTAATTAGATTTACCATTATAGGTCATCTATGATACCTATGGCTATGAAATTGGGGAAATCTTATCACATCAAGTTGATCATGTCACACATTTAATTTATTATGCCTCATGTACACCAGACCATTCCCAAGATAACTATAAAACAACAAAATAACAATTCCACAAAATTATGTTTTCCTTGGTTACATTTATGTCATACATTTTATTTTTAAATTTAGTTTTATTATCAAACAATGTATCCTGTTAGTGTTTTTGTAAAAATATGAAATCCAAAACACATCATATTCAATTAATATTCCTCTATTAGGTATTTTACTTAGAAATTAGGGATGGAAGATAAGAAAAGAATATGGTGAATTGTTAAATTAGTAGGATCCTTTTATCCTTAAAAATTCACTAATCCTCATGTAATCCCATATATCACATGTTTCATTATGAGAGATTGTATCTATTTTAATGTATAACTCCTCAGTATTGTGATATTATATATTATTTGATACTATATTTTATTGCTTCTTGAATTCAAAAAACTTAATATTACCACCTAAAACATGAGTATTGTTGTTAAATTTGGGATGCCCCTACCTTTGGAACATATGTTGTGTTTATGTTATTAGGAAAATTATTCCTGATAAAGAGTTTCAATCAATCTTTAGGCTTTCTCATACTTTTTTATGTAGGGGATCCTTGTCCCCAAGATACACATAATAAGGTCATTGATTTTGGTCTACTTTTGGCTGAAACTATTTTTGGACTCCCATAGTTTTTTATAGTTTTTCCCCATGTTTAATGGATTGGGGATGTAAAAAACATAAATGAAATTCCAAAACAACACATCCTCTTTCATGATGTTTTTGGTTTTTGGGAATTAAAATTATGGGACTATTTTTTAATTCATCTGGAGACATGTATATTCTTCTCGAATTAGATTATGTGTTAAAATTGCAAGAGACATGATAAAAAAATAATTATTCAAATATTTTTATGGAATTTTTGATTACCAAAATATTTTATAGTTTTGTATTTCCCTGGTTGATCATCAGTGACCATGGTTCTAATTTCTATAATAGAATGATGAAATCACTTCAACATAATGTGGATTCGACTGTCAAATTCCTACATTACATCACACCTAACCCAATGGAAAAGTTGAGGAGAAAAAATGATGGTAAAAAAATCTCTTGATGAAATGGTTCAAAAAAATTAGAGTCTTATAATTGATGAAGCTTTGTGTTCTTACCATACTACATTCAAAACCTCAATTACCATGACACCATATGAGTTAGTTTTTTAAAAGGATATTTCACCTCGATATTGATATAGTTAACTGAGCTTGCTTCTCTATTAAACATTGAAATTATAATATTTATGTTGTAATGTTTTGAAGAAAATTTAACATTCATAAGTAAGAAAAATATTAATGAGACTCCTAAGACAATTCTTGAATCTATAAGCAGAGAACAAAGGATGCGTATGACTACCTCATCCTTCATCCTTAGTTCCAAAATTATTATAAGGTCCACCCTTATAATGTAAGGCTCAAGATTCACAATGGTAATTTCATTCATATTTCTTTTTCCACAACCCTATTATTAATGTCTATCGATTTTTATTGTTCACGTTTTAAATAATGACACAAAACAAACATTCGCGGAAAATTTGAAGCGATGAAATCACTTCCACTAAACTATTTTGGATCCTACAAGAGAGGAGATATAGATTTAAAAAAGTGACTTATTGGAGAAAATATTATGTTTTATTCTTCCTTCCATTATTATAATATATTATAGTGAGGATAGTACACACTCTACATGTGGGTGTGGGTTGGGTGGGTGCATTATATGGTTAGTTATTATTTTCATTATCTTTCCTTTTTCTTTTTCAATTACTACATAGTATTTTTTAAATTTCTTTAATTTACCAAGTAATTTATGATATTTTTTTCATATTATAATATATTTATCATTTTACTTATGTATAATAGTTTTTACTTCCTGACTATATTCTTTTTTTTTCATTTTTATTCTAGAATTATCATATTTGATTCCCATATAATCATGGAAATAACTTAAAGTTCAACTTTATTTTTCCTATTTAATGTTGTTTCACAATTTTAAGAAATATTTTATTTATTTATGGAATGTGAGTTTCAGTATTGAATTACCATTGAGTGGGTGATTTAAAAAACAAATTGGGTTTTTGAATAATTTAATTGATTGTATCATTATAAATCCTTTGAGATAGTCTAACCCTTCCTCTGAGTTTTTATAGGTTAATTATGTAATTAAACATCCCCACACATCAGTACATTTAACGATAAAGTGTGAATATATCATAATAAATTACTACTATATATATGTTTTAGTTTTTTGTTTCTTGTATTTTAAAATTATTTTTCATATTTTCATTAGTAATTAGATCTCTTTCATTAATATAATAAAGTGACGCGACCATGTGTTCCTATTATCTCACTATTATACACCCTCAAATTCCAAAGAATATATAAAAATAAAACATAAATAAATAATTAGGGGAGTGATGAATTATAAAAAATATGGGGATATAAAAGCCAACAGATGAAGGTTTGACTTCTAGGAATTTCAAGTTGATTAGGTCTGGAGATTTGATTATGAAGGATGTTGGGAAGAACCAGGGGAAGGTATTAGTAACATAAAAAATTAAAATTACTACTATTTACTATTTATAATGTTGAATTAATATCACTAAATTGTTATCACACACACATGTGAAGATATAGAGACAAGGTTGACCTGTGAACTCTTTATTGACAATAGTATCATACATCTCTTTAAGTTCTATTGTGATACTACTAACGAGACACTTATTTCCATGCATACTAATGTTAAATATTTAGTGTGATTCTTCCTTCTATCATGATTATATTGTGAAAATAATTCATTCTGAGTGTCAAATATTATTGATCACAACAATGTATTCTTGAAAAATGTTCTATAATGAGAATTTTTATAGGGGTAAAACATTTTATGTGTGGGGGGTCACAATGTTGTGATTCACTTTTAATTTCCACTATTATATAAATATGTTAAATCGATTTTCTGTTACGATTTCCAAATATAATAAAAAATTAAAAATTCATTACGATCCACTTATATAATTTTTATCATAATGATAAATATAAATTTCCCTATTTTTATTAAATTGTATGTGGAGGCGATTTGAAGAGCCCATGATGAAATGAATGAAAAATGGGACAAACTATACAAGAGACCAAGAATATTTGTGGACTAAAATTCACACTATGGACAATATGTGACTCTAATTTGGATGAAATATTTGTGCTTTTATGAAAAACCATGAGGGATACAATAATATATAATAACGTGGATCCAAAATAATCAATTTTGAGGCCTTATATGTGATGTTATTTGAGTGAACATTCATTTTTCATAGTCTCAATGACACATATATAGATATGAAATATGTTTTGATATAAACCTCTAAATGATGGTAAAATTTGAATAGAGATATTAAGGAGGTGGGAATTAAAAAAACTTGTTCTTTTAAATGTGAGATAATGATGTTTAGTATACCAAATACATTATCTAATTGGATATGAAAATTTAGGATGTCCAAATCAACCTTCCATATTTCCAATAAATTGGTTCCTTAAAACCCCATTTGAATGCATGAAAAAGGGAAGTGATATAAAATTTTTGAGACACAATAGATACCACTATTCATCTTAGTATTTTTTAGGCTTCACTCTTTATAGGAAGATCAATGAAAAATACTTAGTTACACATGAGACTCCACTTCAATTTGATGGATAGATAAATGGTAGGTGGTTGTTTTGAGGTGGATTTACACACTTGTAGAGAGATTTTAGACAGTTGATATTATAATGGACCAGTGAAATTTTTTTTAAAACATTTTATTTTTGGTTTTCATAATATTATTATTTATTTAATCCATTATTTATTCATGATCAAGTAAAGCACTCTTACTACTAATAGTATTTAAATTTGAAGTGGGAATATTGCATTATTATATTTAAATAACATAAGTATCCTTTTTCAATCACACATATTTTTGTCCTCATATTATTTTACACCCATCACCCCATAATTGTTTTTCAGACCTTAAAAACATTGTTTTTTTATCAAGGTTTCATTCTTTGTGAATAATTTCAAAATAAAAAACGGATATCAATATCTTGATTAACCTAATAAATTATTTCATTAATGTGATTTGTAATTTTTAGAATAAGGGACTGACAAGGACTTTTAGTGAACTTTAAATAACCCCATAATCGCATAAACCTATAAAACATCAAAACTAATTTCAATTATTAATATCTTCAATTAAGTTACTTTTTAATATTTGTCATAATAAATCCTATATTTTCATTTTTCATTTCAAAAAATTATAAAAAATTAACACTCCATACCCTTTAATTATACTTTTAAGATGACACGGATTCCTCCATATGCTTTAAAATAATCATTTTGTAATAATTAACTTGATGTTTGATGTACTTTTGGCTAGTTTCCAACCTCGTGTTTCTATATACGCAAATGGGATAGACATGGTGTGATCATGGTCTCCAATTATTTATGATCATGTTGAAAGAGGTTACAAAAGAGAGATCCAATTTGTATGATCATGTCGGGTGATGTTCCAACCTAGATTATTGATATTTTATTTTGGGTTAGGAAGGGTTACAAACCAATACACTAACATATTTTTTAGTGGGTTGGGTGTGGTACCAACCTAAAATATATATATTATGTGATGGTGGGGTATTGTTTAACCCAATATTCTAATGTTTTGTATATGGTTGAGTTTTATGAAACCCCAGTAACCTTATATCAATATGATATTTAGGGTAGATGGAAAAACAACCATCCAACAAGATTATACATTCATACATTGGGTAACATCATCCTATATATTATAATTTTTCTAATATTGTAAAAGTTATTATCGTACTAGCTCATTAGGAACCTTATGGTACAACAAGTGTAAAGAAAAGGTTGCTAGAAATTTTTATTTCATACTAAAAATTCATGATCATATATTGTTGTTTATATTAACAAAATCATTGGTGGTGGCCTACCATGTATTATGATCATGCCATACAAGTGAAACATAGTGGATATGATTCTCGTATGGTTGACATGCAGGATTGAGAATGGCACAAACATATGTGAACGTATTATAAGATCTTAATGGGGATATGTATATAGGTTAAAGGGAAATATATTTATGGGTATCATGGTTAATATTATTTTATTATAGTTATATTTATTTTATTGATTTATAACATCATCCTTTTTGGTGATATATTATTTGATGTATGAATTGTATATTATATCATTGATTAAATTTGTAGTAGTATGAGTATTTTAAATTTATCATTGAATAATTTATAATATAATTCCATATTTCACTCGGATATTTATATCTAATATATTTAATGCACATTATTTAATTTTTATTTCATTTCATGGTATAAAGGGTATATTTTTTATTGAAATATTATTATTCCATCACCACTAGTTGGCATTCTCTATAATAAAGTGTGGCACAAATATGGTTTTTATTTCCAAAATTTAGGCCACAAGGGTGAGTACCCAGGATGGGATGTTTTTAAGTGTTATCAAAGAGTTATTTCAATTATCTATTAATTTGGTTCTTAGTAGATATAGCTTAGACTAGTCAAAAATTAGGACAAAAACTATATTTCTTCCTGCCATCAAAAATATATGTGAAAAATCTATATAAAATGGTAGTTGGAATTTTGGAATGTATGTATAATTCCTAATTAGATTATAATTTCAACTAATATTTATGTGTTTTTATATATTTTATAAAACTGCCACTAATGAAAGAAAATGGTTTTCATAATTGGTTTTTGTTACATAATTTGGAAATAATATCTTATTAAATGTTTTCATGAATAACATATTTCTAGATAGATAAAAAATAATCATTCTATGACGAATTCTAATATATGAATTATATAAACCTTCAATAATATTTTTTTGATGTTTTCTTGAATAACTTATTTGTGGAGTTGTAAATTAAAAAACTTGAATATCGTTACTTGTTAGATTTGTATCATATAGTTTTGATGAAAATGATATTCACATTTATATGACATAAATCATCAAGAGTTTATCAAGGTACATGGATACATCATGAGGATGAATGCCCTTGGAAGGGTTCATTGGAATAAGATACCATGAAATATATAACATCAAGGCATGATTGATTGTTTCTAGAGACATGAAGTTTACCAGATATATGGTTTATATATTAAGATTATAATCCTAGTTATAATGATATTTTACTTACAGTGGTGGGATTTGGGTAGTGGGGTGTTCTACCCATATCTAAAAATATAGATATAATATTTAATATTGTAATAATATTATGTTATTTTTTAATAGTAAAGATTATCCTAAGAGAGTGGTTAATCCATGAATGAGGATTCATTTCAAAATTCGAGCACGGGTAGATTCGACACGTGATCATAATGATAAAGGGGTGATGTGTGATTGAGAGATTAATGTTTTAATTGGAATTATCATGCATATATATTGTCCATGAGAGACCATATGGTTCTTTATAAGTGGTTTAATTCTCATTCATGTACGAGATTAATTTATTGGGTCTTGTAACCTTGTATGTATAGTGAATAACTTAGTATTTAATAATTGGGGTTATGTAGTTGGGTTCTATGAGATCATTTTTCTACTTATAAATAGATTTTGATAAAAAATGTAATAAATGAATCATTACAATGAAGGGTCCTCAGGCTCTTTCTATCTCTTTGGATAAAAATGTGGTCCACAGTATTGCATGAATGGATAATAGAATGGTTGAACCTATTATCGATATAAAGAAGCTAAACATAGAAATTACGTTGAATATGATCATACATGGAGATAAGGGAAATAAATTCTTAAAATAGAATATTGGAAAGTCTGTGGGGGAATTGAGATTGCATAATGAGAGACACAAGACTTATACGGATAAAGTTAGGATGGTAATCAGTGTTGTATGATGGTTTCTTAGGAAAACTTTGTAGTTTTTGGATTGGGGAAGATTGGGATGTCTGATTGATCCCCTAACAACTATATGGCGAGTAGAAGCTTAAGGGGTTATTATGTGTCTGATTGCCTATAAAATGGTGTGATAATTCTCTAAAATATATTTAGATTGCTAAATGGGTAAAGACTTGTAATGAATCCTCATTCATGTGGTGAATTAGAAGATACTCTATGGATTAAATACCTATAATTACTTATTTTAAATGAGATACTTAACCATGAACAATGAAAGAGATGAGCTATATTTAGGAATGGGAATGGCAGTGTGATGAATTAAGAATATTTCATAATATTTGTGAGTTATATAGTAAAATATTTTTTATAGTAATTATTATTATAATTAAATATATGGAGTATTAGAAACCCTTGAACTTCAATACTTTTCATAGGAAAGTTTTTAGTCTGAAATGTTTTGGAATGATAGAGTTCCATTGATGCTAGTGTTGTTATAGATATTGGGATTAATCAATAATTAATTTATTTTCATTGTATGGTATAAATAATGGAGTTGTAAAATGATTTAGTAGATCATTTTGATATTTCATATTTCCAATTATACAATACAATCAGTCAATTTAGTAGATAATTACATCAATTTTTAATAAAAGGACTTGTATAGTGAAAGGATTTGTGGAATGAAGATACATATTTAGAAGTAAAAAACCAATTTTTTAGAATAGGAAATCATGTTTTATATTTTTCCTTAGGTAAAATACTATGGAATTAAATTATGAATTATTTGGAGGTACTTCTGTGTAGCTCTGAGTGGGTTACAATATAACATTGATTATGGATATCTCTAATTAGAATATGATGTCAATAAATGGATAAAAATTAATTACAATAGGATTATGACATCATCAGTCATTTGGTTCAATTAATAACATAAAAAATATGTTCATAATATTAAAGTCAATATATATAGTTACCAAATAAGTTTTTCTTTTGATACATGATTTGGAATGGTAATCATATTTTTTAGAAAAAATCATAAAGGATTTAAAATTATATACAATGATGTTTTGACTTATGCATATAGAGTTTGGAAGGTGAAATTTTTTCGGTATCATGATTTTACAATATAGATAGTATATGTCTTGGATATGGATTATGCACTATATCTTTGTAACTAGTGAATTCTACACGTATTGGTCAAAGATACGTAACATTGACTCGAAACCTTATAGTGGAGTGTTTTTAATGACCCACACTATCATTAGTCAATTAAAGAATAAAATATCCCAACTCTAGTTGAACTAGAGTTCGAGTAAAATTCATATTTAGTTTATATATTTTTAATTAATGTATACATAAATTTAGAGAAATATTAAATATAGATTTATTAGGGGGAATATTATTGGAATAGAAAATGAGTGGATTACATGAATCAAGTGATAATTTTGTCATGGATAAGCTTTATTATATTCAATTAAATCCTTTATAGGGGTCAATAGAGTTTTTCCTATATTTAAATATCTTTAGGCCCCACTACTGTGGAATTTCTAGAGGGAATTAAATACCAAAAGTCCCATTAAAAAGTCGATGGAGTAAATTAGAGACATATTCTTGTAGCCAGACCACTTATTTAACTATGGGAAGGTAGTTAATTGTGTCGGGTATCTTTTATAAACCATTTAGGTTTCATGATATCCAGTTGACCGAGGGAGGTTAAAAATTATCCAACTTATTTCCAATTACCTTAGCTTTTTACCCTTGATCTATGATGAAGGAGAGAATCTTGGTTCATCTATTTTAGTGTGATATTCTCCTCTATTAACTTTTTTTCCATTTCCCTTAATTTTCAACATTTTTAAAATTTTCCATTTATGGATTTAATTGATATTATACATGTTTGTGGTTTAATATCAATTTAATGTGAGTGATTTCATATGGAGTGGATAAAATCTATCAACGAGAAATGAATACACATAATTTCTTTTCATTTCACCTGTGGTAAGTGACTAATGGAGGCTTCATTGTATTTTCTATATTTATAAGCCAAAATTAATTAAAAATAACATTTTTATATTATTTTACATAAATACACCATAATTGATATATATTACATCAAAAAATATTGGACTTAGATTTTGACATAGTTTTTTTTTTCAGTATGAGAACAACCCCTATTATATAAATATTAGATTAATTAATTAATTTGTTATAATTATTAATAATTAGTTTATGGATTCATTGGGTTTGATAAAGAGATATTGAATATAATTATGATCAAGGATCATTAAGGTAATCTTGGGTAAATAAACATGCATTATAAAATTGGACAGATCTATAACGAGGTAGATAGTTCAAAATCTATTTTATTTTATATATAAGTGCATATATAGTTTTAATTAAAAGTTGTTTTAATCTAGTGTGATAGACACATTTTTGGGTCGATGGGTTTAGGTGAATATAATGAAATATTAGTAATTTGGTAGGGAAATGGTGGTTATCCAATACATATTCCATTGATAATTCTTTCACTATGTGAGTATGACTAGGTAATGGAACTAGGTTTAAATAAGAACGAGATTCTTAATAAGGGGTAAAAAATTAAAATGGATCTAGTCACTAAAGGATGATCTATGTAACTAGTATTTTATCTTATATTAGAGTCAGAAGTTTGGGTTGCGACATGGGAGAGGTTCCATGAAAAACCATTTGTGATTTTGGTTATACAAAATGTCTATCCCAAATAATTGAATCAAATGTACTGAGAGAGTCCTATTATAATCATTAATTATGTTTTTTTGAGGTTTTATGAGTGTATTAGATCCCCTTACACGCAATTCACCTTAGGGGTTAGTATATGTTGTGATTTATTAACAAGCCTTATGGATAATACCCCTAGAAAATGATCACATATGTGAATATAAACCGCTAAATGGTAACTATTTTTAGTATTATGACAAAAATTCGATTAATGAATGATAAAGGGTAAGTGGTTTTAGGGATTGATATTTTTATATCAACTAAATGATCTTGGGAATAATAATTATGAAATGGGGAATAATATCATATATCACTATAGACTTTATTTTTGAGGGGGATGGGATGTGCTGAGCATAGTTGAGATTTAATTGGTATAACAAAATATGAAATAAAAATGGTGGTATTATTGAGGTTATCTAATGGGGTTGGTAATTGATATTTTAGGGACAATTTATCATGTTGACATTTTAGTTGAGGGCTTCGTATGAGAGGCTAGGTATTGAACCTTTATTTTCATCATGAGGATTATTCCTACTAGTTTATGATGATATGATGACTGAATCACCGAGGGGTAAATGAATATATATGGAAGGATGTACATAATTTCATAGAGTTATGGTCACATGGATGTCACTTATGGAATTAATATGATACCCTGTGTGGTTTTTGATTCCCTAAAATATTATAATATATTTATCCTTAGAATGAATGTGTTTCTATATCATAGTTCAATATACATCCCATAAAAAAGGTGTTTTTCCAGATGGGGTGTAACATATTAAAAATTGGGTTAGGTATGGTGCCAAATTCATGTTATTGTACTATCAGGTAAGTGTTTTGAGGTTCTATCATTATCTCATTATAATAATGTGGAAGTTGGGTGAGGTCCCCACCAAGAGTTTCAATTTTTTAGGATCATTTTTGGTAAGGTCCAAACAATGATTCCTGATAATCATGTGCCAGTTGGTAGTAGGGATAACCAAGTCCTCCAAAATATTATTGAATGGTTTGTTCATGTTTTCAACCTAGTTATTCTACATTAATATATTTTTGAGCATGGGTTCAAACAAATATTTTGTTTTCTTCAAGGAATTTTGGGAATGATTATAATCTTACTATTGAAAATACTAATTATAGACCAAATATGGATTATTTATACTGGGTACCCAAAATGGGTTGTAATTGTGTGGATGGATGAGTAGTTGAACAAACCCCATTATGATGATTTCGTACTTTAGGAACCATAATCCCATACACTAGAACTATCTAATGTATGTATGAGTCAACTATTAGTGAAGCTCATTGGGAAATAAATGGAATGAGAGGTGTGGGGTATGTAATATTTAACACATTAATTTTATATTTATCATGAATTAAAATATATTATGGTTAAAATTATGTATATTGTTAGTGGTGGTATACTAATTTTTATGCTCTCAAAATTCATTTTCACTATTATTCACATGAAAGAATATTTTGTTCAGTCAGATCAGGGATGGATCCTTAGAACAAGTGAGAGATGGAGATGATCGATGGATATGTGGAGACAGATCTAAGTAAAGGTCAAGTATGGGTGATTATTTTTCATTTTTCATTTTATTATCATGTTTTTTCAATATTTCATAGGATCATACCATATGGTGATCCCTTTTACAATGTATAACTTCTATACAACATCAACAGTTTCATTTAATATATCAAAATGATTTTTTATGATTGAAAGTATTAAATTAAAATTTTAGTCTTCAATATGATATTGATATCATTTATATTTATTACAAAATATTTATCTATTCTTTCATACAGTGATATTAATGGTATAGTCTCCCTATAAATTCCTATTAGGCCCTCAACTCTAGTTGAAACCTCTATTATATAGGGAAGGATGATTAGTGTATCTATCACTATAATTTATGCAATAATGAATATAATTTTTTGGCTCACAAAGATATCTAAATGTATTCATATAATAAAAAATATTTCGAATGTGTTAAACACACATTGAATGATAAAAAACTGAGAAAAAAATATTGGTTTTCCATTTGAATTTAGAAAAATTATACATTACTCATTTACAACCGAGATAAAAAGTAATGCATGAATCTAACATACAAGGATATTAAATTGATTTCATTAATGTTTTGATAAATAAAATTTGTTTCTATGATAGAAATTATTGTATAATATTTATAATCATGAAACAAATATTAGTTCAAAATTAAAATATATAACATTAACTATTGATTAATGTTTATCATCTCATTAATAATCTAGTATTAATCTATCATCTGTCATATTTGATATCATTAAAAGTCAATTTTCATAATAATCACTTTTTTATATCTCTCAAATTAACATAATAATTTCCAAAAAGATAAAATGTGATCAATTTCCAAATATAATATATTCTAATAAATATTAAATCATTCATAATATGTTGAAAAAATATGCTTGAATTAAACAGGAAGGATTCTTTAAAATATTGAAGTTTCTTTTGATTTTTTTATTAATTTATTAAAAAATATGAATAAAAAATTCATAACTTAGAAAACAGTCATAGTTTTTTATAAAAATTTATCAAATAAATAAAGCATTATTTGTTAATTAGTTGGAGTAAATCATAAAATAATATAATGTGTCAAATGATTTGAAATACCCGAAGTACTATTTTCTAAAAAAGAATGTATGTTTTTGAATATATTTTTTTTTAAAAATAAATAAAACAAATATTTTTTCATTTTATGTCCTAAATTATTAAAATTGTATTTTTTATTTTATATTTCACTTAAGATTAAAATAAAACTACATTTATGATTAATCGATGTGTTTTTTATGAGGACTGTTGAAAATCATTTGGTAGTTATTTATATATTTGATATGTTATTAAATTTTATTTCTAATTATGATAATATATAAATTTTTTAATGTAATGAATTTTTATTAAATCAATATATTTTTATTTTTTCTATTTTTTGAGAATTGATTTTTACATTCTGTAAATATTTTGAAAAAATATAATTACTATTGCTCATTGTTGGTGTAAACTATTGATGCTTTTTTGACTTTGAAATTATATTCAGAATATGTATTATCCAAAATTTTCTGACTCTTTTATCAACATCCATTAATGAATTCCCAAAGAATCATTAGTGATTGTAAAATTGATGATTCTAATTCCATTACTAGAAAAGAAAATGATACCATTTTTAGTGATTAGTTGTTGGTCAATAATAGACATTAATAACCAATAAAATATCCAATTACAACAGTATGAGATAGATGTATATCATTTATAATTCATAAGGATTTATATTTTTAGAAAATTATAAAAATTTCAATGGTGTATAATTTTGACATAAATATAAAAAAATCCCACCTCTCTCTCAATTATAGCCACATATATATTAACATATCCAATTAATTAAAAACTAAATGGTTATAAATGTATATAATATCAAATATCATGGTTCAAGTTTATATGTTTTTTTGATTGGTTAGTGAAGCAACCATTTTAAAAGGTACATGTTGGGTATCTTAAATTATAACACTATAACTATAATCTATTGATACATATACAGAGATCTAACTTCCACTGAGGTGTGAACTTTGTTAATAAACCACAAGATTTTGGTTCTTGTAGATCATCATAAGTATCAATAATTATAGATAAATTGAATCATGTTTTTAACAATATAGAATTATAATGCAATTCAATAATGAATAGTATATGGCATTGTTATTCATTTCCCATGTAAATTGACTATCATAATGAACCTAGTACGACTAACAAAATCTAAACATGCAGATAAATAAATTTAATAAAAATATCTTATTTTCAACCTCCAAAATGTCTAAGTTCTTTCTATTTGTTTTGGATAAGGTGACACAATTTAATAATATTTATTAAAAATTTCACGAATTGTTCCATCAAAGGTTCGTGGAGCCAAAAGAGAACTAGGATCCAATGGAATAATAGTCTAGGTAGATTTGAAATTTAAAAAATAAATCAAGTTTTTAGTAGGAGATAATTGAATGTGGATTGTTTTGGGATATGTTTTGTTGGTTCATTAGGAATAAATATGTTTAGTCAAGGAATTAGATGTAGTGGTGGTGTTTCAAAAGGAAAACAATGTTACAGGTACACATTTTTGACCTATTGGGTTCTTGATGATGTCTGGTGGAGTGTTGAACTGTTTTTTCTACCATCAAGCACCAGACAACATCATACCCATTATCCAAACCCAAATTCGGTAACTTTGGAGTGTAATTATATACCTGATGATGATGTACTAGGTATAAATAACCCCAAGGCATGGTTCTTTTTTTGAGAAAAAACGATAATATTTTTTTTAAATGAGAGTCTACTTCAGGGGTCATTTTCTAGAGCTTGATGATTGTATAAGGGATCCATCCTCCTATTTATTTCCTCCTCTCCTAATACCTCCTCAAATATATGGTGTCTATGAGATTTATTTTGATCAATTAAGGTGAGTTACCCTTCACTTTCTTCACCTTATACGTCTTCTACTTCTTTATCTCAAGTTTCAGTGTGTTTATTTAGGTGTTTCATCTTTTCTTCCACTAGATAATGGAACATTTACATCAATATGATGGGTATTATGTTCATTGTATCTAGAGTAAGAATATTAGTTTTGTATGTATGTATTTTCATATCATTTTTTTGAAGGTAAAACATCATATATTTATTCATTGGATTTCAATAGTTTTTGATGAAATTTATAACAAAATTTTAAAAATGGGTTTTTTCTTTTCATATGTATGACTAAGTATTATTAATGGTTTGTAATAAATTATATTTGGTTTTAGAAATGTTACACTATCTATTGATCTTGACCTAATTCATGTCAACTGAATTACGAATAAATTAATTATTTGTAAGTTATTATAATATTTCAAAATTAATTAAAAGATATTTGATAATCTTAGAGCTCATAGATAATTTTAATTACCATATATGGATAATCAAACATCTTTTATGAGACACCCAAAATCCAAATTTCTAGATCTAGTTAAAAATTATTTTTATATTTATATATTTATATATATCATTAAATTATAACCTACATCCAAAATAAAAATATTAGTTTCTTTGGGAACATGATATATAATATACAATTAACCTATAAAATAAAACTAATAAATCCATCATCATCGATTTAATACCTATAATTTATTGTTGGAATTGGAAAAACATAAGCATATAGTAAGATCAATTACTTGGTATGGAATAAAATAATAATGATGTGAAATAATGGAGTTGTCAATGGATAAAGTAAATGAGATTCCTAGATATTAGGGAAATGTAATGGTTAACTTTATTAGGCCATTAAATCATAATAAGAAGAAATCATAAAGAATAATAAGATATCATTTGAATAAAATATATAAAATAATGATCTCAAAAGTATAGAATATAGTAATCAGAGCACTCTATGGTTGGATTTTTCTACAAGGTGGGACTCATACCACTATACCTTATGTGATAAATTTTTTAGAACATATAATTGTCTCACGTAGATAAGAATAATAAATATTAAAATATGGAAGGTCTCTTTTCTGAGCCCATGATTACATAGTGGGTTGGGTTTACTCCAATGTTTTAAAAACATAGTGGATTGTATTAATACCTAGTCCCATAAACACAGTTTCCTAATGATATTTAAATATTTTCCTAATCAATAAGTGTTATATATATATCTGGTCCCACCTATATTCATTATGATATATCTATACATATGTGTGAGACAAGAAAATGAAAATAATAATAATTTTTTTAAAATCATAAAATGATTAACCCCTCGAAATAAAATTACAATCCAAATATATAAGGTAGTAATATTTATCAATATTCTTCATTAAATTTATTGAGGTATGGGGTATTCACATATTATAAAATAAAGAGTATAGAGCGAAGTTAATAATTCACCCAATCAGTCAAAGAAATGGATGTCTATGTGAACAATCTTCCATTACAATGAGCATATATATGGTTTTTTTGAAGGTAATAAATTAGAAAAAATGTTCGCATTATCCATAGTTGATGAGAAGGAAATAAAGGCTTTTGATGGACCAATTCTCTAATATAGACTTCTTTTGTACGTCACCTCACATACACAGTATCATAGATAATGAATCACTAGACTATTTTTATATAGTATTGTTTTATATAAAAGATATCACTAAAAAATACAATATATAAAATTTATAAATATTAGTGACATGGATATGAAATTAGTTTTTTAATGTGAATAAGGATTGGTTGAATATATGTTCCTAGATTTTACAATTTCTATTCTATTTGATATTAACATTTGGGATATTTTGTGATCAAAATCCACATAATTCAAAACACTCTCACATGTATGCTACAAGAAAATAATGAGTAATAGATGTCATGTGATTTCTGAAAGGTTCAAGCCAATATGGATTAATAAATCTGTACTATGATCAAGTTATGACTTGGACAAAAGTGTTTTAGTAATATCATAATAATAATAAATAAGTTGAATTCATCATCCTTAAACTTGAACACCATTTTTGAATACTTATTATCTCCTTCTTCTTCATATAACAAATATCTCTAGTTTATAATAACTGATCAAAAAAATAACAACAAGATCACCATAAACCATTACAATGATTCTACATCAATTATTTATATATTTAAATACTTTGGTATTACCACCAATAAATTTTATATTCCAATATTTTCATGTTTTTATTTTTTAGAATATTCAATAGAAATTCTATAGATTCTAAAAAATTCAGTATCATTCTCCAGTCCCTTTTATATTTCTATATTGTAGAAATTATACCCATTAATATTCAAATATTATAATCTCTTTCTATATATTCTCATCAATCCATGTGAATTAGTAAATAATTATTTATTTTCAAATTTCTAGAAAAATATTTTAAAAAATAATTCAATAATATTCTATTTAAGGAATTTACCATGATTTTTCCTTTTGATATTATCCCAAAAAATGATCAATTATAGTTCCTCCCCATGGTAATGAACTTAATGTCCACAAATTTCCACACCTATCCATTCAAAATGATCATATAAATCTATTTATATTTTATCTAGTTTTGAGTTCTATGACTACCAATATTTTTAATAAAAATTATTTTATGATTTATTAAATAAAACACACTTAGTATAACACAAAATATCAAGATTCTTAGTTTTATTGAAAAATTAAGTATATATAACAACAAAACAATAAATGGATAAAATAAAATTATTGAAACCTTTTTAACATTGCTTCTAGAAATCCATATTTTTAAAACTGCATGGATTACCTAGAGACATTCATGGGAAAGGGGTGATATATAAATCCCCAAAAAGGAAAAAATATGATAACTTGATGGATTTATTACATGATAGTCAATATTAATTTAATGGTACATAAATTTATTGAGAATCCTAATCATGAACATCAAAGCATGATATATGTTGATGAAATAAAGGCAATATGTTAATGTGGAAACTATATTAAACATGACATCATAAACATAGAATAAAGCTAACCACTAAGAAATAATAACATGGTGGAAGAAATACCATAATATATTTGGTTTATATTCCAAATTACATATAAATAGACTAAAACATTACCCAATTCATTAGAGTACCATATTATTTTTCTTTCATGACTCACTTTCATACCATGTACTTGCATAAGTGTGCCACATTGATCATTCAACATAGAATCATATTTCAACAAATTTAATCCCATTATTAATGAGTGTGGAATAAATACATGGATATACCAAACAATATAATGATAGTTAGGTTTATTTTAATACCCTTTAGTATAACTGGCAAGGGTATTCTCTATATAATGTTTTGTCAGGAAAAAAAACATGATAATTTCAGTAGTAAAACAAAATTTACACAATGTATCATGTGAGGGATTAATGAGACTAAAATGGGAATATAATCACTTTCAAATGACAATGTAAGTAATATTGATGTATAAGTACATAATAATACATGAAAATTTAGGAAATAAAACCCATAAGTAAAAAATTGTTCTTGACAAAAATATACCATGGAAATCACATGATAATTTCAGTAGAATGATGGGGACACATAATGAACCATGGGGGGGGGGATTAATAAGATTGAATGGGGTATCTAATAAATATATATTATAAGGGTTGTAATATTGGTTTGTAAAATCAAATCCAATCAATTGGAATTTAAATAAAAAAGTCATTACGTAAATAATGTGCTTCAATAAAGAAGAGAATGAGAGGATCCCTTACTTTGATAGGGTGTTTCCATAAGGTTAGGAGAAGAATATTGAGATATTAGGGTAACCATGGGAGGGATATATAGAGGAAAGTAGAGAGTATAATCATTATTCTGTTTTTCTTGGTGAATTAGAATGTGATTTTGTGAGTGATTATATTGGAAATATGAGGGAAGTTCTTTATTATTTTCCATACATATTTTTTAGTCTTTGTAGAATATAGTATTCAGAACCACAAAACATACCATAATTTTCTCTAATTTTATCTACCATATAAGAGTGATTTTATTTATTTTTACTATTCAATGAACCTAGAACATTAAAACAATACCCTTGGTGATGTGTAAGGAAGTCAGTTTTACAAATTATTTATTATAAAAACTTAAAATATTATATAACATTTGGAGGATTCAAAAACAGTTTTTAAAATTAATAAAATAAACTCAAAAACATTATTTTAAAATTTAAATATATATTTGGTTCTATAAACCTTTATAGTGCATATTTCTTCACTTATGGGTCATTATGACATCCTAATATATACCGTATATTTTTACTATATTTAATGTGTACTTGAGAATTTGACTGTCTGATAAAATAATGGAAAATTAAACATTGTATAATTTTGACTTGATGAATCCAAAATTAATATTATTCTATTAAAATAATTATAAAAAACATTGAAATTAATATTTTAAATTAAAATGCCCATTTTTTTGAAAAATAATATATTTTTTTGACTATAATAGTTTTCAACCACTTAAAAAATATACATTTTCACTTCATAAAATTATATTATCAATTATATTTAATATACAATATTTAATTTTATAATTTTCATAAAAAATTTGTTTCAAATATTGAATAATTCAACACAAGGTATTTATTAAGGGAAATTCTATATTACCTAAAACTAAAATTCATGTTTTATTGTATTAAAATATTTTTTTATCAAACTCATTACATAATCATTTTAAAAGAAATAATTATAATGAAATAAATATAACAATTACTGTATTGAAATAAATAAATAAATATATATATATATACTCTTATGGTTGAGATACACAACCCTTTATAACAATAGTGGACTCTCTAAGGCGATGCTTAGAAACAATGATACTTTTTTGGGGTGGATCGGTAAATATTGTTTTGGTCATGATATAGTTAAGCATAATCTTATCTAATAAATGGTTTTAATTTTCCATTAGTTATTGAATCTTTAATTGTTCATGATCAAGGGAAACTCCTAGAGATGTTAACACCTTTAAAATATTTAATAAATGTTATTTGTAAGCTATGATCCAATGAGTCGAGTCTATCGCTTATTTTTCAATGTTAATTGAAATTTATCATAACACTTAATATATAATAATCATAAGATCATACATTAATGGATATATTACCAATGGTTATTATGCATATCATTCTTTTGAACCTGATATCATATAACTTATAAAATTCTATTAAAACCACAGTAGTGAATGTTTTTTCAATAATTAAATTACATAAATAGGGAAATTTTTTCATTTTAAAAGAGAATTTAATTTAAAAAGGTTCATCTCATTACTATCCCAGTTAATGAAAAAAAAATTCAGTATTTGAAAATCATAAAATTAAAAAGTGTCAAAGTTTATAATTTTCTTCATATTTACTTCACTTTTTTACATCACATAAATCAAGACTTAATAAAATACATCATGACATTTAACACTTGGAGAACATCTAATAATCATCTAACTTAATCAAACTTCATAGTTATTCTTTTTAATTATTCTCATTTTATTGAATATACTCATCATCCAAAGGCAACAAATTACCCTTACACAAGTTATAGAAACTCTAGAACACATTTACATAACCATCTTTTTTTTACTCTTACATTTCCTTCGAAATATTAGTGTACCCTTTTATATAATCATGAGAGAACTTATAAATCCCGTGAAACTAGTAAGTTACTCTTATAAACATACTGGAAAATTCAAATTATCCTTACAAGTCTCTATTACTATAGTTTCTATTATATTATCTCTTCTGTATTCTTCATAGTAATTAGGTTACCCTAACATAACCCCTTCATAACTATTATAAATATACTATAAATTTTGAGTTAATCTTATATATCATAGTGTGGATCTAGTACATTTTCAAATCATAATTTCCCCTCTTTGTATCCTTGTGTATCCTTTTATAAAATATTCCATCCCATATAGATCATTGAACATACTTTCACGAATCACAGGGTAACTTAGAAATTTTATTATTACTAATCTACAAGATCTAAACATCCCAAATGTATCCAATGAAATTTTAAATGTAATCATACATACTCAGTTAAAATAAATAATACCCCCACATATTGAGTAATTTTTCAAATTCATCAATAGTGTGCAACTTTGAATATCGATTGTACACCTTTTTTCCACATCAAACTAACTAAGAATATATTAAACACCTTAGGATCATTTTCAATAAAATAAAATTATTATCACACATGGTTGAAGATAAATACAACACACCCTTTGTAATACCATGTTTTCATATATCTCAAATTTATATTTCTTATCATCTTCAATAACTCAGAAAAAATATAATTTATTCATAGTCTCTCTCAAAATGAAATCAATCATGTATCCCATTTTTATATGAAAACAAGCATTGGATTCAAATTATGTTACAAGAGTTGTGTGCCCATATACCCCTTTAACAAAAGAATCGAAAGAAAATTTGGGCATGGAATAATTCTTTATGTAATCAGGATTTTTCGAATACTCACATTCATTCTTAAAAAAATAAAATTTATCCCTCGACATGGAATTTTTTGAAAATATCTGCAATTTGATATCATATAAGAAAAAAGTATAACATAAAATCTCCTTTTTCAATATTCTATTTTATAAAATTATATCATATATCGATGTTTTTAGATCATGTGTTTTGTCCTAAATTATTTATTGTTTTAATGAATCTTTTATTATCACAAAAATTTTCAACAGTTTCTCAATTCTCGCCTTCATTTGTTCCAATTTCCCTCTCACATAGATCATTTTTTTACAAATAATTTGTTGACGACATATAATTGACCTAAATATTAAACAATATCATTGATTTTTTCCTCCTATAATTATGTCTTCTACTAATAAGAATATACCATTAGATATTGATTTTCAATTATCACAATCTCTAGACTAATCAACATTACTGTACTTAGATATATTCTTCATCTCACAACTTCCCTACAACAAACCAATGTTCAAAATACTTTTTAAATGTCTAATGTCACAATCTGCTCTCTCCAAAGTTACCCCTCCGGGGATGGAAATGAAGAAATGGATATAATAACCCCCCGAGTCCCACCTCTAGTAGGTCACGAGTTGGATACTGGCACCAAGGGTGTAAAAATCTCAAAATATGGGAGGAATTACACTTTATAAGAAACAATATTAGGGATAAGAGAAATCATCGACCATAAATCCCAGATATATACATATAATACAAATCCAAAATCCATCCCACATTCCTGAAAAAGTATAACTGATACAAAAACAATAAATAATCTGATGTAAATACCCAAAAGTATTCTAAATCAGCGACACAAAAACCATCCCAAGGCCCGATCTAGTAACCCCTCACATGGTTCATGTAATCCTCCTCGAAACGTATTTTTTATATATACATAGGGTGAGCATACAAGCATACTCAGTTGGAAATCCAATGTATCTAGTGAACATGTGAAATAAGCATACTAACGAGCCTATGAGAAAATAGTAGAACCAAATAGCACCTAAACATGTATACTAACCAAACCCAACCTCACCATGGAATGATCACCATGTAATGCACGTCATGTAATATAATATAATGCAAAACACATCGATGAGAGGGTTCCCCACACCACATTCCCACTAGTAATAATATCTTACCCAATATATTACATTCTAGAACTCCCATCACTTCTAAATACAGCATCATATCCTACCCGCACACACCTACGCCTCACAACAGATCCCTCCAGCACACACATGGGCCTCACATCCCACCCACGCACACCTGTTCCTCACATATTTCCCTCAGACAACTATCCCTCACAACATTTCACATTACATATCATCATAAAGACACCTTATAAATCACAACACAACTCATCCTGAAGACACAAGAGAAACAACCACCTAACAAGCAGACACATCTCTCCCGAAGACACCTAGGCCACAAACCACCATTCCCCCAAACTCTTGGGCCATCATAGTCACTATCAAAAGTAATAAAAACCCTCCATCTATAACAAACAATTTCATACCTACCTATAATTAATTGGAGACAAAAAAAATAGTGGGTACCTATCGTTCTTTACTCCTCACTGAAAGTTGAGGAAAACACCTTGCACATGATTATGTTGTTGTTCAACATATAGTGATCAACATGGGTGGGGTGAGTATAGAAATAAAATGAATATAAAAATATATTTATTGTATCAAACACTATTTCTCAACCTATTGGTTCAAAAACAAACAAACCATCTAACAACACTTTCACTTTTACTATGACCTCTAAATGTACTTATTTGTATATAAAATAGTCATTTGAGAAGGTGAAGATCCCTGATCAATTAAAGCGGCTTCACACCAATTTACTTCATTATTTAGCATCAACCACATTTAATCACATTACTTTCATTAAATATTTCATTATGAACTTTCATCTCATTCACCTAACCATCCAAGCCCCTACACACTTTATCAAGAAATTATTCATTTATCCCACCACTACCTATGAAACTATCTAGAACCTCACATTTCAAGAAACACAATAACAATCATTCAGTTGGTGAAGAACCTTGGTAAATTGACACACTTCACATTAATAACATATCATACTATGAACTCTAGATATGAGGCGAAGGATTTTGAATGTTATTAATGGAGAATACTTCAAAAATTACCAACACAAACACTATTGTCATTCATCAAAATCATCTTCCTGGATTATTATATTAATTGAACCAATCTCCAACTCACAACTAAAGCCAGCAACATATTATAGCACAACCAATTTCCATATCCCTTTTTCATAATCACACCACACCCATCACAACCCCACTATACAAACACATGTCATCAACTTCCTCCACACAAACAAACAACATCAACAACACAAATCACATCACCATTTATAACACGGAAAAAAACATTTTAAAATTTAATTGGGATTACCTTATTTAATTACACTTATAAATTATGGGGATTTCATAGAAACTATATGATCTTGATAAATCCATTTATTAGCCAAATATAAGGGTTTAACTGACATTTATATATAATCCTTTAATGCGTATACAAACAAAATGAATTCCACAACCATCCAATGCACAAACAAGAAACCTTAATGGCCAATATTTTTAGTGGGTAGTTAGTCCATAAAAATCCCAAGAATTTATGAAATCAAACATATAGCAAGACCACACATCGATTTTCTCAATCCACTATAAAATAATACATAAAGAAATAAAATTATCATTATTTACCTAGAATAAACTATCTTATCGTAAAAAAATATCTATATTCACATCCCACATAATGAACCATTTATAAAAATGAAGGAAAACCGACTTAGAAAAAGAATTATTGGCACTTCCTGGTTTCTGCAAAAAAACAGGGGAGTGCCTACAGTAGGTGACTCTCGAGGGAATCAAAAACCCAACTCAAGAAAAATATCTAATGAATAAGTCCTTGTGGATGTATAGCCTTAGGATAAAGGAGAATATATAGAAAATGGGTAGGGTATATTTACATTAAGAATAGTATATCTGATTCAATGTAAATTAGATATAATTTAATATTTTCATTAAAGGAGTATCTGACCAAGACATTATGGTTTGACTATTTCAATTTCTCCACACCCTTAGAGAAATAATGTTATAATTTTTAGACTTTCAATTCGTCTTAAATTTTTTTTAAATTTTTCCTTAAATACATTTTTAATTAATGAAAGTCATCAATAGTAAAAATTTGGAAGAACTGGAAACACTACTCACAAGGCACCATCAGCGAGACACCATCAGAGGAGGAACCGTTAGTGAGACACTGACAACAGCGGCACTGTTAAGATGAACTAGATTCCACTATTAATGAGTCACCACCAGGAGAGACACCTCGAGGTGAGACACCACTAGAGGAGACACCACCAGGGGAACCTACCTCCATGAACGAGGCACCGAGAAGCAAGACACTGTCGATCGAGAGACCCATATGGTGAGCCACCTGCAGTGAGCCACTACTAAGGAAAGACACTCCCAGTGATCTACCGCTAGGGTGAGACACTTCTAGGGTGAGAGATCATTGGAATGCAACAACACCAGCGTGATACACCATTAGTGTGAGTCATTATTGTCATGGGACACCATTGGGAGAGGCACTATTGGAAAACATGGAATATTGGGAATTTTTTCAACGTTTTTGAAGTGCATTGTGTTGCATTTGTTGTCAATGAGGCATGAAGTTGTCTTGGAATGAATGGATGTCAAGAATTGTCAAGATGTGAATGCCAAAGGTTGTGATGGTGTTGGTGATGAAGAGAGAATGACCATAGTACAAAGATGCATGTCACTTAGGAGATTCACTAAGTGACATAGGAGATGATGGTTGACACATTCTCTAAGTACATCTGACGATTGCTGAGCTGCTCTTTAAGTTCATAGAACTTGTATCCTGATGATACAAAGTCACAACATTGTTTGAAGACCATGCATTGTATTGACAATGCATGAGGAGGTGAAGAAGATCCATCCACAATCTCTAAGTGGATGAAGTGAGCTAAAGAAGCCCATGCACTATCACTTAGTGCATGTGAACATGAAGATGATCCAACTTGATCTCTGATTAGTTCAATAAAGAACATTGAAGATCTATGTGATTCAGGAGTTCGGTTGAAGAAGAAGAACCTTTGGGAATTCCATTCCTAGGTGATAAATAAGTGTTGAATAAGAATGATGAATTCTAATGAAGAAGAAGAAATAAAGAAGAGGAAGAATGGATTGGAGTGGCACTTGGCATGTTACACTTGGTCACTTTGTTTAACAAAGGACTTAGTGTTTTTGTTGCAAAAAATAGGCCACCAAGGAGGCCAGCCGAGGGTCATCACCCAAGGCACATGTGGGACTCAAGGTCACCACGCCCATGGGGAACCCTCAAGGCCAGGGCAGCAACCTTGAGGCAGGGGGCGCACCCAAGGACACCGCATGGGCGCCTGGGGCACGCCCGGTGGAGCGCAAAGGGGCCGTGTATAAGCCCCGAGGGCACGAGGTGGTGAAGCCCGCGCACCCGTGTGTGCATAGTGGGCGCTAGGAGCGCGCCCGCAGAGGCGAGAGTGGGCGCAGAGCGCGCCCGCAGGGAGAACTCGGTGCGGGGCGGCACCGAGAGGGGAGGAGATTCAACTGAGCATATGGCGGCAGCGCTTATTTGATAAACCGCGGAAAATCCGCGGAAGGCTTCGATGTGGGACGCGCAAAAAACCCCGGGAGCAAATCTCCGCCGTCCGTCTCATCGCGCGCTTGATCTGCGCCGCACGATCCATCCGCGGTGCCGCGATCTAATCCAGGCCGTTGAAGATCGGATCCGACGGCCCCAGCGCTCGTCCTCTTCCCCGAGCTCGGCTGAGGCCTCCCCGCGCATTCCCGCGAGCTCCGCTCGAACCAGAGGCAACCTGAAGATGGATTTCGAGTTCCCGGCCACCTCTGTAGGATCTAAGACCTCCATTGAGCTCGTCTCTCCACACCGAACACGGCCATGCATAAAAAATGGTGTGCATGCAATGTATGGAGAATTTCGAATGAGGCCGAGGCAAACGGAGTTGCCGAGGCATCGGGGTATTCATGTTTTGCATGGGATGGCCAAAACCGAGGCCGTGCATGCGTTCGAAGTCGCATGCACGTAGAGGAGAAAAACATAAATGGATCTCGCGTGAAACAGAGAATAAAAACGGGATTTGCGGATTGTTTAAAGATTTAAAAGATCCGAAATCTTCGGGATTGAAGTTATCCCACGCGGAAGATTTGAGGCGTTTCTCTGCCTATAAAAAGAGAGGCCGAGGCTCTCATTAAGCTGCTGATGCGCTGATTTTTTGAAGTCCCGTGAGCGCATCTCTCTGCCTCGCGATTTTTTGAAGCCCCGCGCAAGTATCTTGCGTGGCTGAAGTCCCTTGCGCGCTGCTCCTTTGCGCGACAAGAAGAAGAGGTTGGGCTGCACCAACTTGCAAGCCCCCTCTGTGCACCGCGGCCCCCTGCGCGGCAAGCACTTGCGCAGCAGTGGCCACCCGAGGCCTTGCGCGCCTTGAACTGCTTGCACCCGTGGCTTGCGCGGCCCTTGTGGCTTGAGCCTTGCGCGGCAGTGTTGAGGAGGAGGCCGCACCTTGCATCCCTTCATTTGGTTGGTGTTCGGGTGTGTGCAAGTGGAGGCCGAGACTACACATTGTGTGTGTTTAAGAATTGGAGAAGGCCGCAACCAAGTGTGTGTGCAAGACAAGTGAACAAGAAGCCGAGGCCTTTGTGTTTGTATGCCAAGTGAAGAGGAGTATACGGGTAGAGTGTGTGAACAAAGAGGAGAAGGCCGAGGCCTTAGTGCCCTGTGTGCAAAATGAAGAACCAAGTGTGTGCATAAGTAAAGTTCATACTTTTAAGAAGATTAAAAGAACAAGGAAGTGTGTGTGCCTAGTAAGTGAAGTAGGCCAAGCCTTGTGTTTGCTAATTGATCAAAGGAAGTGTGAGTGAGAAAAAAAGAACAAGAAGGACGAACCTAGTGTGTGCACTAAAAGTGTGTTCACCTAAAAGAAGAAGAAGACACTCACACAAAGTATAACACACATTTATGTGTGTAATCAAAAGGAATTAAACGTGTGAAGGAAAAGAAGAAAAGGTGTGTGCTTAAAGTGACTACACCCTTTGAGGGTTTATTGCACCAAGAGGAGGAAGAAGGGGAGTGCATGCTTGCATGCATGCACATGCACACGTGAACAAAGCTAAATCAGGCTGTGTGCATCTGAGTTGTCCAAGACCAGGAGGTTATTGAAGATTTGAGAAGCCATGCAGTCAGTGCATGAGGATGCAGAGATGCCATGCACCCAGTGCATGAAGTTGATGTGAAGTGAGACTGGACCATACTGAAGTTAAAGAAATCAATTGTCTGAGTATTCAGTTGCTGGAGAGAAGCCAGGTCATCCTCAGAAGAAGGAGATAAAGCCTGAGCAAGACGAGAAGACCTGATCAACTCAAGTGATCAGAGGTACCGAGCAAGGCCAGCAGCCTTTATCCCAGGATGCTGAAGATACTTGAAGAAGCTTAAAGAGAAGAAGTGCTACTCGTGTGACTCGAGGAGCCAAGAGAAGACCCTGTGGGACTCAGGGAGAAGAAGTATTCAGTGGGATTCTGGAGCAGGCCAGTGAGACTCTGGTAACACTGTGGGACGCAGTATAAAGACCCTCCTGTGGGACTCAGGAGAGATACAGTGGGACTCTGTATCGACCATTGTAATTTTAACAGGTTATAATGGAGAATCCATGCTGGGAGAGCATGGAAAGGATGTAGGCCTTTGGTGCCGAACCTTGTAAATCCTTGTGTCCAGTGCCTTTACATTTACTGCAGCATTCGTGGAAAGGTGAGAGATACAAGAAGAGTGGATCGAGGCTTTAACCAGCCATAGAGGTTTAATTGATAAGGAATCAATTAGTAAAAAGTTTTAAGGGATCACTGATTCACCCCCTCCCCCTCTCAGTGATTCACACTGATCTGGGCACTTCAATTGGTATCAGAGGGAGGTTCCCTCTAAAAGATCCAAGAGAGTCTATATGGAGTGCAGATTTGAGGAAATGAAAGAACAGCCTCAAATGGAGATATCTGCCAAGACTTTGAAAAACAGAATGAAGAAACAGGCAAAGAAGATGAGGAAGAAGGTTGTTGCAATCAGAGAAACTCCTTCTATGGAAAGAAATGTGAAAGTCACATCAGATGACAATTCCTTTTATCATTCTTCTGATGAAGCCTGCTCTAGCTGTGATGAAGATGGAAGAAACAATGATCTTCTAAATGCAATCAAATATCTTCAGAAGAGAGTCCCCAAGGGAGTTGCAATGTGTATAGCTACAGGCCTCCTTGATCTTTAAGAAGAAAAATTACAGCTAGAAGATGAAGCCAATTCTCTAGAAGTCCAATTGGAAAAAAGGGTTGGCATAACCAACACTCTCAGAAAGCTGGTGAAGGCCAAAGATGAAACTGTTTCCCTTTGCAATGAAAGATATGAAGATACCTGTGAAGAATTGCAAAGGAGCTCTTCTGAGAAAGAAATATTTTTGATAATGATCAAAGTTGTTTTCCGTGCACTGGTGAAGAGGCATAGAGTATCAATGGTTGTTAAAGATGCTCAACTTGAAGACAAAGTAAATAGGGTGAAGGAGCTTGACAACTCATTTCTTGAAATGAGAAAGGTGCATGAAGACCAGATAAAGCAGCGGGAAGAGAAATGGGAAGGAAGGCTAAGAACTATTGAGGATGAGAAGAACTCCCTCAATATGAAATGCTTAGAACTGGAGGTGATATTGAAAAATTAGCGCATCAGCAGCTTAATGAGAGCCTCAGCCTCTCTTTTTATAGGCAGAGAAACGCCTCAAATCTTCCGCGTGGGATAACTTCAATCCCGAAGATTTCGGATCTTTTAAATCTTTAAACGATCCGCAAATCCCGTTTTTATTCTCTGTTTCACGCGGGATCCATTTATGTTTTTCTCCTCTACGTGCATGCGACTTCGAACGCATGCACGACCTCGGTTTTGGCCATCCCATGCAAAACATGAATACCCCGATGCCTCGGCAACTCCGTTTGCCTCGGCCTCATTCGAAATTCTCCATACATTGCATGCACACCATTTTTTATGCATGGCCGTGTTCGGTATGGAGAGACGAGCTCAATGGAGGTCTTAGATCCTACAGAGGTGGCCGGGAACTCGAAATCCATCTTCAGGTTGCCTCTGGTTCGAGCGGAGCACGCATGAATGCGCGGGGAGGCCTCAGCCGAGCTCGGGGAAGAGGATGAGCGCTGGGGCCGTCAGATCAGTTCTTCAACGGCCTGGATTAGATCGCGGCGCCGCGGATGGATCGTGCGGCGCAGATCAAGCGCGCGATGAGACGGACGGCAGAGATTTGCTCCCGGGGTTTTTTGCGCGTCCCACATCGAAGCCTTCCGCGGATTTTCCACGGTTTATCAAATAAGCGCTGCCGCCATATGCTCAGTTGAATCTCCTCCCCTCTCGGTGCCGCCCCGCACCGAGTTCTCCTTGCGGGCGCGCTCTGCGCCCACTCTCGCCTCTGCGGGCGCGCTCCTAGCGCCCACTATGCACACACGGGTGCGCGGGCTTCACCACCGCGTGCCCTCGGGGCTTATACACGGCCCCTCTGCGCTCCTCCGGGCGTGCCCCAGGCGCCCATGCGGTGTCCTTGGGTGCGCCCCCTGCCTCAAGGTTGCTGCCCTGGCCTTGAGGGTTCCCCATGGGCGTGGTGACCTTGAGTCCCACATGTGCCTTGGGTGATGACCCTCGGCTGGCCTCCTTGGTGGCCTATTTTTTGCAACAAAAACACTAAGTCCTTTGTTAAACAAAGTGACCAAGTGTAACATGCCAAGTGCCACTCCAAGCCATTCTTCCTCTTCTTTATTTCTTCTTCTTCATTAGAATTCATCATTCTTCTTCAACACTTATTTATCACTTAGGAATGGAATTCCCAAAGGTTCTTCTTCTTCAACCAAACTCCTGAATCACATAGATCTTCAATGTTCTTTATTGAACTAATCAGAGATCAAGTTGGATCATCTTCATGTTCACATGCACTAAGTGATAGTGCATGGGCTTCTTTAGCTCACTTCATCCACATAGAGATTGTGGATGGATCTTCTTCACCTCCTCGTGCATTGTCAATACAATGCATGGTCTTCAAACAATGTTGTGACTTTGTATCATCAGGATACAAGTTCTATGAACTTAAAGAGCAGCTGAGCAATCGTCAGATGTACTTAGAGAATGTTTCAACCATCATCTCCTATGTCACTTAGTGAATCTCCTAAGTGACATGCATCTTTGTACTATGGTCATTCTCTCTTCAGCACCAACACCATCACAACCTTTGGCATTCACACCTTGACAATTCTTGACATCCATTCATTCCAAGACAACTTCATGCCTCATTGACAACAAATGCAACACAATGCACTTCAATATCCCCCTTTGTATTTGTTGTCAATACACTCCTTCATCACATATGAATGGGTCAATATGTGTGCCAATATTTTCAAGGCAAAAGGGAAGAAAAATATTTCACATGAAGATGTATTGAGATCCACACCAGCACAATCATCAATGAAGATCAAATGTGCAAGTGTGAAGACTGGTGAAAATGGGACATCTCGGTTGAGAGAATCTTCTCAACCTTGTTGTTCACATTGATGAACCAAGGAGGTTCCATCTTATTCCCTTATACACTTGTATATACATGTGCTAACATTGCAGGGAATTGAAGATGACGATCATTCTCATCTGGAGGATGGTTTGGACAGAATGGAGTGCACCCCTTGAGGGGGAGCCAATCTGGAGAAGATGGGATTCTGAGAGTAATTCTATCTTAAGAAGAAGTGAAAGGGGGAGCTTTATCTTTGCACCTGAACATTCTAATGTGTTTTGTGGAGTATGTGCAGGATTTAGCAATTCATTGAATATCTGAACCCCTTAGCATGGTCTCACATGTTTACAGTGAATGTGGACAGCATTGAGTACCTTGGTTATATCACTCTTGTTTTCTACACCGGGTTAGCCCAAGTAGACTTAGAGTTGATTTACTAAAGGTTCTTTGCTAAAGAAGAACATGTGGCATCATCCCTCTCTTAGTGATTTTCAAGAAGATGCTATTCAAAGGGAGGAAGAGATTTTTGAAAGTGAACCACACCACACCTTTGCATTTGATTGCCAATAAGGGGGAGAAAATATTGGCACACATATTGACCCATTCATATGTGATGAAGGAGTGTATTGACAACAAATACAAAGGGGGATATTGAAGTGCATTGTGTTGCATTTGTTGTCAATGAGGCATGAAGATGTCTTGGAATGAATGGATGTCAAGAATTGTCAAGATGTGAATGCCAAAGGTTGTGATGGTGTTGGTTCTGAAGAGATAATGACCATAGTACAAAGATGCATGTCACTTAGGAGATTCACTAAGTGACATAGGAGATGATGGTTGACACATTCTCTAAGTACATCTGACGATTTCTGAGCTGCTCTTTAAGTTCATAGAACTTGTATCCTGATGATACAAAGTCACAACATTGTTTGAAGACCATGCATTGTATTGACAATGCATGAGGAGGTGAAGAAGATCCATCCACAATCTCTAAGTGGATGAAGTGAGCTAAAGAAGCCCATGAACTATCACTTAGTGCATGTGAACATGAAGATGATCCAACTTGATCTCTGATTAGTTCAATAAAGAACATTGAAGATCTATGTGATTCAGGAGTTCAGTTGAAGAAGAAGAACCTTTGGGAATTCCATTCCTAAGTGATAAATAAGTGTTGAATAAGAATGATGAATTCTAATGAAGAAGAAGAAATAAAGAAGAGGAAGAATGGCTTGGAGTGGCACTTGGCATGTTACACTTGGTCACTTTGTTTAACAAAGGACTTAGTGTTTTTTTTGCAAAAAATAGGCCACCAAGGAGGCCAGCCGAGGGTCATCACCCAAGGCACATGTGGGACTCAAGGTCACCACGCCCATGGGGAACCCTCAAGGCCAGGGCAGCAACCTTGAGGCAGGGGGCGCACCCAAGGACACCGCATGGGCGCCTGGGGCACGCCCGGAGGAGCGCAGAGGGGCCGTGTATAAGCCCCGAGGGCACGCGGTGGTGAATCCCGCGCACCCGTGTGTGCATAGTGGGCGCTAGGAGCGCGCCCGCAGAGGCGAGAGTGGGCGCAGAGTGCGCCCGCAGGGAGAACTCGGTGCGGGGCGGCACCGAGAGGGGAGGAGATTCAACTGAGCATATGGCGGCAGCGCTTATTTGATAAACCGCGGAAAATCCGCGGAAGGCTTCGATGTGGGACGCGCAAAAAACCCCGGGAGAAAATCTCCGCCGTCCGTCTCATCGCGCGCTTGATCTGCGCCGCACGATCCATCCGCGGCGCCGCGATCTAATCCAGGCCGTTGAAGATCTGATCCGACGGCCCCAGCGCTCGTCCTCTTCCCCGAGCTCGGCTGAGGCCTCCCCGCGCATTCCCGCGATCTCCGCTCGAACCAGAGGCAACCTGAAGATGGATTTCGAGTTCCCGACCACCTCTGTAGGATCTAAGACCTCCATTGAGCTCGTCTCTCCACACCGAACACGGCCATGCATAAAAAATGGTGTGCATGCAATGTATGGAGAATTTCGAATGAGGCCGAGGCAAACGGAGTTGCCGAGCCATCGGGGTATTCATGTTTTGCATGGGATGGCCAAAACCGAGGCCGTGCATGCGTTCGAAGTCGCATGCACGTAGAGGAGAAAAACATAAATGGATCCCGCGTGAAACAGAGAATAAAAACGGGATTTACGGATCGTTTAAAGATTTAAAAGATCCGAAATCTTCGGGATTGAAGTTATCCCACGCTGAAGATTTGAGGCGTTTCTATGCCTATAAAAAGAGAGGCCGAGGCTCTCATTAAGCTGCTGATGCGCTGATTTTTTGAAGTCCCGTGAGCGCATCTCTCTGCCTCGCGATGTTTTGAAGCCCCGCGCAAGTATCTTGCGTGGCTGAAGTCCCTTGCGCGCTGCTCCTTTGCGCGACAAGAAGAAGAGGTTGGGCTGCACCAACTTGCAAGCCCCCTCTGTGCACCGCGGCCCCCTGCGCGGCAAGCACTTGCGCAGCAGTGGCCACCCGAGGCCTTGCGCGCCTTGAACTGCTTGCACCCGTGGCTTGCGCGGCCCTTGTGGCATGAGCCTTGCGCGGCAGTGTTGAGGAGGAGGCCGCACCTTGCATCCCTTCATTTGGTTGGTGTTCGGGTGTGTGCAAGTGGAGGCCGAGACTACACATTGTGTGTGTTTAAGAATTGGAGAAGGCAGCAACCAAGTGTGTGTGCAAGACAAGGGAACAAGAAGCCGAGGCCTTTGTGTTTGTATGCCAAGTGAAGAGGAGTATACGGGTAGAGTGTGTGCACAAAGAGGAGAATGCCGAGGCCTTAGTGCCCTGTGTGCAAAATGAAGAACCAAGTGTGTGCATAAGTAAAGTGCATACTTTGAAGAAGATTAAAAGAACAAGGAAGTGTGTTTGCCTAGTAAGTGAAGTAGGCCAAGCCTTGTGTTTGCTAATTGATCAAAGGAAGTGTGTGTGAGCATACAAGAACAAGAAGGCCGAACCTAGTGTGTGCACTAAAAGTGTGTTCACCTAAAAGAAGAAGAAGACACTCACACAAAGTATAACACACATTTATGTGTGTAATCAAAAGGAATTAAACGTGTGAAGGAAAAGAAGAAAAGGTGTGTGCTTAAAGTGACTACACCCTTTGAGGGTTTATTGCACCAAGAGGAGGAAGAAGGGGAGTGCATGCTTGCATGCATGCACATGCACACGTGAACAAAGCTAAATCAGGCTGTGTGCATCTGAGTTGTCCAAGACCAGGAGGTTCTTGAAGATTTGAGAAGCCATGCAGTTAGTGCATGAGGATGCAGAGATGCCATGCACCCAGTGCATGAAGTTGATGTGAAGTGAGACTGGACCAGACTGAAGTTAAAGAAATCAATTGTCTGAGTATTCAGTAGCTGGAGAGAAGCCAGGTCATCCTCAGAAGAAGGAGATAAAGCCTGAGCAAGACGAGAAGACCTGATCAACTCAAGTGATCAGAGGTACCGAGCAAGGCCAGTAGCCTTTATCCCAGGCTGCTGAAGATACTTGAAGAAGCTTAAAGAGAAGAAGTGCTACTCGTGTGACTCGAGGAGCCAAGAGAAGACCATGTGGGACTCAGGGAGAAGAAGTCTTCAGTGGGATTCTGGAGCAGGCCAGTGGGACTCTGGTAACACTGTGGGACGCAGTATAAAGACCCTCCTGTGGGACTCAGGAGAGATACAGTGGGACTCTGTATCGACCATTGTAATTTTAACAGGTTATAATGAAGAATCCATGCTAGGAGAGCATGGCAAAGATGTAGGCCTTTGGTGCCGAACCTTGTAAATCCTTGTGTCCAGTGCCTTTACATTTACTGCATCATTTGTGGAAAGGTGAGAGATACAAGAAGAGTGGATCGAGGCTTTAACCAGCCATAGAGGTTTAATTGATAAGGAATCAATTAGTAAAATTTTTTAAGGGATCACTGATTCACCCCCTCCCCCTCTCAGTGATTCACACTGATCTGGGCACTTCAGTTTTTAAATGAGTCACCTTGACTTCTTGGGATACCTCAAAGACCATATTTCCAAAAAATTAAAGGACTGAAAAATTCAAGGACATTACATATATATACTCTCTTTACAAATAATATGTGTGACTCTTTGGGATAACTTTGATACCTAGCACACAATATCAGTGCATAAAGAATATTAAGACTAGATTAATTTAGATATAATTTCCTTCAAATAAAATTACTAATATACTTTTTATTTACAAAACAATTTACATCATCTTTTCTTATAT
This sequence comes from Viscum album, assembly GCA_963277665.1. Taxonomy (NCBI): domain Eukaryota; kingdom Viridiplantae; phylum Streptophyta; class Magnoliopsida; order Santalales; family Viscaceae; genus Viscum; species Viscum album. Next base: position 199,946 of record CAUJRU010000261.1, on the reverse strand, counting down.
TCATCTCTATTTTCATGTTTGTGGACACCTATTTAGAATATTCCATTAAAAAATTATTCAATAATTACATGGAATAATTAGTAAAGATAAAATATTGAAACCATATATTTTCACAATATGAAATTCCATAAATAATACCATTTATCTAGAAATAGAAAATTCGAATGGTATTCATTATTTTCTAGGAATATAATCACAATTATACACTTTTTTAACTAAATAAATTATTTCATAAACATGTGAAATTTCAATAAGTGTACCTATAATGGTTTCCCATACACAGAAATTCGTTTCAACATTCCATTTTTTGCAATTAAATTCCACTAACTGGTTATCCATCATGGAGTAATGGGATCTATGTGATTATTTTATACTATATAGATCTTCCATTAATCTAAAAACTATATCATGAACCAGGATTTTATAAATATTTATCACATCTTTTTAGATGAATATTCAATTCATAAAAACATGCTCTTGGACCATAATATTTTATTTTCTTTGGATAATAGAAACAATATATTCATATTTCATGAATGATCATTAACATCTACCATAAATATCATATCATATAGTTCACCTCTTGGGAATACCATACCTAAACCACTCATCAACACCTAAGGAAATAAATGTAAGAAATGGTGATCCATGATACATATGAATGGTAAACATATGAGATATCAATGTATGATCATATGAAATCATAACATAATCATAAGGGTATTAGATCATGATAATATCTTAAGAAGTTCATAACCTGCCTTTCATAGCTCAAAAACATTATTCATGGAAACAAAAATCATCATTTTATAAAACATGTCCTATAAGATTGATAAATCATCATAAATCAATCATTAATAATAATCTAATTTCATAAAATAGTGGAACCATCAAAAATATAGAAATCAATTATCATTTTTTATGGTCAAATACCATGACCATCATCATAGAGGACATGTTTCCCATTTTAGACCATGAGGCATTATTTACCATAGTGGATATGGAATCTAACTATTTCTTGTAGTAGATCAATCCCATCCACTTTTCCCCATTATTATATATTATTCTATAAAGCTTTACCCAATCCATTAGAGGGAGATATAGGTCTCACCTATCAAATTATAAAAATTGTACATATGTATTGCATATGATCAAAAACAATTCATCATATTAGAACCCATAAAAATAAATTGGATTAATAATTATTACATCATATCATAACCCATGGAAATAAAATAGGTTTCATATAAATTTCATCATTTCAACATAGAATAACATGTGAAAAAAGAAGCATGTTTACCAAAAAATTTCTCTGCATATGACCCATAGAAATTAAATGGGTTTCATTATAAGGCCCCAACCTTAAACCTTACTTAATCTTGATTTATTACAAGATTACATGTTGAGGATCTTTTCAGGTTTAGAGTTTTAGAGAATTAGATCATAAAACTTGCATTACATTCCACATATAAACAAAGTGGTTACATAAAGATAGTATTCTTCATTCCCATTAATGGAAACATATTTAAGATAAAACATGGATTCTTTCTTGACAGTTCCTTGACACTATCATCATATCATGTACCTTTCCCTTGACCTATGAAATTCATTTCAAAAAAACACGGGATGAGCATAAAAGGCTTAGTATGGGTTATAAAAACATGGAAAGGAAACATGGGTACATATATACATAAGAATGAAATCATACTTTACCCATAAAACATAAGCACTTTAACATACCTCATCAAATCATGAGTAAATCATAGAAATCATAAGACATAAAGGTAACTTGAGGCATTCATAACATTCTTACGTAGGGAGTAACCCTCTTGGTTACGTTTGGAATACCCATCATAGTATATTCCCTAAATCTCTTCGGATAAACCTTAACGTTTCACTCCTTCACGTTACCCAATTCATTGGAGAGCTATATCGGGCTCACCCGCCCTTTGTTTATCACGGAACCACCCATCTTCATAATAATGCCCAAGAACCTCAACATAATCGTATCACATAAAACATGCATAAAGGAAACATATCATTCCCACCTTTCAATCACAAAATATCAATAGAACACATTGATATAAAAACATTATGAAAGCCATTTTCAATACCAAAATAAAATAAAAGTAAAAAATGGTATTTACTTTTCTTTTAAAAAGAAGGTATGTCTTGTAGAGGAAGCCGAAACTCAAATAATGGTCACGGCGGCAGAGAAGTCGTTGTCGCCGCATACGTACGACAAAACATTCCCTTTTGTCGTTTAGTAAAATGCTTCGTATAAAAAAGATTCCTTTTGGATAAACGTAAAAGTCAAAGAGGTTTATACACCATATAAAATAAGTTTGTGTATAAAACAAAATATGCCTCAATGAAAGGATATTGAGACGAAGTCCCATACCTCATATGCGACTTGACCCGACCGATCTTTAATCTCCGGAATAATAAAATTGAGTTAATCTCAACTTGACCAAGAACCTTTTTCAAGTTCATTATTCCTTTTATACCATGTTATGAACATCATGTAATCATTTAAGTTAATAATGTTCATTTTGCCGGTATTTGGTTCTTATGTAAAAAAAAGACTTCTTACACTTACATGTTGTTAATTTGGTCAAAGGTTCGTTATATCCAGAATGATATTAATGATTTGGATAAAATATATATCATATATATTCAGCATATACATTTATTTATAATATTACATCACATTTAGAGGTAAGAAATGAAATGCACCGTTCATGGAGACCGTAAGCCGTACGTACGCATGAATGCTACTTCCATGTCTATTTCGTATTTTCTAGAATGGGCTCATAATGATATAATAGTATATTATAATTCAAGTATAATAACATATAATATCATTAACTTCATCCTTTACACATCCCACATATGGTATTAACAAATCAAATCACTTTCAGGGGGCGATAGTCCGCACTTCCTAAAATGAAGATATCATGTTTACCCATAATGGAAACAATAATGGTATGCCATAAATGAAAAATAAAGAAGCTTAAGGAAATAATAAACATATTATATATCATATATAAAAATAGTGACATCATAATGGCCACCTTTGAAGGTGTTAAATGAGTATTTGAACAATCATCGTTTCGGGATGCAGAATTTCACCATCCACGGAAACCGTATGTTCTTTAACCATTTTATGTAGTTGTGTGAGAGTGTAGCTCGAATAAATCTTATAAAAACATCCTAGTATATTGAAGATACTGGTGTTGTTACAAAAGAAGTAAATAAAAAGAGTTTAGGGGGTTTGAGAGGCAAAATAAAACAAATGAACATGAGAGAATGAATTACCTTTAAAAGTGTAACTCCTTTTGATTTGAGCCTAAAGGCCTCCTTTGAAAGGATTATTCACAAAGGGAATCCTCTAGGATGAGGAGAGGGATGTGTAGAGAGTAAACGGTCAGGGGATGGCCGAGCCAAAGGCCTGAGGAGTGTGTGAAATGAGGTAGAGGTGGGGGCCTTTTATAAGAGGAGAGGAGGGGCACTCTTGGAAAGTAAAGATAAGTTACTTTATTTTAAAATGCGTTTCGGATTCAAAAGGTCCCACATTTATATAATTCTAGGATAAGGTGATAAGGGTTCGAAATACACTCATCCAATAGGTTTTGTACATGTTTAGGTCTTTGATATTACATTATCATTCCATTTTATTTAAATTGTTTAATAATGAGGTCATCGTTGCATCATCATGATGTCATAAATACATTTATTTATTTAATGTCAAAAAATTATAAAAAAATACTATGATGTAGGAAATATTTTTAGCTTTCCAATTAATATTTATAGTCAAAAATCTGACTTGTATAACCCCATATAGAAATTGTTTTCGTAAAATAACTCATGTTTGTGTCATTTTTACTTTAACATTAAATAAAAAGTTATTTATGTCATTTCCCAACCAAAGTGTCTCCATGGGGTCCCCAAGTTGACCCATGGCATGTATTGGTCGGCCATGACACAAACAAAGAGGGTAGGACATGTGTCTAGGTCATTTTATATTATCAAAGCAATATTTTTACCTTAAACTACCCTAATTACCACTAATCACGATTAAAAACTTAATAACTTACTATTCACCATAAAATTATTTTAATCTCATTGAACCACATTTTACTACTTAATGACAACCATGTATGTTGGATTTTTGAAATTCAATACACAAAAGTGGCAAAGTTTCATTTAAACGAAAAATTAGTTTCTTTAACTACCACATAGTGGTTTCACTATTCATCAAAAATTGAAGTTTTTCAGAAAATTACCAAAAATTCACCCTAATCTATACTTGATATTCCGAATTCAAAAATGAAGTCTATTTTAAAAAATTCAATACATATAAGTCACATTAATTAATTTAATAATTAATTCCCGCTGTCATGACAAATAGCGTGTTTTTATGAAACATTAAGTATCAAAAGATTGACACTTGTTTAAGTCCAATTTCAAAGTGAAATTGATTCCAATGACCACCATTGGATTAAATGGTAAAAATATATTCTAATTTCACTTCAAAACCAATTCACAAGATAATCTAATCATATAAATAAATTAGATTAAAAATCAGTTTTGAAATAAAATGCAGTATTTTTCACTATTCATTAAAAAATGAACTTTGTCAGAAAAATACCAAAAATTCACACAAAGTAAATTTTGATATCCCAATCATAAAGAATAAGTTTATTTTGACAAACATAGTTTACAAAATTTTCAAAAGATAGATTCAAAATTTTTTTTCCATCAAAGGCAGAAGAACAGTCTTTTAAAAATATTAGTGTATTCCATGCTTAAGATTGGATTTATTTTCATTTTAAGCCTCTAAAACACTATCTAATTCATTAATAGAAAGAGATAAAAATATCTATTATTCATATTACTTGGGATGTTACATCCTTCCCCCCTTTATGGAATTGCGTCCTCGCAATTTTATTCACTTATCAAAATAAGTGGGGGTATTTATCCCTCATAGCATTTTCAGATTCCCATATTGCATCTTCAATCATGTGGTTTTTCCCCAAAACCTTTACCTGATTAATCAACTTATTTCATAACACTTGCTCCATGTGGTCAAGAATCTGGACCGGTTGTTCCTCATAAGATAGGTTCTCTTCCAGCTGAACTACCTCTGGACTCAAAACATGAGATGGATCTGGCATGTACTTTCTCAACATCGAAACGTGAAAAACATTGTGTACCTGAGATAAACTCGGAGGTAAAGCCACTCGGTAAGCAACTGGTCCAACTTTATCCAGAATTTCATATGGTCCATTGAACCTTGGACTCAGTTTTCCTTTCATACCAAATCTCATCACACTTTTCCATGGAGAAACCTTGAGAAAAACATGATCACCTACCTCGAAAGATAGATCCTTCCTCCGGTTATCCGCATAACTCTTCTGCCTGCTCTGAGCTATTCCCATGTGTTTCTGAATCAACTGATCCTTTTCTACCATCTCTTCTACCAATTCTGGTCCCATCAACTTCCTTTCACCCACTTCATCCCAGAAAGCTAGAGTTCGACACTGCTTCCCATATAATGCCTGAAATGGGGACATCTGTATACTAGAATGAAAACTGTTATTATATAAAAATTCAACCAAAGAATGATGTTGGTCCCAACTTCCCTAATAATCCATCGAACATGCTTGTAGCATATCCTCCAAGGTCTGAATTGTTCGTTATGACTACCCATCTTATTGAGGATGAAAAGCTGTACTAAAATTTAATTTAGTACCCAACGACTTCTGAAGGCCTTTCCAAAAGTTAGAAGTGAACCTGGGATTACAGTCAGATACAATGGAGAGAGGAACTCCATGTAACCTGACTATCTCTTTAAGATACAAACGGGAAAGTTGATCTAGAGAGAAAGTATCTCGTATAGCATGGAAAAGAGCAGATTTGGTCAAGTGATCAACAATAACCCAGATTGCATTATTTCCTCGAGATGTTTTCGGTAATCCCACAACAAAGTCCATGGATATATTCTCCCATTTCCACTCTGGAACTGGTAAATGATGAAGCATCCCTTTTGGTAAATGCCACTCTGCTTTAACCAGTTGACATGTCAAACACTTCACAGTAAAATCAGCAATATCTCTTTTCATTCCATCCCACCAGTAATACTCCCGCAGATCTCTATACATCTTAGTACTGCCCGGATGAACTGAAAACGGAGAACTATGAGCTTCACATAACACATCTCTCTTCAACTGTGAATCACAAGGCACACACAATCTCTTCCCAAATCTCAAAACACAATCATTATCAATTTTGAATTCAGGGAACTTACCTTTCTGATCCAGCTCTACCTTTTTCTGCAACTCACTGTCTTGCTTCTGTGCTTGCTTGATTCTTCCTGATAGAGAAGATCTCACTGATACCTAAAACAAAACAGAAGGAATTCTTGCACCAACAACTTCTATGCCAAAGTTCATCAAATCCTTAACCTAAGGATCACGTTCCAAATGCAACATCGCTAATGAAGCATTACTTTTTCGACTCAAAGCATCAGCCACTTTATTTGCTTTCCCCAAATGGTAATGAATTATACAATCATAATCCTTGATTAATTCCAGCCATCTCCTCTGTCTCATGTTTAACTTTTTCTGAGTGAATATATACTTTAAACTTTTGTGATCATTATATATTTCACACTTTACTCCACACAAATGATGCCTCCAAATTTTTAAAGAAAAAACAACAGCAGCTAATTCCAAATCATGTGTAGGGTAATTTACCTCATGAGTTTTCAACTGTCATGAAGCATAAGCAATTACCTGATCATTCTGCATTAGGACGCAACCAATTCCTTTCAATGAAGCATCACTGTATATAACAAACTCACCATTCCTGGAAGGTAGTGTCAAAACTGGAGCATTCACCAATCTTCTTTTCAATTCCTGAAAACAATCATCACATTCTTTTGTCCAGATAAACTTAACACCCTTACGAGTTAGCTTAGTCATTGGACTAGATAATCGGGAAAAATTTCTAACAATCCTTCGGTAATAGCCTGCCAAACCAAGGAAGCTACGAATCTCGGTTACATTTGTGGGACTTGGCCATTCTTCCACAACTTTTTTTTGCAGGATCAACAATTATTCTATCTTTAGAAACAATATGACTAAGGAAAGAAATTTGTTGCAACCAAAACTCACACTTGCTGAATTTCCCATACAGTTTCTTTTCTTTTAGGGTTTGCAAGATAACCCTTAAATGTCTTTCATGCTCCACTTTACTTTTAGAAAACACCAAAATATCATCAATGAAAACCACCACAAACTTATCCAAGAACTCATGGAAAATTCTATTCATTATGTCCATGAATACAGCAGGTGCATTGGTTAGACCAAAAGGCATTACTACAAATTCATAATGGCCATATCTCGTACGGAACGCGGTCTTCGGAATATCTGCCTCCTTTACCTTCAGCCGATGGTACCCCGATCTCAAGTCAATCTTTGAAAAAAACTGAGCTCCCTGGAGCTGATCAAACAAATCATCGATATGAGGAAAAGGATATTTGTTCTTAACAATGATATTATTCAAGGCTATATAATCAATGAATAGTCTCATAGAACCATCTTTCTTTTTAACAAATAAAACAGGAGCACCCCATGGTGATGTGCTAGGTCGAATGAAACCTTTCTCTAATAAATCGTGCAGTTTCTCCTTCAAATCTAAAAGTTTAATTTGAGCCATTCGATAAGGAGGTTTTGAAATTGGATTAGAATCAGGAACAAAGTCAATAGTAAACTCAACTTCACGATCTGGTATTATTCCAGGAAACTCATCAGGAAAAACATCAGGATACTCATTTACCACTGGAACATCATTAATCTGAACAGTTCATTTATTTTCAATGATGTGTGCAAGGTAACATTAATTTCCATATTTTACAAGTTTCTCGGCCTCTTGATAAGTTATCAATAGTAAGGGTTCATTCTTGTACACAAACTGAAAGCATTTCTGAAAAGAAACTTCTTTAGATCTACAGTCAATCTTAGCATGGTAAATAGAGAGCCAATCCATACCCAGGATAACATCACAATCTACTAGAGGTAGAACAATAAGGTTTGCAAGTAGGTTCTTTCCACAGATAAGGATAGGAAGATTCTTATAAATTCTTTTTGCCTCAACATTTCCCCCAGGTATCTTTACCACAAGTTCAGGAGTCACTTCTTGAGATGGTATTCCCACTTTACTAGAAATGTTTTCAGAGATGAAAGAATGAGTAGACCCCGAATCAAACAACACACTGGCATAATCTGAAAAAACAAAGTACCTGATACAACTTCATTTGATGGCCCGACGTCTGCCGAAGTGGTTGCAAAAGATTTCACCACCCCTTTTTGATTGTAGTCTAACTGCTTCCCATCACTCAAGATATTTATCGGACACTCGTTTTCATAGTGACCCATCTCATTGCACTTATAACATTTCACTAACTGTAAATCAAATTTGGTCTTACCTTCACCTTGATCCTTTTTAGTGAAATCACGAGCCTTATGTCCCATCTTACCACATCGGTAGCACTTTCCAGAATTCAGAAGACATTCCCCAGCATGCCTTTTTCCACATTTATCACAAACTGGAAACTTAGTTTTCTTACCATCAGACTTTTTTGAAGAATTCTGACCTTTCTCCTGCCACCTCGGTCTCTTCTTCTATTGGTTTTTATAGAACACTTGGTCATCGACAAACTCCATTTCCACCTTCTCAGCACATCGAACAAGCTTTTCATATCTTTTAAACTCACGAGAAGATAATTCCCTTTGATATTTTTTCTTTAATCCTGAGTAAAAACGATTGATTTTACTATCAAGGTCTCGGATAAAATTTAGACCATACCTTGCCAATCGAGTGAACCCTTCTTCATAGGTAGCCACTGAGTCTTCCTCTTTCCTCAATTCCAAGAATTTCTTTTCCATCCTAAGTCGAACAGCTTTAGGAAAATACTTCTCAAGAAACATACTTTTGAATTCATCCCAGTTGAGAGCATCAATCTCATCAGCGTCTCTGATATTTTTAACCATCGACCGCCACTGATCTGCTTCACCCTCCAAACGATAAATAGAAAGACTAACCTTCTGATTGTCTGAACACCCCATGACATCGAAAATCTTCTCCAGTTCTTTAATCCACCCTTCAGCTAACACAGGGTCAGATGATCCTCTGAATGATGGGGGATGTTGCCTAATGAAATGTTCCACCACTGACATGTTCCACTGCGGTTGATCTGGCTGATCTCGTGCATGGATACCACCACAATTTATAGCATGAGTCAATTGTGCCATCACTGCAACAAACTGTTCAGTTCCAATTCCGACCATCTCAGGATGCTTATTGAGAAGGTTATTTCCTTCTGTATGCCTTCCTAGCACTGCTTCCCTGTTCCCTCTGCGGAAAACCATTCTGAACAAACATGTCTTAGATGAAGCAACATGGTAATCTTCAAATGATATATCATTTCAAAAATATTTTTGGATAATCATTTAATATAATTCTAACTCCTAAAGTTATCTAAACCGACCTCTGATACCAACTATAAGGCCCTAGCCTTAAACCTTACTTAATCTTGATTTATTACAAGATTACACATTGAGGATCTTTTCAAGTTTAGAGTTTTAGAGAATTAGATCATAAAACATGCATTACATTCCACATATAAACAAAGTGGTTACATAAAGATAGTATTATTCATTCCCATCAATGGAAACATATTTAAGATAAAACATGGATTCTTTCTTGACACATCCTTGACACTATCATCATATCATGTACCTTTCCCTTGACCTGTGAAAATCATTTCAAAAAAACTTCGGATGAGCATAAAAAGCTCAGTATGGGTTATAAAAACATGGAAAGGAATCATGGGTACATATATACATAAGAATGAAATCATAATTTACCTATAAAACATAAGCACTTTAACACACCTCATCAAATCATGAGTAAATCATAGAAATCATAAGACATAAAGGTAACTTGAGGCATTCATAATATTCTTACGTAGGGAGTAACCCTCTTGGTTACGTTTGGAATACCCATCACAGTATATTCCCTAAATCTCTTCGGAGAAACCTTAACGTTTCACTCCTTCTCGTTACCCAATGCATTGGAGAGCTATATCGGGCTCACCCGCCCTTAGTTTATCAAGAAACCACCAGTCTTCATAATAATGCCCATGAACCTCAACATAATCGTATCACATAAAACATGCATAAAGGAAACATATCATTCCCACCTTTCAATCACAATATATCAATACAACACATTGATATAAAAACATTATGAAAACAATTTTCGATACCAAAATAAAATAAAAGTAAAACATGGTATTTATTTTTCTTTTAAAAAGAAGGTATGGCTTGTAGAGGAAGCCGAAACTCAAATAATGGTCACGGCGACAGAGAAGTCGTTGTCGTCGCATACGTACGACAAAACATTCCCTTTTGTCGTTTAGTAAAATGATTCATATAAAAAAGATTCCTTTTGGATAAATGTAAAAGTCAAAGAGGTTTATACACCATATAAAATAAGTTTGTGTATAAAACAAAATATGCCTCAATGAAAGGAGATTGAGACGAAGTCCCATACCTCGTATCCGACTTGACCCGACCGTTCTTTAATCTCCTGAATAATAAACTTGAGTTAATCTATACTTGCAGAAGAACCTTTTTCAAGTTCATTATTCCTTTTATACCATGTTATGAACATCATTTAATCATTTAATTTAATAATGTTCATTTTGTTGGTATTTGGTTCTTAAGACAAAAATAGACTTCTTACACTTACATGTTGTTAATTTGGTCAAAGGTTCGTTATATCCAGAATTATATTAATGATTTGGATAACATATATATCATATATATTCATCATATACATGTATTTATAATATTACATCACATTTAGAGGTAAGAAATGAAATGCACCGTTCATGGAGACCGTAAGCCGTACGTACGCATGAACGCTACTACCATTTCTATTTCGTATTTTCTGGAATGGAATCATAATGATATAAGAGTATATTATAATTCAAGTATAACAACATATAATATCATTAACTTTATCCTTTACACATCCCACATATGGTATTAACGAATCAAATCACTTTCAGGGGGCGGTAGTCCGCACTTCCTAAAATGAAGATATCGTGTTTACCCATAATGGAAACAATAATGGTATGCCATAAATGAAAAATACATAAGCTTAAGGAAATAATAAACATATTATATATCATATATAAAAATATTGGCATAATAATGGCCACCTTTTAAGGTGTTAAATGAGTATTTGAACAATCATCGTTTCGGGATGCATAATTTCTCCATCCACGGAAACCGTATGTTCTTTAACCATTTTATGTAATTGTGTGAGAGTGTAGCTCGAATAAATCTTATAAAAACATCCTAGTATATTTAAGATACTGGTGTTGTTACAAAAGAAGTAAATAAAAAGAGTTTAGGGGGTTGGAGAGGCAAAATAAAACAAATGAACATGAGAGAATGAATTACCTTTAAAAGTGTAACTCCTTTTGATTTGAGCCTAAATGCCTCCTTTGAAAGGATTATTCACAAAGGGAATCCTCTAGGATGAGGAGAGGGATGTGGAGAGAGTAAATGGGCAGGGGATGGCCGAGCCAAAGGCTTTAGGAGTGTGTGAAATGAGGTAGAGGTGGGGGCCTTTTATAAGAGGAGAGGAGGGGCACTCTTGGAAAGTAAAGATAAGTTACTTTATTTTAAAACGCGTTTCGGATTCAAAAGGTCCCACATTGATATAATTCGAGGATAAGGTGATAAGGGTTCAAAATCCACTCATCCAATAGGTTTTGTACATGTTTAGGTCTTTGATATTACATTATCATTCCATTTTATTTAAATTTTTTAATAATGAGGTCATCGCTGCATCATCATGATGTCATAAATACATTTATTTATTTAATGTAAAAAATTATAAAAAAATACTATGATGTAGGAAATATTTTTAGCTTTCCAATTAATATTTATAGTCAAAAATATGACTTGTATAACCCCATATAAAAATTGTTTTCGTAAAATAACTCATGTTTGTGTCATTTTTACTTTAACATTAAATAAAAAGTTATTTATGTCATTTCCCAACCAAAGTGTCTCCATGGGGTCCCCAAGTAGACCCATGGATTTTATTGGTCGGCCATGACACAACCAAAGAGGTTAGGACATGTGTCTAGGTCATTTTATATTATTAAAGCATTATTTATACCTTAAACTACCCTAATTACCACTAATTGCGATTAAAAACTTAATAAGTTACTATTCACAAAAAAATTATTTTAATCTCATTGAACCACATTTTACTTCTTAATGACAACAATGTATGTCGGATTTTTGAAATTCAAAACACAAAAGTGGAAAAGTTTCATTTAAACGAAAAATCAGTTTCTTTAACTACCACTTAGTGGTTTCACTATTCATGAAAAATTGATGTTTTTCAGAAAATTACCAAAAATTCACCCTAAGCTATATTTGATATTCCGAATTCAAAAATGAAGTCTATTTTAAAAAATTCAAAACATATAAGTCACATTAATTAATTTAATAATTAATTTCCGTTGTCATGACAAATAGCGTGTTTTTATGAAACAATAAGTATCAAAAGATTGACACTAGTTTAAGTCCAATTTCAAAGTGAAATTGATTCCAATGACCACCATTGGGCTAAATGGTAAAAATATATTCTAATTTTACTTCAAAACCAATTCAAAAGATAATCTAATCATATAAATAAATTAGATTAAAAAGTTGTTTTGATGTAAAATGCTTATTTTTCACTATTCATTAAAAAAATGAACTTTGTCGGAAAAATACCAAAAATTCACACAAAGTAAATTTTGATGTCCCAATCATAAAGAATAAGTTTATTTTGACAAACATAGTTTATAAAATTTTCAAAAGATAGATTCAAAAATGGTTTGCCATCAAAGGCAGAAAAACAATCTTTTAAAAATATTAGTGTATTCCATGATTAAGATTTGATTTATTTTCATTTTAAGCCTCTAAAACACTATCTAATTAATTAATAGACATATATAAAAATATCTATTATTCATTACTTATGTGGGATGTTACATTCATAAACATAATATAATTATAAACATAAATCGTTCAAAGAAATTATTGGAATGGTATCCTTGGATAATATCCCTTGTATTGATAAAGTAACATCAATGGATCTCATATTTGAAAATAACATTGAAAAAACATCATTGAAACATTAAATATAATTTAAAATATTTATTGAATAAAATATCATTTTCTTTTTGAAAAAAAAATTAAAACAATTTTTTTAAAATCCAATAATTTTAAAATAATCTTAAAAAAATGTATACTTCAGAGAAAATTATGGCCTAGATAGTGGGAAAATTATTTCAATTTTCACATGCTAAAAAAATATTTCATTCACATTTTAGTTAAATTCATCACTCGTATTGTTTGGAAAATAACATGAAAAGTAGATTAAAAAATATTTAATAAATAAAATAGATGTAAAAATTTCATTTATTTTTAATTTTAAGGATTATAGATAACATTCTTGAAAATATTTTTAGAAAACATTGTTTTGGAAGAAAATGGGTAATCAACCAGAGAGATAAAAAAAGTTGTTTAAAAAAAATACTTTGGCCTCTTGAATACATAAATAGAAATAAATGAATTAAAAAAAATTATTCACATAACATAACTATAGCATATAAAAATTAATCCTTTTATTGAGAGAGATATCATAATAGTTCATCATTTGAAACAGAATCATAAAAATTCCGGATAAACAATGAGATTGTATTATAAAATCCTTAACACATTAGTAAATTTTGAACCATAACCCATTTTAGGATAAAACCTCCAATGGTTATTTAAATACCAAAAATTTTCAAAAAAATAATAATAAAATACATTCTAGAGATGTATATTATATACATAAAAGAAATAAGTGGTGAATATGGAAAGCCTCTCATTAATGTAATAAGTGACATAAAGTGTTCCTACCATATGTCTCAAAATCCTTCATAAATATTTGAATCTCCTATATAATATATATAATTTTATTAATAATATATTAAACATCCATGTTTATATATATCATACAAGATATAATTTAATTATGACATTTTATTATCTTTTTATTAACAATTCCCTGTTATTGCCATGTTTTGGGTAATAACTGCATTGTTTTTCACGTGTGTTTTGATTTGGAATTTTCATAATTATTACATTGATCCTAGATAAGTTGACTTAATACTATTAACCATGATATAAATATCTTATATATTTATTTATATAAATCCATAAAAGTTAGATATAGAATAATAAATACACCATTCATTGAGACGATTTACAGTATGTATGCATGAACACTATTTCCATTTTCATGAAGAGTGAAATGAAAGGAAGGTAAAAAATACATTAACATTCTAGATTAATATTTATTTCTTATGTATGACATGTGTTTATTTAGGCACATCCTTGTTACCTTTTATGTAATTATTATGTGAATAAATAATCACAAAACTTCAAGAGGGGGTTGTCCTGCGCACACTTGAGAGACGTTATTGTATTCCCCCAGAATTGAATATAAGAATGAATATGTGATATAATAGTTCTAAAAACCAAATAATATCATAAATTTATAAAAAGTAATATAAAACCATCAATATATCCAACTATAATGGGTGGTGATGGAAAATTGGTAACATTGGTTCGTGAGGCAATAGTCCACCGTACGAACAAATGTAGATTTAGTACCCCTAATAGATGGAAGTGAAGATAGTTTAAGGTCATTAATGTAACATAAAAATATTTCAGTGTAATTAAAATATATAGTTTGTTTTATTAACTATTTTTAAAATAATTTATGATGGTGGAGGAAGAAATAAAATAAAAAATCATGTCCAAGAATGTTACCTCTTCTTAAGCTATCCACCTTAGGTATGCACCAAAAGGAATCATAGGATTGATTTTTTTAATATTAGGATTATAAAAATATATTAGGGAAGTAATTAATTTATTTTTGATTTTATTTTCTAATCCAATTGAGTTTATTAATTTTTAAGAGGAGAAGAGATGGGGTGGCTTTTTATAAGCGAGTCGAGTGGTGCAATTGTAATTTTTTTAAAATAAAAATATGGAAATAAAATTTTCAAAATCGCAAAGGATTCAAAAAATGTAAAAAACAGATAATAAAAGATATATGATCAAAATATGGACATCCAGTTTGTGTTGGAATACTTCTAGCTCATTTTCAACCCGTATCGTTTTTTAATCCCTCAACAAATTCATTTTTACCATACCCACCACCGTAAATAATTATTAACTATTTTACAATTCAATATGGTAAAAAATTATGTTGAAAATTTTAGATAATATACATCATTCTTATTACTACTATTTAACCATTTTTTTAAATTCAACTCACATATGTAGAAACCATTAATTTAAAATTAAACTCATAGACGTGATGAAAAAGTAGTTTTCTAGTGAAGAAATCAACAATGTTAAATAAAATTTATATAAATAAAATAATAAATTTTAAAAATTCATATATTGGATTAATAAATAAATAATATAACAAATATTACTTTTAAAAACATATTCAACATTTTTTTATGCTTTTCAAACCATTAAAATAAATGATAATTCTTAATAAAAACAATTAATTTTTTCCATTCAACAAATGGTTTATCTACTCAAACAAATTTAAAAAAAATCACCATAAGATAATTTTGATATGAGGATTTCAAAAATTAAAATTATATTTTCAAATAATTTTTCAGCGTTTGGTAAAAATTAATTTTAAAATAAGTGCACAAAATGTGACAAACATGGTTTAAAAAAATACAATTTTTAAGGGAAGAATTATATTTATTTTATTTCATTCCTAAAAAGCACATAAGATGAATGTTTAATATTAGATTGAATATATTATTTATAAATTTCATTAAAATCACTTATCAAAAGTTATTTTTTATTTATTAAGTTAGAACATATTTATGCATATTGTTTTTTTATAGAAATATTCCATTTATTTCCCAATGGTTCTTATTTTAATTTATATTTAACTAGTCAACATTAAATTCATTTTATATACATGGTTAAACCATATTATTTTATAATTTTTTTAATACTATCGATACTAGATATTTAAATATCTATGTGATAAATATCATAATAAATAAAAATGTTTTAATAGTATATCACATGTTTTAAAACTTGGTGTTGAATATAACGCAAGATAAAAATAGAGTCTCATATAATGAACGAAAAAATCAACGTTACATGGAAAAAATATCAAAATAGTTAACTTTAATTGAAAGAAAAATATATCATAAAATCTTAGGTTGTTACAATCTAAACCCCTTTAAATGAAACTTTCCTTCAAAATTCAACACTTTAGTACAAAAATTTAATGATAATTATTCTCCATTACATCCTCATGTTACCATCTAACTTACATAAGATGGTGGTTTTACCAAAAAACATTTACTATGTAAGTGGTCTTATTTCATAGAACATTCACAGTTCAATCCATAATCTTTAACGAATGTCCATCATAATAAATATCTTTCTCTAGCTATATGAACTATGAGTTTAGTAAATGTGATTGATCAAGAATTTAAATTCCCAAGAGAGATATGTCTAACACATCATGAACATAAAATTGGATCATTGGAAGTTCCAATCCAAAAGATATAGTCCCAATATAATAAATAATTCTGAAATTACTGATATACCAAGGGTATAACATCCCAATGTATCATAAGAACAATTTCATCATTTGGTTGTGATTCAATCAATTTACACTTCATCTATTACTTAAATAAGTTAATATAAATTTATTTTATGTCTGAACCACTAACATATCTGAATAAAAATAATATAATGATAATTTATTCCTTCTTCCTATTGTATAACAAATTTTTTTGAAATGCTTATACAATATTGATTAATCCTCACATGGTGAAGTAATACAATAATCACTAAATCCAAACACAAGTATCTCTTGAAACCATTCCATGATTGTTTAACCTTATGAGAATTTAAAATTTTATAAATTTATCAAGACAATGTCTAAATTTTAACTTAACATAATCCTTTTAAATATTATAAAGTAGTTTATTGTTTTCACACATCAATGTGTGAATACCTTCGCCATGTATTCTTTTGAAACATAGTAATTAACTAAATTATTCAAGAAGCTTTTTTTAAAAAACATATTCTTCTTTATACATTAAATAAAATCCTGATTATTAGATACATTCATTAAATATTATATTTATGTAAACACCATCAATAATTAAAAAAACCATTTAAAAAAATAATTAATAAATTATAAGGTAATCAATAATATCCAATTCATTATATTATTACTAATCATTCTTTATCCAAACATCATTTTCTCATCATTGGAAATATATTATGGGTTATCATTCCTTTAATCATTTTTAATGGAATATCACATTTCCATTAAATCACTTTTCTAGGTTATTAGCACCATTCAACATATTCAGGAAAATCCTCGATGAAAACCTTATACCAACAAATACACAAATATTTAATAATTATAGAATTATAATACATTAATTTTTAATTCATTCTAATTAACTGTAAAACCATTAACTAAGATTCTTTATATTATTCTATAATAACTCTTTCCTTTCATATTTCATTGTTTATATCTTCTTTATCAATAACAAAAATTTACTTGTACCACCATTATGAACCCCTTATTAGGATTTCCCACTTGGACATAGATTTTTTAAATTTATATACATTCCTCATTTATGAAATTCCACTATTTATGATACATTAGGGAAACCTTTATTATCATCCATTTTATAAACTAAACATTTCATGTTTACAAGAAAATAACTTACTCTATGTCCTTCTTCTCTACACCTAAAACATCTTCATGTTATTTTTATAAATTACCTGAAGTGCTCCTTCCCACATTTATCACATATATAAAACTTATTCATCATCCATATATGGTCTCTACCACTTTAAATCTCAATGAATTTTTTTATTCTTTTCCCTGGTGAGTCTGATACATGGTTAAAATAGAAGTTTTTAGTCATATATTTTTATAACTAATTAGGAATAATAATAATATCCTTCCCAGTAGTCATCAAAACAATTGGTTTTTCATCAAAAAGTTTTCTATCATATTCAATGTTAACCAAAAACCATTTCATTCCCACATTTTATTGAAATAAAAAAAACATAGTGTGAGAAACTATAATCATATTGGTAAAACCACATAATCATGAAAATAACTTAAAGTAATTATAAAAAATGAATCCTTTAATTAAATATATCAAACCTTAGGTTTAGCCTATATAATTCAGGTCATTATCAATTCAAATACTTAATAATGGTTTCTAAAGAGTGGGGTAATTTCCAAATAAAATCCCAAACCAGTGTAAAAATAAGTGACAAAGAGGCATGTTATCTTCAACTAGGCAATGATTAAGTCTATAATAACAAAAATTTATTTGTTTTATTACCTCTAGATACATCTATTCAATATCCAAATCCACGTTTAGTATCAATACATGGATGTAATATTACAGAAACCACTAACTCTATCATTTACCTGATGTCTATGGCATTTTATTATACATTGAATCATACATAGACTTACCCTTAGAAATATCTGAAGACATATCCTTATAAATTTAACATGGGATCTCACTAATGTTTTCTCATCCTACATTATATGCATTTATAATGATACCAAATATAGTGTCTAGAGATTTTGTATATAAATATCATATCTTTTTATATGAAAATTCAATACATTTAGTAAACAAAATCTGGAGGATACTAATAGTTAAGTGTCTCTATAGACTAAAAACATAATTTTATTATTTCCAAAAATATCTTCAGAATCTCCCAAAAATATCATCTCATATAGTACTCTAATTTTTAATACACCACCAAAACCATAATTCATAACTTGGGTAAGGAAAGATAATAAAAACCCAGCTCAAATGCTCAATAAGGGTAAAAATATGAGACATCAATCTATGATAATATAAAATAATTATATATTAATAACAGTATGTGATAATGAAAATAACATATAAAGGTCATACCCAACTGTTCATAGATCATAAACATGATACATCAAATAAAATGTCATCATTTCAGAAAAAAAAAATTCCTATATAATAAGAAATTATCATAAATCAATCATTAAGAATAATCTTATTTTATAAAATTGTCTCACCATCAAATTTATATAAATCCCATTTCATATGTTAAGATAAAATACTATAACCATTAACATTAGGTATATCGACTTATCACATGTTTTCCATTAATGATCTGGACACACTTATTTCACATGGTGGATCTGGACTAAACATTTCCCCATAGTTTATCAATCAGGTATCCTTGTTTCCACTTATTATGATATATTGAGATTTACCGAATAAATTTATGGGAGATATAGGTCCCACCCATCACATAATTAAAATAATTCAAATTTTTTCCAATAGAATATAAAAAATTTATTATATCATAACCCTTGAAAAAACGGGTTTTATAAGAATTATATCATATTATAACCCAATGAAATGACATAGGTTTCATATACATTTCATAATTTAAACATTGAATAACCAATAGAAAATATGTAGTTTTTTTAATAATTTTATAATGGTTTAACCCATGGAATATTATTGGGTTTCAAAAAATTATTTTCATCTTAAATAAAAACCATTCATAGAAATAATTATAATGGTATCTTTGGACCATATCCTTTGTAAAGAAAAAGTAACATCATAAGATACCATCTTTGATGGAAAAATATGTTAATGAGAAACATGTAAATTTCATAGGGGAAAACATATTTTCATTTAAAATATATTTTAAAATCTAAAATACATTAAACATGCTAAAAATATTTTACTATGAAATTAACATTGAAAACATATAAATGAATCTTCAAAATCTATTTAAAACATTTATTGAGGAAAATAACTGATCCTATTTGTTTAAAATATAACAATATAAAATTAATCTAATTTGAAAATAATATTAATAATATATAATGGAATATTCAATGAAAATAATGGCCAGATCGGTGAGAAATTATATTCATTATGTACACATTAAAATGATTATTCCTTTTACATTTTTGGTAAAATACAAAAGACATTGTTTGGAAAATAACATAAAGATTACATTAAAAAAATTTAAATTTCAAACATGATTAAAATTTTATTCAATAAATATATATAAGGATACTAATAAATATTTTAAAATATTTATGTAAAACATGGATTCAGAAGACAAATGGTTTTTGACCGATGCGAGAAATAATTTCATTTTTCTTTAAAAATAATCTTTTCAACTCTTGAGAATATATAGAGATGAAAATGAAGAGAAATATTTTTTATGAAATAACAATTGAAGATTAAAATACATTATTTTCTTGAGATATGAATCCTAATATTTTATCATTATAATAATGAATATAAAAAATCCTAATAAGGAAAGAGATTACATCATAAAATAATAAAAATGTGGTAAATTTTAATATATAAACACCATAGAATTTAGATCCTAAAATAGACATGTAAATCCTATTAATTTTCAGTTTATAGATCATAAAATAAATTCATGTGAGGAATATAAGCAACATAAAATAAATAAGTGGTTAACATGGAAAGTGTCACACAGAAGTAAAAAAAGTGTAATGGAAATCCCTTACCATAATTCTCAACATCTGTTGTACGTGTAAGAACCTAATTATTAATAAATATAAGTTTATTATTCATCTAGTAAATAAAAATAGTTATAATTATCATGTCATATATGATTTATTTTTGAACACTTATTTCCTTTTTATTAACAATTCTCTATTAAATTCAGGTTTTGTGTAATAACAACATTGTTTTTTATATATGTTTTTATTTTCAATTATTTTAACTGATAATATGAAAATTATTCAATTATATACATAATTTTAACCCTTATATAAATATCATATATATTCAATATATATTTATTTATAATAATACATACTATTTATAAATATAAAATGAAATATAATATCCACGGAGATGGAAGGTTGTACGTATGCATAAACAAAGCTTCCATTTTCTCAAAAGATTAAATGAAATAAAGTTAAATAATATATTAACTTTGAAAAATGATTTTAATATCATATATATCACATGGGTTCATTTAAACTTATCATTACTACCTTCCATGTATAGCGTATGTGAAGAACAGATCACATTGCTTTGTGAGGCGGTAGATCGCCATATACACAAACACCTTTATTATTTTCCATGGAATGGAATGTAAGAATACACATGTGATATAATTATTAAAAAATTATAGTAATTTCATTAATAAATTATATAAAAGTAAATCTATCATTATATCTAACCATGATAGATGTTGATGGAAAGCTAATAAATCCGTTTGTGAAGCTGTAGTTCGTCATACACATAAATGATTATTTCATATGACATTTGATGAAAGTGGAGATGGATATTGGTTATTAAATTAACATGAAAATATTTATGTATATTTAGTATAAAAATTTAACTATATAATAATGTTTTCATATGAATTTATGTATGTGGATTAAGAAATAAAAAATGCTCGTTAAAGAATGTTACCTCTTCTTTGGTTATCCTCAAGAGGTTTTCACCAAAATAATTCATTGGTTCAAATTATGACCAAAATAAAGATTATAAAATTATATGAGGTATTTAGGGAAGTTATTTGGGTAGCTTATTTATGGAACAATGGGTTTTGGAGGTGTAAATAAGAGAGGATACAAAGTATCCTTTTATAAATGAGGAGGGTCGCACACATGCAATTTTTTAAAATAAAAAGGATATCCTAAATTTTTCAATTGAAAAAAGGTTTTTAGATTGTAAATTATTGAACCTAGAAGATAAAATGTTTAAATATTGTCATATTATTATTTTTTCACATGTTTTGGATCCTTTTTAACACATCTAATTTCTTTTTTTTAGCCTCGGACAACCAATTTATACCTTAATCGTGATACATAATTTTTACTGGTTTTACATGTAAAAAATTAACATTCACTTATAACAAAATATAAATTACTATAGTTAGAAATATTTAATCCATTTTTCCAAATTATAATCACACATGTGGAAAACTTTATTTGAATAATGAACATTTTAAGCTATAAAAAACAGGTTTTCCAAAGAGGAAATCATCAAAACAAAAAAAAAATTTATATAAAAATTCAATAAGAAATTTATTAAAATGAAAAAAATTGGATTTATATATATAAAATTTTAATAACATAAATATTAAAACCAACTTAATATTTTTTTTAGTTTTTATAATCATTAAAATTAATATCAATTTTTAATATAATACAATATTTCCTCTATTCATTAAAAAATTTATATTATAAAAAATTATCATAAATTCACCAAATAATAATTATAAATTTTTGAATTCAAAAATAAATTTTGTTTTTTTACATAAAACATTCAAATTTTCAGAAACATTAATTTTAAAATAAGTTTTTGAAAAGTGACTTAATATCTTTTGAAAAATGTAGTGCTTTTTTTTAAAAATGGTTTTATATAATCTCATTATTAGAAAACAAATAAGATGAATGTTAAATATTATATTGAATATATAATATATAAATTGAATTAAAATGATTTACCAAAAGTTATTTATTTAATTTTTAGAGGTAAATCTTGTTTATGTGAAAAAAAATATTTTTCTCAGAAAATATTCCCCTTATTTTAAAATGGTTCTTATTTTAATATATAATTAATAGGACACCAAATAATTAATTTTATATACTTGTGTAAACCATATATCTTCCTAATTATTTAGTCATATTCATATCCATTATTCTATTGGCTGTGCAATAAATAACATATTAAATAACAATATTTTAATACTATGCGATGTTTTATTTAAACTCAGTATTGAATGTACACATCATATGATCATTGTTTCATGTAATTAAACCATAAATTAGTGTTTCATGTAATAAAAAATATTCAAAAGATACCATTTTTAAAAAAAATATATTTAAAAAAATTTCATTCTTTTACATTTTACCCCCATTAAAATGAATTTTGACCTTGAAATTCATCACTTTTTCACCATAAAATTGTGTATAATTATGCCATAATAGATATTTAGGTTCCCTTGTATCTTAGTCAGGATTATGTTTTCACTATAATACATGTCGAGGTGACTGTCCCTTTTTTTGTGGAACATTCTCTATTCGATCCAAAATATATATTGGTTGTTCCTTATAAGAATTATCATGCTTTAATAGTACGACCTATGAATTTAGAACATGTGATGGATCAGGAATATACATTTCCTAAATAGATACATAGAACACATTATGAACCCTATAGAGGTTCATTGGAAGATCTAATCAATAGGCCAACATCCTGACATTATTTTGAATTTAAAATTCATTGATATACATAGGGATTAGTTATATTTATATCATAAGCACAATTTCATCCTTTGGTTGTGCTTAGATCAATTTACACTTCATATCATACTCTATAAAGTGATGATTAAATTATTTTTGTAACATCCTAGGTAAACAAAGAATAAAACATTTTCATATTTATTAATATTGATGAATTAAATATTAATTTTACTTTAAAGGGGTTGCTATGTTTGATAGCGTACCTGATACGCAACAAAGAGTTTCTTTGAAATCTTACGTTGCACACTAGTAATAAAATAATATTATTTTAAATGGTAGTTAACACATAGCTGTTGTAGTGGTAGGAATGAATATAAACAACTAAAATATGATTATATATGTTTGTTAAATGTTTTTACATTTATATAATAAAGGATAAAGGATTAAAATACGAAAAGAATTCAATTTTAGCCATATATACCCTAATTTTGACTAAAGGTCCACTTATCGCCTTTTGATGGTGAACCATCATTAAAAATAGTTTTAGTCACTCTTATACATTCTATTGGGCACAATAAAATTCTTCTTTATAATCTGGACATCAAAATTTACTCTGTCTAAATTTTTGGTATTTTTCCGATAAAGATGATTTTTTAGTGAATAGTGAAAATGTTGTATTTTAATTCAAAACCTTTTTTTAATCTAATTTATTAATATGATTATATTACCATCATAATTGTTTTTAAAGTGAAATTATAATATATTTTTACCATTTAATCCAATAGTGGTTGTTGGGATTAATTTCACTTTGAAATTGGACTTAAACTAGTGTCAATCTTTTGATATATATTATTTCATAAAAACACGCTATTTGTCATGACAGTGGGAATTAATTATTGAATTAATTAATAAAACTTATATTTTTTTAATTTTGTAAAATAGACATCATTTTTGAATTTTTAATATCAAATATAGCTTAGGGTGAATTTTTGGTATTTTTCTGAAAAGCTTCAATTTTTGGTGAATAGTGAAACCACTAAGTGGTACTTAAAAAAAACTAATTTTTCATTTAAATGAAACTTTACAACTTTTGTATTTTAAATTTCAAAAATCCAACATACATGGTTTTCATTAAGAAGTAAAATGTGGTTTAATGGGATTAAAATAATTTTTTGGTGAATAGTAAATTTTATGTTTATTAATCGCGATTAGAGGTAATTAGTGTAGTTTAAGGTAAAAGTAATGTTTTAATAATATGAAATGACCTAGACACATGTCCTACCCTTATTAGATGTGTCATCTCCGACCAAGACAATCCATGGGTAAATATGGGTACCCCATGGAGCAACTTTGGGAGGAAAATGACATTAATATCTTTTTATTTAAAGTTAAAATAAAAATCTCATAAACATGAGTTGTTTTAATAAAAAAAAAATTACCTGGGGTTATACAATTCATATTTTTGACTATAAATATTCATTGGAAATATAATAAGACTTTATACATCATATTATTTTTTTTTATAATTTTTAGACATTAAATAAATTAAATTATTTATGACATCATGATGATTTAGTGATTACCTCATTATTTAACGATTTAAATAAAATGAAAAGATAATGTAAAATCTAAGACCTACACTTGTAAAAAACCTATTGGATGGGTATATTTAGAACCCTTATCATCTTATCCTCTAATTATATCAATGTGGGACCTTTTAAATCCGAAACTCATTTTAAAATAAAGTAACATTTCATTACTTTCCAAGAGTGCCCCTCCTCTCCTCTTATTAAAGGCCCCCACCTCTACCACCTTACCCACACCTCTCAAGGCTTTGGTTCAGACAATCTCTGCCCATTTTTTCTATCCACATCCCTATCTTACTCATAGAAGCCCCACTTTGGGTAGAAGTCTTCTCAAGAAATCAATTGGACTCAAATCAAAAAGGGTTACCCGATTTAAAGGTAGTGTCTTCTCTTGTGTTCTTTTGTTTTATTTTGCTTCTCCAACCCCTAAACTCTTTTTATTCATTTATTTTGTAACAAAACCAGTGTCCTCAATATACTAGGATGTTTTTATTAGAAGTATTTGAGCTACACTTACACAAACCTACATCTAATGGTTAAAGAACATAGTGTTTATGTGGATGGAGAATTTCTGCCTCACGAAACGATGATTGTTCAACACTCATATAACACCTTCAATGGTAGCCATTAATATGACACCATATTTATATATGATATATAATATGTTTGTGTTTTCCTTAAGCTTCTGTATTTTTCATTTATGGCATACCTTTATGGTTTCCATTATGGGTATACGCGATATCTTCATTTTAGGAAGTGCGGACTACCGCCCCATCAAAGTGATCTGATTCGTTAATGCCATATGTGGGACGTATAAAGGATGGATTTAAAGTTATTATATATGATTTATGTTACATCTAAATGATTAACATAATTCTGGAATTAAAATATACATACCTCTCATTTTGTTTTAATTCCATTAATATGACATAGAAATGAAAGTAGCGTTCATGCGTACGTACGGCTTACCGTCTCCATGAACGGTGCATTTCATTTCGTACCTATAAATGATTATGTAATATTATAATTACAAGTATATTCTGGATATATATGATATATATGATATCCAAATCATGAATATCATTCTGGATATAATGAAACTTTGACCACACGAACAACATGTAATTGTAAGAAGTCCACTTTTGACTTATGAACTAGATATCGACAAAACGAACATTATTAACATAAATGATTACATACTACTTATAACATGGAAATAATTGATATAAAAGGAATAGTAATCTTTAAAAAGGTTCTTAATAAACTATAAATTAACACAAGTTTATTATTCAGGAGATTAAAGAACAATCTAGTCACGTCGGACACGAGGTAAGGGAGTTCATATCAATCTCCTTTCATTTAGGCATGTTTTGATCTAATACAAGGCTTTCTTTTATACGATGTATAAACCCCTTTGAATTTTAATTTTATACAAAAGGAATATTTTTCTGCGAATCATTTTACAAAATGACATAATGGAATGTTTCTTTTAACGTACGCGGTAACAACGACCTTTTCTGCCGCCGCAAGTATTATTTGGTCTTTGGCTTCCAGAACAAGTCGTAATGTTTTTAAAATGAAATAAATACCATATACTCTTTTAGGTATTTTGTTATTGATATTGGTTTTTATAATTGATTTGTTATGTCAATATATTTAAGTGATATATTGTGATCAATGTGTGGAAATATTTTCTTTCCATTATATTTGTTTTATGTCTTATGATTTTATAATGGTACTTGGACATTTGACGGGTGGTTACGTGATAATCCAAATGACGGGTGGTGCCGTGAATACCAGGACGGGTGGTTATGTTATAACCTCCAATGCATCGGGTATGGAAGTCGGCCGTATGGCTATTCTATTTAAGTATGTGTGGAAGTCGACCGTATGGTTATTCCATTTAAGTATGTTTATGTCCAAAGTTACCTTTATAAGTTATGTGTTCTTTATATTGGTTTTACGGTAATCTTTTGGTTACAAAGGGGTAAGTAATGATCTTTTATTCAGAGAATATTGTTTTACTACTTCATAATGGTGAAAGGTATTACTTTGATAAAGTATACATGGTTTACTTGTTGTTTTAAAAAAATAACAGTTTTCATTCTTTTTGTATCCCTTCTAATATTTTTATAATCACTCCATTTTTTTGATATGTTTTTCACAGGAATTAATGTGGAATATTGTCAAGGAAGGGCTCAAGGGAAAGTCATGCTATTTAAAACATGGAACTAGACATGTTTCTTTTTAAGAGTTTTTTTATTTTATGGAAACTTAGTAGAAGTGTCTACTTTTTAATCTTTTGAGATGTAATAGTTATGTCCTAATTCTCAAAAACTATAAAACTAAAAATATCCTCAATGTGAATTATTCATTTAATTCAATATTAAGTAAGGTTTAAGGCTGGGTCCTTATAGTTGGTATCAGAGGTCGGTTTATATATCTTTAGGAGATAGAATTCTATTAAATGATTATCCAAAAATATTTTTTTAACGGTAAAATTGAAAATATATAGCATTTAAAGATTACCACGTTGCTTTGCCTAAGATATTTATGTGATAAGAATGGTTTTCCATAAAGGAAACATAGCAGCTTTTCTAGGAAGGCATACAGAGTATAATGACCTTTTAAATCAACAACCAGTGATGGTCGAAATAAGAATTGAGCAGTTTACTACACTGATGGCTCAGTTGAATCAGGTGATAAATGGTGGTTGTGTTTATTGATGATATTTTGGTTTTTTCTAAAAGTACATAGGAGCATGAAGGTCATTTAAGGGTTATCTTGCAAACCTTAAAAGAAAAGAAACTATATGGAAAATTCAGCAAGTGTGAGTTTTGGTTACAAAAAAATTCCTTCCTTGGTCACATTGTTTCAAAAAATGGCATAACTGTTGATCCTACTAAAACAAAAGTTGTTGAGGAATGGTCAAGACCCACAAATGTAACCGAGATTAGTAGTTTTCTTGGTTTGGCAGGTTACTACCGAAGGTTTTTTGAAACTTTTTCACAGTTTTCTAGTCCAATGACTAAGCTAACTCATAAGGGTGTTATGTTTATTTAGACAAAATAATGTGATGATTGTTCTCAAAAGTTGAAAAGAAGATTGGTGAATGTTCCAGTTTTGGCACTTCCTTCTAGGAATGGTGAGTTTGTTATATACAGTGATTCTTCGTTAAAAGGACTTGGTTGTGTACTTATTCCAAATGATTAGGTAATTGCATATGCTTCACGTCAATTGAAAACTCATGAGGTAAATTACCCTACACATGATTTGGAATTAGCTGCTGTTGTTTTCGCTTTAAAAATTTAGAGGCATCATTTTTATGGAGTAAAGTGTGAAATATATACTGATCACAAAAGTTTAAAGTATATATTCACTCATAAAGAATTGAACATGAGACAGAAGAGATGTATGTAATTAATCAAGGATTATGATTTTACAATTCATTACCATCCGGGAAAAGCAAATAATGTGGCTGATGCTTTGAGTCGAAAAAGTAATGCTTCATTAACAATGTTGCGTTTGGAATGTGATACTTTGGTTAAGGATTTTATGAACTTTGGCATGGAAGTTGTTTATATAGGATTTCCTTCCTGTTTTTTTTCAGCTATCAATGAAATCTTTTCTATCAGACAGAATCAAGCATGTACAGAAGCAAGACAGTGAATTGCAGAAAAAGGTAGAGCTGGTTCAGAAGGGTTAGTTGCCTAAATTCAACATTGAAAATGATTGTGTTTTTAGGGTTGGGAAGAGATTATGTGTTCCTGGTGATTCACAATTGAAGAATGCGTTTTTATGTGAGGCTCATAGTTCCCCATTTTCAGTTCATCCTGGCAGTACTAAGATGTACAGAGATCTGCGGGAGTATTACTAGTGGGATGGAATAAAAAAAGATATTGCTGATTTTACTATGAAGTGTTTGACTTGTCAGTAGGTTAAAGAAGAGTGGTAGTTACCAAAAGGGATGCTTCATCCTTTACGAGTTCCAGAGTGGAAATGGGAAAATATAACCATAGACTTCGTTGTGGGATTTCCGAAGACACCTCGAGGTAATAATGCAATCTGGGTTATTGTTGATCGCTTGACTAAATCTGCTCATTTACTTGATATACGAGATACTTTTTTCACTAGATCAACTTACCCGTTTGTATCTTAAGTAGATAGTCAGGTTACATGGAGTTCCTCTCTTTATTGTATCTGATCGTGACCCTAGGTTTACTTCTAACTTTTGGAAAGGCCTTCAGAAGTCATTGGGCACTGAATTAAATTTTAGTACAGCTTTTCATCCACAATCAGATGGGCAATCATAATGAACAATACATACTTTGGAAGATATGCTACGTACTTGTTCGATGGATTATTAGGGAAGTTGGGACCAACATATTTCTTTGGTTGAGTTTTCTTATAATAACAGTTTTCATTCTAGTATACAGATGGACCCATTTGAGGCATTATATGGGAAGCGGTGTCGAACTCCAGATTTTTGGGATGAAGTGGGTGAAAGGAAGATAATGGGACCAGAATTGGTAGAAGAGATGGTAGAAAAAGTTCAGTTGATTCAGAAACACATGATAACATCTCAGAGTCGGCAGAAGAGTTATGCGGATAACCAGAGGAAGGATCTATATTTTGATGTAGGTGATCATGTTTTTCTCAGAGTTTCACCATGGAAAAGTGTGATGCGATTTGGTAAGAAAGGAAAGATGAGTCCAAGGATCATTGGACCATATGAAATTCTGGAGAAAGTTGGATCAGTTGCTTATCGAGTGTCTTTACCTCTGAGTTTATATCAAGTACACAATGTTTTTCATGTTTCGATGTTGAGATAGTATATGCAAGATCCATCTCATTTTTTGAGCCCAGAGGTAGTTCAGTTGGAAGAGAATCTCTCTTATTAAGAACAACCATTCCAGATTCTTGACCGAAGAGATAAAGTGTTGCAACATAAGGTAATTCACCAGGTAAAGGTTTGGTGGAAAAACCATATGGTTGAAGAGGCAACATGGGAATCTGAAAATGCTATGAGGGATAAATACCCCACTTATTTTGATAAGTGAATAAAATTGCGAGGACGTAATTCCCAAAAGGGGGGAAGGATGTTACATCCTAAGTAAATAAAGAATAAAACATTTTCATATTTATTAATATTTACGAATTAAATATTAATTTTACTTTAAATGGGTTGCTATGTTCGATAGCATACCCGATACGCAACAAAGAGTTTCTTTGAAATCTTACGTTGCACACTAGTAATAAAATAATATTATTTTAAATGGTAGTTAATACATAGTTGTTGTAGTGGAGGGAATGAATAGAAACAACTAAAATATGATTATATATGTTTGTTAAATGTTTTTACATTTATCCAATAAAGTATAAAGGTTTAAAATACGAAAAGAATTCAATTTTGGGAATATATACCCTAATTTTGACTAAAGGTCCACTTATCGCCTTTTGATGGTGAACCATAATTAAATATAGTTTTGGTCATTATTATACATTCGATTGGACCAAATAAAATTCTTCTTTATAATCAGGACATCAAAATTTACTTTGTGTAAATTTTTGGTATTTTTCAGATAAAGATCATTTTAAATGAATAGTGAAAAATGTTGTATTTTAATTCAAAACCTCTTTTTAATCTAATTTATTAATATGATTTGATTAAATTTTGAATTGGTTTTATAGTGAAATTAGAATATATTTTTTCCATTTAATCCAATAGTGGTTGTTGGGATTAATTTAACTTTGAAATTGGACCTAAACTAGTGTCAATCTTTTGATATATATTGTTTCATAAAAACACGCTATTTGTCCTGACAGCGGGAATTAATTATTAAATTAATTAATACAAAATATATGTTTTTAATTTTTTTTAAATAGACATTATTTTTGAATTCGGAAAATCAAATATAGCATAGGTTGAATTTTGGGTATTTTTCTCAAAAACTTCAATTTTTAATGAATAGTGAAACCACTAATTGGTACTTAAAAAACTGATTTTTCATTTAAATGAAACTTTACCACTTCTGTGTTTTGAATTTAATAAATCCGATATACATGGTTGTCATTAAAAAGTAAAATGTGGTTTAATGGGATTAAAATAATTTTTTGGTGAATAGTAACTTTTATGTTTATTAATCGCGATTAGAGGTAATTAGTGTAGTTTAAGGTAAAAGTAATGTTTTAATAATATGAAATGACCTAGAAACTTGTCCTACCCTTATTGGATGTGTCATGGGCGACTAAGACAGACTATGGGTCAAATTGGGGACCCCATGGAGCCACATTGGTAGGAAAATGACATTAATATCTTTTTATTTAAGGTTAAAATAAAAATGTCACAAAATGAGTTGTTTTACTAGAACAATTTTTACATGGGATTATACAAGTCAGATTTTTGACTATAAATATTAATTGGAAAGATAAAAATATTTTATACATCATAGTATTTTGTTTATAATTTTTAGACATTAAATAAATTAAATTATTTTTGACATCATGATGATGCAGCGATTACATCATTATTTAACGATTTAAATAAAATTGAAAGATAATGTAAAATCTAAGACCTACACTTGTCTAAAACCTATTGTATGGGTATATTTAGAACCCTTATCATCTTATCCTCGAATTATATCAATTTAGGACCTTTTAAATCCGAAACTCATTTTAAAATAAAGTAACATTTCTTTACATTCCAAGAGTGCCCCTCCTCTCCTCTTATAAAAGGCCCCCACCTCTACCACCTTACCCACACCTCTCAAGCCTCTGCCTCGGACAATCTCTGCCCATTTTTTCTCTCCACATCCCTCTCTTACTCTTAGAAGCCTCACAATGGGCAGAAGTCTTCCCAAGGAAGCTTTTGGGCTCAAATCAAAAAGAGTTACCCGATTTAAAGGTAGTGTATTCTCTTGTGTTCTTTTGTTATATTTTGC
Source organism: Viscum album (assembly GCA_963277665.1). Taxonomy (NCBI): domain Eukaryota; kingdom Viridiplantae; phylum Streptophyta; class Magnoliopsida; order Santalales; family Viscaceae; genus Viscum; species Viscum album. Next base: position 167,950 of record CAUJRU010000261.1, on the reverse strand, counting down.
TTCTCTAACCCCCTGAACTCTTTTTATTCATTTCATTTGTAACAAAAACAGTATCCTCAATATACTAGGATGTTGTTATAAGAAGTATTCGATATACACTTACACACAACTACATCTAATGGTTAAAGAACAAAGTGTTTCTGTGGATGGCGAATTTCTGCCTCACAAAATGATGATTGTTCAACACTCATATAACACCTTCAAAGGTAACCATTAAGATGACACCATATTTATATATGATATATAATATGTTTATGTTTTCTTTAAGTTTCTGTATTTTTCATTTATGGCATAACTTTATGGTTTCCATTATGGGTATACGCGATATCCTCATTTTAGGAAGTGCGGACTACCGCCCCATCAAAGTGATTTGATTTGTTAATGCCATATGTGGGACGTATAAATGATAGATTTAAAGTTATTATATATGATTTATGTTACATCTATATGATTAATATAATTCTGTAATTAAAATATACATACCTCTCATTTAGTTTTAATTCCATTAATATGACATAGAAATGAAAGTAGCGTTCATGCGTACGTACGGCTTACCATCTCCATGAACGGTGCATTTCATTTCTTACCTATAAATGATTATGTAATATTATAATTACAAGTATATGATGGATATATATGATATATATGATATCCAAATCATGAATATCATTCTGGATATAATAAACCTTTGACCACACGAACAACATGTAATTGTAAGAAGTCAACTTTTAAATTATGAACTAGATATCGACAAAATGAACATTATTAACTTAAATGATTACATACTGCTTATAACATGGAAATAATTGATATAAAAGGAATATTAATCTTTAAAATGGTTCTTATGAAACTTTAAATTAGCACTAGTTTATTATTCAGGAGATTAAAGAGCAATCGAGTCACGTCGGACACGGGGTAAGGGACTTCGTCTCAATCTCCTTTCATTGAGGCATGTTTTGTTCTAATACAAGGATTTCTTTTATACGGTGTATAAACCCCTTTTAATTTTAATTTTATACAAAAGGAATATTTTTCTATTAAGCGTTTTACAAAATGACGAAAAGGAATGTTTCTTTTAATGTACGTGGTGACGACGACCTTTTCCGCCACCGCGAGTATTATTTGGTCTTTGGCTTCCTGAACAAGACGTAATGTTTTTAAAATGAAATAAATACCATATAATCTTTTATGTATTTTGGTATTGAAAATGGTTTTTATAATGGATTTGTTATGTCAATATATTTAAGTGATATATTGTGATAAAAGTGTGGAAATGTTTTCTTTCCATTATATTTGTTTTATGTCTTATAATTTTATAATGGTACTTGGACATTTGACTGGTGGTTAGGTGATAAACCATATGATGGGTGGTGTCGTGAATAATAGGATGGGTGGTTACATTATAACCTCAAATGCATTGGGTATGGACATCATCCATATGGCTATTCCATTTAAGTATATGTGGAAGTCGACCATATGGATATTCCATTTAAGTATGTTTATGTCCCAAGTTACCTTTATAAGTTATGTGTTCTTTATATGGGTTTTATGGTAATCTTATGGTTACAAAAGGTTAAGTAATGATCTTTTATTCAATGAATATATTTTTACTACTTCATAAAGGTTAAAGGTATTACTTTGATAAAGTATACATGGATTACTTGTTGTTTTGAAAAACTAACAGTTTTCATTCTTTGTGTATCCCTTACTGAGCTTTTTATGCTCACCCCAAGTTTTTTTTGAAATGTTTTTCACAGGACTTAATGTGGAATGTTGTCAAGGATGGGATCAAGGGAAATTCATGCTATCTGAAACATGGAACTACACATGTTTCTTTTTAAAAGTTTTTATTTTATTTTATGGAAACATAGTAGAAGTGTCTACTTTGTAATCTTTTGAGATGTAATAGTTATGTCCTAATTCTCTAAAACTCTAAACCTGAAAAGATCCTCAATGTGAATTATTCATTTAATTCAATATTAATTGAGGTTTAAGGCCGAGCCCTTATATTTTTATTCCTAAATCACTAATATATTAGAATATCTATAATATAATGATATTTTAATCCTTCTATCTCTGGTCATAAGAAAATGGTTTTCAATAGTAATCTAATATAGATAAATCATCATATAGTGAATTAATAAATTAATCTATAAAACCACACCTAAAGATATACATAACCCATTCCATAAAAGGTTAACCATAAGAAAATTCTATTTTTTTAAAATAACAGCTATAAATTTAAACTTATGTTAATCCCCCAAATATCATAATGTAGATCATGATTTATACATACCAAGCATGTGAATTCCTTTTTCATGTATTCTGAAAAATCATGTTAATAACCTAAATTACAAAAAAAAACTTATTGAAAACACAAAATCATTATTATTTAATTAAAAAAAGTTATTTTTATATTCTTAAAATCCAAAATTTTTTGAACTCCATCAATGACAGTATAACCCACTTGTTCGACAAATAATGAATCTGTTCCATGCTAATGAGTAATATCCAATTTAATGTATCCAGGTAAATCATCACTTTATCCAAGCATAATTATCTCAACATAATGAAGATATTAATTATTATATTTCCATTAATGTTGTATTTTTCATTAAATATCACATTTCCATTTAAACAATTTCGTTCGTCTTCACCACATTTCAACATATTATTTCAAATCCTTAACAAAAACTTATTTTAAAAAATACAAATATATTTAATAATTATTGAATTCCAATACATAAACACATCTATAATTTTACTTCATACTTTAACCATTAACTAAACTTCAACATATTAATTCTTAATATCTATTTTCTTTCAGAGTTTATATGTAGTATCTTTAACTTCAACAACAAAAAAAATACATGTATCACATTTCTAACCCTCTTCTTGAGCATTCCCCCAAGGAAAAATATTTTTTAATTTACATAATTTACAAATTTATAAAATTCATCCTTTTATGATGAAAAATGGAAACCACTGTTCTCATAAATTTCATTACATAAAATTTTCATTTTTCCTCGAAAGTCGCTTACGTTGTGTCATTATTCTCTACACATATAACATCTTCTTGTTCCTTTAAAACATTACCTATAGTAATTATTCCCACATTAATAACATATATAAAACAATTTATTTTTCCTTATAAGTTCTAGAAAAATCTAACCCTAAATGAATTCTATCCTTCTATTGTTTTGTGAGTTTGAGAGTTTGTTAAGGTCCATGTTTTTAATCATATATTTTGATAAGTGATTGTGAATAATTATAATATCCATCACTGAAACCATCTTCCCATTTGGTTTTTCATTAGTTCTATTTCATTCAAATTTATGTTAACTCAGTAACTTTTGGTTCCCCTACCAACCTAAAAAGAAAAATCATTGCGTGATAAACTATAGTCTTTAAGGGAAAACCACATAATCATGAAAATAACTTTTATAATGTCTAAACCATGAAAACAAAATTTACTAATATTACAATTTCTGTTTATACAAGTTAATTCATGTTCATTATCAATTTAAATCCTTCATGATTGTTCATAGAGAGTTTTTAAATTTTCAAAACATATCCCCCAGTAGTGTCAAACTAGGTGAGCAGTAATTCTTGTAGTCATAAACTATGTGATTATTGAGTCTCACTCAATAAAACCTTTTTTAGTGTTATTACCACTATAAATCTCTATGATAGAGAAAAATATGATTGTAATACCCAACCAAGGATGTAATTTCATGGAAACCACTCTCTCTATCCATTAACAAAATTCTAGGATATTTTTCCATACATTGATTCATCCTTTTTAGTATACTCAAACATATCCCTAGGTTTATCCATAGGAATATCCCTATCAATCTCAATAATGTTTTCCCATACCAGTTTCCAAATTTTAAAAAATCATTCCTATGATTTCAACTACAGTTACATAGGTATGCATAAATAAATATAAAATCTTTTCATTTTATTACTCAAAAAATTTCATAAACACATGACTAGGGATTGTTTTACTTTAGTGTAATTGGAGACTATAAATATAATATAATTATTTGATAAAATATATTAAATGTATCTCAGAATTATTATCTCACATAGTAATCCTCTTAGAAATACCATATCAAATACTTTCTTCATAACACAAGGAATGAAAGATAAGAAATGGAATTCTCAAAAGCTCAGTAAATGTAAACATATAAGATAAAAATATGTGATTATATGAAATAAGGTTATAATACATAGGGTATATGATAATGAACATGACATAATATTTTCATGAAAAACCATTAAAAGATCATTATTGTGAGTTAGGGAATAAAAATTCTTCATTTCAATAAACATGGTCCATTAGTGTGAGAAAACATCATAAATCCATCATTAACCAACATATCATTTAAAAAACGTATGGCTTAATTATAAATATATATAAACCATTTTATATGTAAAAGTTAACTACCAAAAACATCAACATGTGGATCATGAATTTTTTCTATTAGGGATCAGGATGAACCTATTTCACATAGTGGAACATGACTCACCTATTTCTTAAAGTGGATCAAGCCCATCAACTTGATTCACAATATTATCTCAGGTGACACCAACATTTAACCAATTTTTTTAGGTAAATAAATGTCACAACATTCACATATGGAAAATAATACATTCGAATGCCAAAATATCATAAAATTTAATTATAATTGAACTTTTGAAAAAAAAATATTGGTGAACCCATGGAAATGAAATGGGTTTCATATAATTTTCTCCATCTCAGCATAGTATAACCCATATTAAATGTCGGGGGTTTCATTAGAATTTTATCTCTATATAACCCCTGAAAAATAAACAGGTTTCACAAACATTTTTTTCATAAACAAGAACAAGTCAGAGAAATAATAAGAATGGTATCCTTTGATCATATAAGTAGTAAAAAAGTCAATAAATGGACTATTTCTTATATATAAAATGATTTTGAAAAGATATTTTTATCTTTTTTTGAGGAAAATAGATTTTCATTGAAAATTAGTTCTTAATATTAAAAATTTATAATATGTTTTTTTAAAAATACGTTTCTTTGAAAATTAACTTAAAACCTAATAATGGAATATTTGAATATCATCTAAAACTTTTCTTGGGTAAAACATACCCTCTTCTAAGAAAAATTATTTTTAAACCTCAACAATTTTAAAAATATATTTTTTAAAATAACAATGAAAAAATAGAAATAAATCTTCAAAGAAAATAATTATTTTGATGATGGGGAATTCCATTCATTCGAGAGATGTTAGAAGAATGATTCATTTCACAATTTCGACAAATTCCGAACATAAATTATTTGGAAAAAATATGCTGATTCCATTCAAAAAAATTAAAAATAAAACATTGTTGAAATTTTATTTAATAATTTCATTAAAGGAATATAAGAACTTTTTTTCAATAATTTTTAGAGAACATGGTTTTTGAAGAAAACGGGTTTTTAAAAAAAGTTGGAAAAATTGACTTTTGAAAAAATGACAATATTTTTATATCCATAGTAGATAAAGACAGGATAATTAAAGAAAACATTTATTCTCATTAAATAACTATAGGATAATAAATCTAATTAGTTTCTTGAAATATTGATCATAATATATCATCATCAGAGTCATAATCATAAACAATCCTAATAAATAGTTTGATTGTATCATAAAACCCTTACATCCTTTCAAAATATGAACCATAAACCCAATAAAAGAGATATTGTAAATTATATTTATTGATAAAAAAATATTTTAGTATAAGAATAATAAAATAACTTAATGTTAAGTAAATTCACCACATAAAATAAATATGTGGTGAATATAACATGTGTCTCAAAGAAGTATAAAGTGAGAAAAAAATCATTTACCATAAGTCTCTATATCTTTTGTACACATTATAAACCACTTGTATTACCAATATAAGTTTATTACACAGATATTAAAAAACCATAATTATATATATGAAACTATAAATTATTTAGTTATGATCTTTATTACAAATTTATTAACAATTCCATATTAAAATCATGTTTCAGGTAATAAGTTACTTGTTATTTTATATGTTTAGATTTTGTTTTTTTTTGGTATTCACACTTTCACCAGGGTTAAATTATTTCCATAAATAAAAAAAGATATAAATACAATATATATTATATATATATAATTTAATATAAAAAATTTAGTGATAGAAAATGAAATACATCATTCTGGGAGACTGCATGATGTATGTATGTATGAATTTTGTATCCATTTTCCCAATAAATGAAATAAAATAAAGTGAAATAATATATTATATTTCCATAATAATTTTTATTTAATATTTTTCATAGGTGTGTGTTTAAAAATTTACATATTACCTTCAATGTAAATCATAAGTTAATAGTAAATCACATTTCTTCGAGAGGCAGTAGTCTGCTGTACACATACACGCCATTATCGCATTCCAATGGAATGTAATGTAAGAAATAATATGTGATATAATTATAAAATAATAATAATGAAATCTTAATTATCATATATAATCAATAAATAAATCATTATATCTAATTGTGAGAATAGGTGGTGGAGAACGAATAAAATCGGTTCGTGAGGCCGTAGTCTTTCTTACTTATGATTGATAATTTCACATTTCAATTGACAGAATTAGAGATGATTGTAGGTCATCACATTAACATATAAAATCTCTTTATATTTTAGATAATTATTTTATTATATCATCATGGTTTAAAAATAATTGAATGTGGTGGAGGGAAAATTAAATAAAAATGCTCCTTGAAGAACGTTACCTCTTCTTCGAGTTCCCCCTCCTATTTTCACCAAAATGCTTCATAGGATAAATTTATGACCAAAATAAGGATTATTTCATTATAGTATGGAATTAATGAATTGACCTGGAAATATATTTTCTGAACCAATCTGTTTTGGAAGTGTGAATATGAGAGGGTATGAGTTTAACTTTTTATGTGAGGTGAGTGGGACACTAGTAATTTTTTAAAAGAGAATGGAGTGAATTTTTTTTCGTGAAATAAGGATTAAAATAAAAAATTACAAAAATAGATAATATGGGTCCTAATATGGCCAAATAAGATGTTTTGGGTATTTTTTGGAACATTTATGAAGCCTTGCATATTTTTAGTATAACCACCAATAAACCCATTTTTACCTTAACCGTGGTAAATAATTTACTTTGCTTTAACAATTAATTATGATAATAATAAATTTCCCTTTATTAGATAATATAAATAACTATTATTCCAAATATTTAATATATTTATCATAATTAAATACATATAAGTGGAAAATATTAATTTAAAATAGAAACTGCATGAGTGAGAAAAATTAGGTTTTTAAGATAAGAACTCTGTAAAAGATTAAAATGTTCTGTTATAAAAATTCATTAAGAAATTGATTCAAATAACCTAAATTTGATTAATATATGTTAAATTGGTCTAATATTACTTTTAAAATTATATCAAAACAATTTTTAGATTATTAAATTCTTTAAAAAGAATGATAATTCTTAAAAAATAGTATTTTTCAATATTCTCCTAAATATTTATCTCCTAAGAAAATTATAAAAAATCCCACCTAAGATAATTTTTACATGGTGCTTACAAAATAAAATTTATTTTCTTCAAATAAATTTTATAAAATTGAAAATTATAAATTTTCAAATATGTACACAATATGTAAAAAAATAGATTTTTAAGAAAAATATTTTTTTCTATAAGAAAAAATAATATTTTACATCATGATAAGATAACAAATAAGACAATTTTCAAATAATAGGTTAGATATATAATATATACATTTTATTAGAATAATTTTCCAAAAATTATTTTTTAATTTATTGGGGCAAAACATTTTTGTTCGAATAAAAATTATTTTCCAGAAAAAGATTCTCTTTATTTGCAAATGCTACATATTTTCATTTATAATTAATTGGTCATCATAGAATTAATTTTATATAAATTTTTAGTCCATATATTTTAATAAGTTAGTTAATCGTACTCATACCCTCTATTACAATGGAGAGACAATAAATATCATATTAAATAACAATATTTTAATAGTTTTTCATATTTAATTCAAAGTTAGTGTTGCATGAAATTCAAGTTAAATGTATTATTTAATGTATAAATAATGAAATAAGTGTTTAAATTAATATTAAATATGAAATATATTAAATTCATCTCAAAAAATTCCAAAAATATGAGGGTTCTATACAACATTCTTCTATCATTATCCATGAAAATTTATTTTGGTTTTTCTCTAGATTCTACTTCTTTTTGTTATCTATTTTCAAAACATAGAAATCAAATTAATTTTTGAAATATTTTATTATTTATGATTCTTAATAGAAAATAAAAATATTATTGATTAAAATGTTGGAAAATAAGAAAATATAACCTAAAAATCAACTATATCAATCCGAGAGTGGCCTTTGAAAACTAACTTGTCTTTATTTCGTAAATCATCACTTTTTTCTTTGAGATTGTTTATAAAAACCCACTTTGTTAGAATGAAATTTCTTCCTTTTAGTATTATAAAAATACCCCAATTGGTATTACTTTCAATATGATGCATCTCCTTTATTTCCATCAATCCATTTAATATTTTGAATAGACTCAGTAACTGTTTATGGATCTTTTTGAGAAATAAGATTGGTTTGATTATCATGCCCAGATATTCCTATAGTTAAGACCAATGATTTATGATTAATAATAATATTTTATGGTTCTATAAACCTCATAAACCTATTATGAGTCAATTTAGGATTGTTAAAAGTACCCATATTATCATTTGTTTTATTTTAATCAATATAAATATTTCGTAGTTAAATTTTAGCATATTCTCCATTCATTTTTTCCAAGAATATATGTGTTGTATCTACTATGTATTTAATAATATACTACATTTTTCTCACCAAAATAATATTTATTTTAAATGGTCCTCATATCAAAAAAATTTACCATCTTGTGTGGCCTCATTCTTCTATACTGCTAGCCACTACCGTAGGTTATATAACCCATGGAAACTCCATCAGCAACCTTTTCTTAAATTTTTCGAGATATAAATATTTTAAATTCATAAATAATGGAAATCCAATAACATTGATGTACATAACATATGGATTATCCTATTACAAAATTTAGAATTTTTTCCATTTAATAAATGTATCAAAATGAATTTATTTTGAATATGAAAAGTTGTGGTCACTACATAACTCCATAAAAACATTGAGAATAAGAATTCTATTAGCCTAGTTCTTCCCCTATCAACCGATATTTAACTTTACCACTCTATTAATCTATTTTTAAGGATATATATGGAGATATACACTAATCTGTGATCCTAAGATTAAAATGGTGGGATTAAAATGAATTTCTTGTGAAATGTCTTCTATTATCAGTTCTCAACATCTTATTATAAACCCCCAAATATTTCCCAAATTCTCTTCTGAATACATTGATTGTATCCAAAAAACTATTAATTCATTTTAAACATCATCTTTTTATTATTGTAAATTTATTATTTAATGTGATAAAATACATATCTATTTCAGGTTATTGATGTCTCACTGGAACATATATGTATGAATGAATCAATTCAAGTATAATTTTACACTAAATATATACTATATTAGGACATTAATGTATCGCATACCATTTTAACATGTTTCCAATATATATAATTTTTTTATAGTTGAGAAAATTAAATTGACACATCACCCTTTGAAATATTTGTCAAATTTCTTTGACTAGGATGGCCTGGTATTCTATACCACGATTTACTCTCATCATTTTAGAAAAAATAATTGAAATCATCTAAATTTTTAATTCGGAACATGTTTCCACTGATTATTTCCCCATTTTTTATAACACTGATATTCAGTTAGTCTTTTATAATGACATAATTACTCTATGAAATGACATAATTCCCATCATCCCAAAGTTAAATAATACTAAAAAAATTATTCTTTATCCCATAAATAAACAAAATATCACTGAACAATATTTTTGGGATTAAATCTTAGTATTTCCTAAATATGTTATCATTAATGTTTTCATTAAAAAAAGTAACAATAAAATTTATCATGTTTTCAATGCTCTTAATGATTTTAATCACCTATAATATTATATTAAACCCATTACCATGTATCCATTTCTTATATATATATTTATTTAAGAGACTCCTAAAAAAGAAGTGACATCTTATTGTTTTCTCCCCTTTATACCTTCTTATATCATGTATCATTGTTTTTATTTTCTCAAAAATTGTTTCTAATTTTCTCGAGTATACTCCCCATTAAGTTATACCAAATTTTAATCCAAATAAATGTAATATTTGGTCAATAAAGATATATTTTTTCATATAGGATTCATAATAATAATAATAACATTTAAATGTTTATTTTAATGAAATTGATGTATCTATCTATGAATTACTAATTGTTTTATGTATACTAAAATATTTCGTGGGAATTTACCTAAGAGAAATTTTACTACTTGATCTATCCCAACATCCTATGATAATTATGTTTTATTAATAAATTTTTTATTAGTCTAAATTTTATGAAATATAACTTTAGAATCAATGATAATAACCAAAATTTATTTAACATTATTTTGGTTCACATGTGTAGATTTAATAGAGTATGTTGATAAACCATTCTCAAAAGTTTTTAATGACTCTTTATTTATTTAAATAGTATTATTATTGTCATATATTATCATCAATAAGACCATTTTATAATCAATAAACCTTTATTATGACTAGTTTCATTCCTCTTATTTTACAATTTATTTCTCCTAAAAATCATTTATCATTTTCTTTTATTCAACAATTTTCACATTGAGAATTTTTTGTTCAACAATGATGTAATTTTTGTCATTATGATATTCATTTCTACCATTATTTAATATATCAGTCCATTTATTTATAAACTTTTTCCCTCTTAAGTTTTGTTTTTTTGGTAAAATCAATTTTTAAGCTCATCTTTGTGCATGTTCTCAGTGTAAGTCCCATATCTTTATTATTTATTACAAGAGGATTATTTTTGGTTTTCAACATGATCCTCGATATTTATAAAAAAATTATAGTTTCATATTTTTATTGAATATTGGTTTAAGAGTAGTCACCCTCCCACTTTCTTAACATTATAATTATATTTCTTCTTATCAACATATACTTTCACTCATCAATCATCTTTACTTCTATAAAGCTCTTACCCAATTTCATCTTCTATATTATCTCTTTATGCTCTTCTTATTCATACTTATCACATGTATTATTATTAAAATAATTTATATAATTCATAATTCAATCACATTTGTCTCACTTTTGTGGTATATTTTATTTATACATTCCATTTCCTTCCTTAAAATTAATTAAGATGAGATATATTTCTGCATCATATTTTTCATCCATTTTAGATCTTGAGGATGAATAATATTAAATTTTTTTTAGGATTTATATTTTCATATATTTAAAAAATTCAATTTATCATCTTTTATTTTTATCTTAAGAAAAATTATCATTTCACTACTGATAGTAAATAATAAAATTATATTTCTCACCAAGATAAATAACTTCCCTATAATAAAGAAAGGAAATAATTTCATGAAATTATTTTATAAATATTTCATAATAGATTCTTGAAAATTGTTGATTCTTCTAATGATTCCATATAACCATTGATATTTGTAAAAATTTTATTCACACATGTAAAAGGGTCATCAATAGTCTCACTGTCATCTATTCAAATACATCAGTCATTTCTCCCGAATTCAACAATATTTATTTTTTTCATTTGAAATTACTTTTAAGTATATTTTCAAAAATATCCCTTGTTTCTCTGGTAGTTTTTATTCCCAGTAAATTTCTAAAAAAATTTCAAGATAATTACTTTAGAATTACATCCATTTTATTTTCAATGACCTATAAATTACATTTGTCAAAATAATTCATGGGAGGATCTACCTAGAATGATGAAAAAACATTATAGAATCATTAAAAACATTTAGGACCACATAATAACTATAAGTAATTTTCCTTTTATTTCGTACATGAAAATTATTTCTATAGATTTTAGGTATACCTGTGTGATTAATAGAATTCTTTATTATGTCATTATGTTCAGAAAATATACAATTAGTAAGGGGGAATGGATTTTTTATACCCCTTGAAATGAAAAAATAATTAGATGTGTAACATTGAGAAGTGATAATTGGATTAGTGTCACTAAAATTTTCAATTTATCATATATTTGAAATGAAACTCAATGATTAGATAAGATTAGTATTCACTCAAGTCATCAATTTCTCACATGTATACAGTATGTAAAGAATTATATATAGAACAAAATATATTTTTAAAATGTTTTCCCAAAATATGATTTACTATAACATTGATGTGTTAAGTTCAAGTCTATTAATGATGTGTTTCACTAATATCTTAAATTTAATACACAAGTGGAAGGTATCATCTTTATCCTTGAAATTTATCCCAATACTTATAGACTCTCGCTAGTTCCCTATATTGGATCCATGCACATTATAACAAGCGATAAAAACAGTATCAAGAAGATAACCATTGAACTATAGGATGATTCAAAATAAAATATCAACCTCTATGAATCATTTATAATGATCCCCAATAAATCTATGTTTACTATGTTCAAATATACAATTTCTCACAATATTTAGATATAATAAAATATATCATACATAAACTAAATCTAAATAACATATATCTTCTATATTATTGCTAATATGAATAATAAATAAATTATTATTTATCTAACCTCATATCCATTCCATATTCCTTGCGTTCTTTGTGAATCAATTAAATATTCAAAGTTGAAGAATTTTCTAAAAAATAGACACAAAAGGGGTTCTATAATATTCTTTCAATTGAAATGGTTAACATTATTCTCTAAAATAGTACACCTATTAATTGATCATTTAGATTTGATCCTCATGATCCTAAACTCAATTTTCATAATTTTTCTCACATTCTCTGTAAATCTAGTCATACTAATTTATCATTAATTTCTCCACCTATAATCTCTATTAAAGATGTTCAAATCATTATATTTTAAAATCCTAGAATAATCAAGTAGTGATTATCTAAATTTTATTATCATTTAATTCTCAATATTACATTGCTTGAATAATATATTAAACACTATAATCTTGATATTTAATACAAAAATAAATTTTAACCTCATTTGAAATAATAACATTAGAATTATAATTCAGGAAATATTATCATATATTTAATAATACTGCACTTCTATGAGTAATTAATTACCTTGATGTATATTTTGGGAACTCTTGTTTACCATTACATGAGATTCTTTTTACCCTTAAATTTCTCCTAAAATGGTCATTTTCCACATATATATTAGTTTGGAAGCTCAAACAAATCCTCTTAACAACTAGGTTACACATATTTTGGTACTAGAATATATATATTACCTATATGTGTTTCCTTTTACTCAATTTTATCTTAATAAAATCTCACAAATTCATTATATTCTTCATTTAACCGATACATATCCACCTATTAAATATTCATTATGAACAAATAATTTTTAGTCAATCATTGTATCATAGTGTGGATTTTTTAGTTTATCAATTCTCATTATTCCCTCTAAGTAAATATAAACATCCCTCTGAAAAATTGGATAAAACTTATGAATCACTAAATTTATTTTATCATATTATAGTATTACTAGATAATTTTACAATTTATGTAAGTAAGGTCAAGGAATATTTTATATATCTAGAATAATTTAAAATTTAATATTATATACTTAGTAAAAGTTAAATAATAGAAATATGTAAATATTATATCATAAAAATTCATCAATAATATGAAACTTATAATTTAACAAAACACTTTTCTCGACACCTTAAACTAACTCAAAAGTATTCTAAATAAAATTCATTGATTATCATGCTTGGATAAAAATAAAAAATACACTCACTCAAAAATTCCAGAGCTTATTCCAGTTGAATAATAAAGATTATTGACATAGATCTATAATATATATCTTAATGGTCTGAGACATGAGATATATTTATAGTTATTTAACACAACATTAAAATGAATAAGTATAATATCATAGTTAAGGAATGAAATTAATATAAAATTAAACTCAAATGATATTATATTGGAAAAATGAATAATGAGGGGAACATGTAATGTTATCATATACATTGATTTTGTTTCTGGATGAGAATATAGTGTAAAATAAAATAAAAATTTTGAAAATAATTTTCAAAAAATTTTGTGATGTTGTCATAAAAACTGAGAATTAATACACTTTTAGGAATCATTTTCAATGGGTTTTAAAATTTATTTCCAGTAATTATTTTAATAATAAAATTTCACAAAAATGGAACATGGAATTTAAATTGAGATCAATGAGATGAGACTTGTAGAAAATACGGATCCTGAAAAATATTCCCTTTATAATCTATATAGGTTTTGAATTAATGAAATCAGAATAAGGTAAGAATGAATTCATGAATCCTGAAATGAATATGAAAATATATAATCATATAATATATTAATGAATCATATTACATGGTTTATTAAATAATTATTTAGATATAAGAAGAATAAATAGTAATGAAAAATATAAAAAGGTAAGGTAAGAAGAAAACATTGTAATTTAAAAATATTGGAAATATATAATACAAAATTTTAACACATGTGGGATATGATATATAATATATGATTGAGAATATAATGATAATACATTTAATGAAAGATGTTTTGAAAGAGTAAACCCCATAACCGGAGTCATGGATTACTTATTTTCCCCTCTAATGTCATACCATGAGCATATTTTTCTTTATTATGTTATTTACTTCTTGGTAATTAATATTGATTATTATTTTTAGATATAGTCCCCAATTTTATTTTATAAGTGTTTTCAATCTATTTTTATCCATATGAATGATTTGGGGAGAAAATATGTAGTCGGGGGATGTATTGGGTGTTTTTAGTTCTTTTTTTTATAGTTTTTCATGAATCATCCACACAATGTTTGGTAAAAAAATGGGAGAACAAAAAGTAATTTTGAATCTATATGGGGGAGTCTAAGACCTAAAACATGAAATGAAAAAATTTAAAAGAAATCGTGAATCAATCATGTGAGGGTGTCTCTCATTTTGAAATACATGAATGGGAATGTTAGCATAAGGAAACATAGAACATGTGGAAAGACTATATGAGGGTTCATGGATTTTGAAAGATGGATCATGGTTGGTGCATGGTTTTCAAACCATGCAGCCAATCAATGTGAGACAATAGTTTCATTACAATATAGTGTGTAGGGTTGGTGTACTGTTTGGTAAACCATTTGGCCTTACAATGCGGTTTTTACATATTTTCATAAATATGAAATTAAAAGTTGTACACTCGTATATTTTAACACCTTTTCATACCATATTCGTCCCATTTATTTTTGGTTCATGATGGGGATCCCAATCCCTTCTCTTTTAGATCCCCTTCCACCTTGAAAGCTCCTTCATTGGATCTGGGTGAGTTTTCTATGGGTTTTTTGTGGTTTTCCTCCAATTATCTCAATTCCCCCTTACCTCATTATTTTTTTCTTGTATCCATCATGATAAAAATCTATAGAAAATAAAGATATGTTGTGTTGTGTCTTATTTTGTTATAGGTTATGTTGTTTATCTCTTGGGATTATATATTCCCTCTCTCAGAGTTTAGTCACATTCACTAGTCATTGAGGTAGGTGTTTCAATCCATTTACATTCTAAAACATACCGTGTGATTATTTATCATCCATAAATGAATTTTAATTATTTTTTTAGCTATTTAAGTGTATTATAATGAATTTTTATAGATTCAAATAATTGTTGTTTGAAGTAAAATTGGGGTTTTGAAATATATTCCAAACTATTCCTATATGTATCAATTATATATACATGTAATGTGTTTGATAAAATAAAAAATTGATTTTGAAATGAATTTGGGTGATTTAAAATGATGTTTTTATATGTGAATACTATATTAACTGGGGATAGAAAGTGTAATTTCATTTTGTGTAGGATTTTGGCCTCTTTATTAATTTGGTGAAATGTGAAACCTCTTGTGTTACATTATGATTATCCCTGGTACATATTTAATTAAACTGTGGACATTAATATGGATTCGGTTAAACATAATGGTTTTATATTTTCATGTCCATAGGTGCATGAGGTGTGAATATAGGTGTGTTCATGTATATAAATTGTAAATTCAAAAGAATATTTATTATCCTGAAATCCAATTTATCCTCAAATGTTTTCTAAATTTCATATTTTTTAATAATGATTAAATTTTTTTCAAATGTATCCAATATGTGATTTAATACTTTATTTATTAAATCATGCATTAATGGCCCATTTTCAATCCTAGAATTCCTATTTGAAACCTTGGAGGTTATGTTTGGATACCACCTTAGTTCTGACAAATGGTTTTAGATTAAATGTATTTTTATTGTTCATAGTTTCATATTTCCAATACCAATGCCTATTTTTTAAAAAATTTACATCTATTTGAAGAATAATTTACTAATATCATGTACTCGAATCCATTTTTCACTTTAAAATTATTCTTAGAATTTTTTTTAAAACACCCAGTCTGTGTAGGAAAATTTGAAATTTGAAAAATGTTTTACATTCTATAGGAACTAGAATGGTTTTCCACCAGCTGGTAAGGTTCTGCACATTGATAGTGAAATTGAATTTATAACCTATTATAGTTAATGAAAAGTGTTTGATGTCCTCCTCACTTTTCAAATACATTAAATCACAAGATCCTAGATGTCATCTATAGGGTCGAGAGACGGTTACTATCTATTTCGCGATGATATGGGTAGACCCCCCATGGAAGGAGATAGAAATGTTTGGTGTTTCACTTGTGTTAGGCTAGTAGGGAAGTTATGTTGGCAATTCACTATAGACTGCATCACACATAAGCAGATGGCTATGAATAGAGTATGAATGGGATCGTCTCTAGGGATGTTTAAGACATTCCCATGAAAATGTACATTTTATGTTCTAATATTTTTCTATGGTAACATATTTTTTTATTATTCTTAAATGAACCTTGTTTTTTCATTTTCTTCATATATATTCATTGGTAATTTATTATTGATATACTATGTTTTTTGTGTTCAGTTCAAGTTTGACCTAGCATGTTGGTGAAAAAAATTGTATCATAACTAATACCCAACTAGAAGGGAATTGTTCTTTAATGGGGGTGAGTGTAACACTTTTGGAATCATGGGTCGTAAAATGATACATATTATCAACCATTTCTAGAAGGTAAAACTTTATTTTTGTGATTCTACCTGATTATAAATCTAGAGTTAACCATGTTGGGCCTGATGTATTGATTAGGATGGGTAACCTTGTGAGTATTTTCTAAGGGTATGGGTGTGTGGGAATAGAGAAAACAAAAAGAACATGTGTTTTCCTGCAGGTATATTCATTAGTTTTATAAGTGACCTAGGTGCACATTATCATATGATGTTATAGGAAGGAAACCAAGGTAGAATAGGAAACCCAAAGGGTTAGATGAATAGGATCTTATTCTTGTCCTTCATCTTTTTGTTTTTTTGGTTATTTTTTATCTCATTTTTGAATGGATATGGATGTTTATGTGGACATTATGAATCATGGTTTGATATGGTGTTTATTTTGAGTTTCCATTTTTGGGATATTCTCACGTTGGGTGTTTTTTCCATGCTTTCTAGCTTCAAAAAATGGTTGAGAGAGACATAATCCACATTTCATATTTATTATAATTTAAGATGTTTGGATGTGTCTTGTAGAGTTAAGTGGTCACACTAGTGTTAGTTTATTTATTTAGTTTTGATTTTATTTTTGAGGTTTTTGGTTAGGGTTTTTTTAAGTCACAATTGTTTTATTCATTGTAAAGGGCTTTTGAGTTTATTGGGGAATAAATATTTTATGGTGGTAATAATTTTCACACCCAGACCTTGGTTTTGTTTATTATTATATTTTTTTCTTGGGTAATAATCATTCCAATGTTTTTCAGATTGAGTTTCTTATTAGAATTTAATATTTTTGGTGGTTTTAGTATATTATGTCTCATGCAGAGTCAATGTTCATGTTTTGGGGAGAAACTATTTGACTGGATGATGTAGAGGTATTTTATTATCCATTTGGTTATTTAAAATTTTATATTTCATGGTTTATGCATGAACTAGCATAAACCATGAGAAACAATTGATAATCTATATAGATAACATGGTTTGTCAGAGTACTGGATCATGGCTTATGAATGTTCAGAGAAAACAATGTGGAATGTGATGTAATGGATTATATCATTTCAGTTGACCCGAGTTGTATAGTGGGAACATGATTCATCAAACCATGTGTCGAAAACTTGTTTGGATACTTGTCCTCTATATGTTTGAGTACAATTTTCTCATTGTTTTCAATTCATATATCCAAACAATGCATGGCTCTAGTGTCCCTCCAATAGTGTACACACGGTTCAGACAAGGCTTGGTAAACCATGCAGCCTAATCATGTGGTTTGCAAAGATTTTCAAAATCCCGAAATTCTATATTTTCCCTCTGACCCACCCCATTTTTTTGTCACATGATGGGTGTCTCAAACCCTTTTACATTGGATCCTCTTCTAATATTGAAGCTCCTTCAATGATTGTTGGTATTTTTTTCTTTGGATGTTGGGTACTTTCATCCTCTTCTCTCATTCCCCTCATTGTTCATTTTTCTTCATGGATTGGGGTCTCTCTTGGTCGAACCCTAGAAGAGGGTATCTAATTTTGGCTTGTGTTTTCATTTTATCTTTGATGTGTAGTGTTTCTCTGGGGCATAGATCATCCCTCTTATAACGTTTTCTGGAATTTGGACACCATTTATGTTGGTTTATACCTCTATTCAATGTTCAAAATATTCCATGTTATTATTTAGCTTTTCTAAATGTATTTTGATCATTTGAATTGTGATTAAGGTTTCTTATGATGAATTTTTATGGATTTATGTTTTGTTCATTTGATAGAAATATGGTTTTCTAAATGATTTTCCATAGTATACCTAAATACATCAAATGTAAATTTATGTACTTTGTTTGATAAAATGTTGAGTTCCCTTTAAAATGTAATTGGGTTCTTTAAAATGATATATGGATTTATTCGTTTTTGATGAAATTTGGCTGGACTGTTGAATTTTGATACATGTGGGTTTTAGCCTCTTAATGAATTTTGTGTTATGTGAAACTACTTATGTTACATTTTGATCCTACCTTGTGCTTCCTCAATTAAACCCTATACATTAATATGGGTTTCTATATTTATGATGGTTTGATATGTGAATCTCTATATGTCCATGAATTGTATATATATACATTTCTATGAATATAAATTTTAAATTCTGTAGAATTACCATTTTCTTAAAACCCGTTTCATTCCTAAAATGATTTCTAAAATTCTAATTTTTTTCCAAATTTTTTCATAGCTTTTAAATATTTCCAAAATGATGTTTTGAATTTTATTTTATAAAACACTCTTTCAAGGCACATTTGGAATTATAGAGGGCCTATTTGGAACTATGACTGTTGTGTTTGGATACCACCAATTTTTGGGAAATTGGTTTTCTTGAAAGGTTTTTTATACTTTGATATAGAATTGTATTTCAGATGAAAATGTTTTTTTGGTACCTTTGGACTTCCATATAAATAATTATTGGTGATTCTAAAATAATAATACCTTATTATCAGTTTGGTTTCATTCTTAGAAAATGTTTTAAAGTAGACATGATGTGTGGGGCCAGATGGAACTTCAACAATGTTTTTTATGTTATGTGAACCCCCATTATTTTCCTACAGTTAGTGTGGATCCTCTAATGGATGGTGTTAAGAAGTGGATAAGGAGTGGATTTTGTATCATGTTGTGGTTACCTCCAAGAATGGGATAACCTCCTCACATTTCCTCTATATTAACATACTGGGATCCAAAATGTCATCTAGAGGGTTAATAGACAGTTTATGTCTAATTATTGATGATATCGAATAGATACCCCAAGGTAAGAGAAAGGATATGGTAGCTGTAGAACTAGTTGTAACATAACATAAAATACAAGTTGGTGATAGAATTTGGCCCATACCACATGCTGAAAATTGGATCCAAATCCAAAATGTATTGTGTAATGTCCCAAACATGGAGGCCACTGTACTCGGTGCCCCATGTTTGGTCATCATATAACCTCAAGTGCGCCTCCCCATACCCCGTAGGCTACAGAATAGTAGCGCGAGTCTAAGGTGGTATATGGGGAGACTATACCAACTTATCATATTAAATCCACAATATAAGTAACAAAAACTGATAAATTAAAAATAGGAACAACAATATAAAATATATAACAAAACCGAATAAGTGACCATGTATACATTCTATAGAAAACTATATGGATTAAACTACATGTTAGACAGTTATAAAATATTATCCAAGGATAAAAACAGAACAATTATCTGAACCTAGACCCAAGTCCCAACCTCATCCTAAATTCCATGTTCCAACCCATCATCCCATGTACAACCTAACATTTGGTCCCTACTCTGAACAAGCACCGGAAAAAAATAATGTTTTTTCGGGTAAAAATGTTTCATGGCGGCCTGAGCAGGGTGTGAGTACAACTCAATAGTCTACCACTAATGGTGTTTAAATAAATAGTTAGTCTGTACAAATAATATGTAGGTAACAATTAAAATGAATAAACAAGGAAACAAGGGAAACATTTAGGTAGTGATCTTGTTTTTATTTTACAAACTATGTTCTCTAGATTAAACTGACAACAACTAACATAGGGGTATAATCTAAGGAAAAAAGTTGGAAAATGAAAACTTAACCACAATGTATTTAACTAATCACAACTCATCACATACCCATTAGTTATAATATACATTAAATAATCCATTTCATAATTATGTCTATTTCATCCCGTAGGTTATCCTCATTACTAAATTCATCTTCATTTCATGTCCCATGGGTTAAGCATTAAATCATTTTCCCTATAGTCAAAGACATTAAATTACCATGAAAAAGGGAATAATATGAGTCCCTACCTCACTAGGGTTAACCACATCATAAAAAAACATTATCCTCCCCTCGAAGCCTCATTCTGGGTGGATTAAACCCATTAGGTGAACATAGCTCTATCCTCGTCCTTAACCCGTTAATTGTGTGGTGGATTTTATATCATCAATCCAACTAATCCTATGTGTGTAGAACCTTAGTTAATACCCCACACAACAAATCCATGTGCACATTGATATCCATATTGGGTTAGTTTAGAGCATTAGTCCAACCCGACCAATAGCAGGAGACTCATCCCATTATCCCACACCAACATACCAAAACCTTATTTACCCAATACACATTATCAAGCATGATATAAAAAACAAGGGAATTTTTATTACTCTGTAACCCATTAATACCTTTCTATTTTAATTACATTTCGATTTATCCAAATTCTTATTCCTTGTGCCTAACTCATTAATCATTTCACTGATTCCCATATATTAACCCATTTATGATATTCAATAATTTACATATGTCAACTCAATTAACCCATTCATCATTTCCCATGTACTATCCACTTATTCATTTCCAGTACAAATGAAAATCCATTGGGCACATTCACATTAATCCCAATTAGCCCATTTCCACATTATGTCGAACACGCCTTATACTATATCATAATCCAAGCTCATTCATTGCATAGTTATGTTCATAATGTTCATACCAATTCAATGTGATTGTTATGGGTTTTATCCCACTATACCTTTCATCCATTAAATTACTATATTCCTATCAGTCCTTCTAAAGCTACATCATGGAAATAAATACAAGTCAAAATACTCAATTAAATCATCTTGAAATCACCATTTGAAATAAGTTCTTACTATTTTAAAACTAAAACTTAATTGGGGATTTAATTTCCATTTAAACCATTAACAACAACCATTAAACCATATTCACAAAAGGGAACCTTTTCATCAATTCAAACACCATTTTGAATCTTGTAGAAAACCCCCTCCAAATCATTTTACATTAATAAATAAAAAATTCTGGTAAAAACCCTAAACATACCATAAAAATCATTTCAAATCATTTCTATAATTTAAAAAATCCAAATTATAAGTTTATTAAATCAATCCATTAACCGTACACATACAACAATTTCATTTTCACCACCCAATATCCCTCATAATACCCCTATCTCAAGGGTTACTAGTTTTTTTCACCAATTACAAGGGTTTGACTTACCCCATGGGTTGCCCTAGGTCTAGTCAGACATCATCGATGAACCCAATAAGGACCATGAAGGATACATCTCCTCAATATGGGGTCTAATTACCATTTCATAACCCAAGACATCAAAGCACAACTTGGTAGTGAGATAAAGAAACTAAATGAAAACATAAGACGTCAAGACTATGTGAGAAAACTTAAACACCACCTACCTCATTTCCATTGATAAATTCTTTCTTAATCTCCACCCTTGATTTGAACTCAAACACTTGAGAAATACAAAATCAATAATCTTTTTGAAATGTGAAGGTTTTAGGGCTTCTGAGTTAGGGGATAGATTCTACAAGCCCTAATCTGGAAAATTGAGAAAAGATGAGTATTAGGCTCATTTGGATCCTTAATTCACACCCAAACATTCTCAAAGTACACAAAATTGATTCTGAACCATCCATGGAGGTGGATGGGATACTTGTTAATTACCTACGGTAGAGTGGGTTGAATTATAAGAAAAATAAGAGAAGGATTTAAAAATACTAAGACAGAGAAAATGTAATTATTCATCTTTTAATGGGGAGCACAGTTTAGTTGCATGGTTTTCCAAAACCATGCACAAATAGGGTGCAAGACATTGTCTGAGGGATGTTGGGATTCATGGTTACCTATAGGTAACAACAAGGTTTTGAAAACTATGTGGTCACTATGCACTATCCCTCTATCACAAATTGATCTCATATAACGACTCATCCTCCAGCAACACTTCTAATAATTTTCAAGCCCTCAAGACCAAAAATATTAGACCTCTAAATATAAATCAACTTCACCTTTCATGTTTATCCCCAAACAAAAAAATTGTGCAAGAATGATCAAACGAAGGAGAAATTCCTTCCCTAAAAGATGTTCCCTCACTAGGTCCCATAATCACAATATGTTTCTCCTAGAGGACAAATCTACATTAACTAATCATTACTGACACCAATCAAAAAAGAAATTTATTATCAATGCTATTAAACTAACACAAAAAATATTCTTACTAGAATCTATATTATTGTAGAATAACCATTTTGAAC
The DNA here is from genome assembly GCA_963277665.1 of Viscum album. NCBI lineage: Eukaryota > Viridiplantae > Streptophyta > Magnoliopsida > Santalales > Viscaceae > Viscum > Viscum album. The sequence continues at coordinate 144,546 of CAUJRU010000261.1, read as the reverse complement.
ACTCCATGTATAATCCACTTCACCATTCATGGCCCAAATCGCTTGGTTCCCTCTCAACTAGATTCTTTTGAAGAACTAACAGTGATCCATGAAGACCATAATTGGATTAAAAATCCATAGTTTAACAATGTATCATGACAAACCCTGATCCGACACTCATAGACCAACTAACTCAGTTAATTTCAAACATCTATAAATTATAACTCAAATCTACTCACTATTTAGAGATACTAAACATTTCATTACCCCAGAAAACTATCATCACCAAAACTGATCAACTAAGATTACTTTTACCCAAGTCCATTAAAACTGAACCACTAGCTACAAAATTAATTGACAGAACCTCAACATAACCCCAACATAACTCAACTTTCACAACAAACCCAAACATTCAAATGTCCATAAAAACACCCTCTATCACTGGAATTCACAACTCTTCAAAACATTTTATGCTCTACATCACCCTCAACACATCTCTGACATGAAAACTTATATTTCCTTTAAAACTAAGCAGAGATTAATTCCATCAATCAGATCGATTCACCATCACAACCATAACTAACCTAGTCTCCCCCCTAAATAACAAGAACATGCACCTAATAGGTTTCTCATTTTCGTCTCGAGTTCACTGCTTCCACATCCCAACCTTCTACACACATCCATGACATAACATTATTATCCCTAGCTTAGGAGTATCATTGTCACCACTTTCATCAAGTGATTTCGAGCTTGATGGATTCACGCCCTATCATAAGTTGAACCCCATAACATAGAAGTGTCCATTTAGCTCTCACCAGAATGAAAAATTAAACATCACTCACTACTCATTCCAAGATTTGGAGAACAATACCCATGAAATTTTCCAATACCCGTTCCACATAGATAACCTCTATGTAACCGATCAATGGTGTACTCCCCCACCAAACGGCTCCCAAAAACATACCGCTTCTTGAGAATATCCTCAAAGGTGTCCACATCAACCCTAACTAACTCATTACTCTATGAATAAATTTAAATCCTTCTCAGTGCATCAAGATTATGCCAAGATATTAGGCATGGTGGCCATTAGTTAAAAGTACGCCAAGAATTTGTTGATGAACACCACCATAAATATCCACTATCTCTATCACCTCTTACCAAGAGGGAACCTCTTCCTACCAAAGGTCTTGAGTTTCCCAATCCACTGATGTCTTATCCCCGCTTGTACACTATAGCTCAATTAGATATTCTAACCCATCTCACATCAACTTCATGATAGATTTCCATGTGTGTGTTACCCAATATCCCTTTTGGCACCATTATCATCACCCTACACGATTTCTTCATAGATATTCCTTCTAGCCAAAACAGATATGCCATGAATCATTCCATTTTACCACATCCATAAAGTTTATCGCACTCTTCTTTTACCCAAAAACCCATATCTTGTTTGAATGGAATGCACATGAAAACTCGTCCAATATATTCATCAGACCCAATTCTTATTAAAAATCTTACCCAAAAACCACTACTCTAACGAACAAACCAACCGCGCTTCTATCACCCTTTCCTTATCCTCCCCAAACCAACATTTCTTCCTTCATAAAACTCGATCAACCATAGGTTCTTGTTTCCTAAATAACCACCCATTCAAAACCATCATGACAACCACATTTTGGCGCTTAGCTGCTTCACTAAGGTGAGTCCAAGGCATAACTATGAACTTCTATCAAGTTTGATGGAACGTAACACACATTGATTCCACCTCCGATGTAACCATTTGTTCTTCACACTCCACGGCAGAAAAAACCATGGGATGTCCTACCTTGATGATACCCCTGATTTTCCATGAATATCACCTTATTTCCACATCTTCATATGAATCTCCCAAAACCATTAACCTTTACAGTTACTCTCTAGGTAAATCTCAAACTAGGAAAAAGTATACATGTTCCACTACCATGGTCCAATGTGTCTACCTCTGTTGAACGCACCAAAAATAACCAACTCTCCATCCGACCTCTCTTACATGTAATCTTCATAAACAAAATGGTACCATCTTCCCAAACTAGAGACACATCAATAAAAGTACATTGGATCTCTCCAATCCATACACACAAATCTCAAAAAACTGGATACTCACGACGATCATCATAATTCGTGTTCCAAATAAACTATTCCTAGCCTACCAAACAAACACTAAATCTAAATCCCACACCAAGGTTACCCTCACATGCACACTGCCACCTTGAACCGAATGCCCACTATAGAGTCCAAACATGATTCACATGGTCTCAAAACTATGACACTCTACTAATCAAACCACTTTAACTACATTTCAATTACCAACACAAGGGAAAATCACCACTGGAATCCCTAAAGGTTCCATTTATGTCCCATTTACCCACTTAATCAACCTTGCCATTATACCAACTATTTAACATCTCAATGATTTTATTTTCAACACCCAAAAATTTTACACTATCAAAAAACTTTCTTACAGGCCCATCGTTTTATAAAATCCTAAGATTTTTTAAAATTACATTTCAAGAATTATTTTCTTAAAAACCCAAGTATTAAAAATTTTCTGAAACATTTTAATTCTACATTTACACAATAATTGATTCCTTCAATTCCACTTTTTATATCTATTTGGTTTATGATCATGTCATTCACATGTAAATCACAAAAAATATATAGATGACCTATAGATCTTATGTGCATAGTGTGATGCATGAAATCACACACCCTCTCGTATTACATTGGCATAAGAGATAAAAACTCAGAAATCAATATGTTCACATCCAAGCATGCCACCCAAGGTGGAAATATCAACCAAATATAAGAGAATAATACAAACAATCATTTCCCACCCCATGAAACATGGGTTTCCCCTCATACATGGGGCTGTATCCACCCATGCATGAGCTCATTTCTAAGTCTCGATAAACACCTAGACTCCTATATACCAATCCAAAATAGTAGGAAAATTGATGACCTCCTATGATATGACTTTTTAACATCCCTAACCTAGAGTCCACTATAATTAATACCATGATTCAGGTCTTAATGTGACCTTAGGTATGCCTACCCACAGACCAGAGGATAATGACTAGCAGCGCAGGTCTATGGAGGGATATGGGGAGACTATACCCAATTATTAGAGTGAATATAAAGATGTAGTAACACAAATAGGTAAAATAAACAATAGGAGAAACAATAGACTGCTTGTAAAAAAGCCTAATAAGTAACCATGGACACATGATATATCCAAATCTAGAGAGTAAAATAAATTTTAGATAATCAGACTACATAATCGATGAAAAAAATTAAAAAATACTCTGAACATTGAACCGAGTCCCATCCCTGTCTTAACCTCCATACTTCAACCAGTCACTCCATGAACAATATATCAACTGGTCCCAACTTTGATCCATTACTAGAAAACAAGTAACATCTTCTCAGGTTCTAATTTTCCATGATAGACTGAGCAGGGTGTGAGTATAATTAAGTATGACACCACTATTGTTTTCTAAAGAAATAAAACTTCTGTGAAAAGTGTTTATAGGTAATAAGTAAAATGAATAAATAATGGAACAATAAAAACATTTACGTATTTATCTAATATTCAGTTTACCCATTATGTTCTCTAGAGTAAAAAAATAACTAACATAGGGGTTTAAGCCAAGGAAAAATGGTGACACAAACACTTAACCAAATGGTACTTAATTAATAATAACTCTTCACATACCCATTATATAAAATATTCTTTTAATCCATTTCATAATTACTTCCATTTCATCCCATAGGCTACCCTTAATACTAAATTTATCGTTATTTCATGTTCCATGGGTTGGGCATTAAATCATTTACCCTATGTCCTAAGTCTGTAAATTACCATGAATTAGAGAATAATCCATTTTACAATCTCACTAGGTCAAACCACATCACAATAACACTTTATCCTATCCTTAGAGCCTCAATCTGGGTGCAATGCAAGTATTAAGAGATTAAAATTCTGCCCCCTTCCCAAACTTGTGCATTATATTTTGGAGTTTAGAGATCAGTCCAACTTGAACTATGGCAATAGAACCTCACCCAATACCCCCACACTACCAAGCCATGTTCTCATGAATATCCATCTAGGGGTAGGTTAGAGCATCAGTCCAACCCGACCTGTGGGAGGTGCCTCCAGCCTTTATCCCACACCAACATAACAATACCATATTTAACCAATAAAAATAATCAAACACAATTAAAACAAAAAATTGTAATTTATATTATTCCATAACCGATTAACACCTTTCCATTTACATCACCTTACCATTTATCCCAATTCTCACTCCTTATGCCTAACTCATTAAGAATTTCACTAATTCCCATACATTATACCATTTAACATATTCAACAATTTACATATGTCAAATCACTTAACACATTTCTCATTTACCATGTATTAACCACTTATGATTTTCATGTAAAAATGAAAATACCTTAGGAATATTCACATTAATCGTGATTAACTCATTTTCACAATATGTCAAACACCCCCTTATGTTATATCATCAAACAAGATAATTAATTATATAGTTATTTTCATAATCATGTTAACATGACAACAATATTATTATGGGTTCTATCCCACTGGACCTTATATACTTTATATTATTATGGTCTCATCATAACTTTATAAAATACACCATGGAAATAAACCCAAGTCAAAATACTCATTGACATCATCCTGAAATCTTCCCTCTAAACATGGGTATTCCTCTTTGAAAACTAAAACATACCCCAAGTATTACATTTCTATCTCTACAATTCAAAAAAAACTATTAAACCATTTTCACAAAATGTATCCTTTTCCCCAATTCAAATTCAATTCTAAATCTCTTGGAAACCCCCTTTTTATAAATTTTTAATTAATAAATAAAAAATAATCTAAAATTCATAAATGTACCCTCAAAATAATTTCAATCCCTTTCAATGATTTGCAAAATACATACTATAATTGTTTTAAATCAATACATTTAACATACCCACATATTAATTTCATTTTCACTACCCATTATCTCACATAATACCTTGATCTAATGGTTTACTTTTTTTTAGCAATTAAAAGGGTTTGGCTTACTCTATTGGAAGACATAGGTTCGGTCTCACATCATTGATAAACCCAACAAGGTCCTCAAAGGGTATCTCTCCCCAATTTAGGATCCAAATAAAATTTCATTGCCCAATATATCAAAAAACATCACCGTAGATAAATAACTCAATTAAATACACACATAACACATCAATACTTTGATAGAAATAATAAAGACCACTCACCTCATGTCAGTTGATGAATGATTTCATATTCTCCACCATAAATTCAAACAAAATCATATAATAAATACCAAAACTAAAATCCACTATAAAGGTGATGGTTTTCAGATTAATAAGGAAATTTTTAATTCTATAATCCATAATACCAAGAATATAGAAATAATAAGTGATAGGCTTAACCAGATCATGGAGTCACAACCAAACACACAACAAACGCCTAACAATCGAAGGAGAACAATCCATGTGGGAGGAGGGGATGTTGGTTCATCACCTAGTGTAGAGGGGGTTGAATGGGAGAAAAAATCAGATGGGGTTCTAAAAATCCCAAGAGGGAAAAATGTAAATGCTCAACTATTAATGGGGTGCATGGTTTAACTATACAATTTTCCAAACAGTTTTCAAACTATGTGCAAGCCACTGTCCAAGGGAATTTTGGATGCACAATTAACTCAAGATACTTACACATATTGTAAAATCTTGTGTTAGCCATGTGATATAACTCTATTCAGAATGGTTATCATACCGCATGGTTTCCATGGCCAGGTACAATGTTTGATGTAAAAATGAACCAACTATGAACTATGTGATGTTTGGTCACATTTCTCCTCTTTTTCTGTATCATTCCCTCATAACACTTCCAAAACTCTTCAAGAACTAGGAAAACACTTCTTTAAAAACGAAAGAGAGTTTTAAAAAACATTTTAATGAGGACAAACCTTCAAAAAAGAAATATATCTTACAATAAGGTCACATTTGGAGATTTTTAGGACATGCCCAGGACTATTTACATTGAATACTCTATTATTGTTATGTGGTTCTATGTTTTTTATATTATGGATACATATACATACTTATAATATGGATTCTTATCCATTATTTAGGAATAATACTTGAATATAATCTAATACTTGTGTCCAGTTTTATATTCCACTTCTTATTATTTTACCTAGGTAGTGGCAATATACTAGTAATTAGGATTCAAAACTGGATTTGGAACAAAAAATTTATTTTAAAATAAATCAAAGTTTTGTTTTTCAAAAATGGGGTTTTCAATGGTTTTATTAGTTGTTAGTAAAGCTAAAGGACATTCACCTAAATTTATTTCAATTTATTGTTCCATGATAATTTTGAGAATTTATATGTATGAATTTTATGGTGTTTACCTACTGAGCTATTTTATGCTCATGCCCAGATTATGCCAATATATATTGGTAGACTAGAGATATTTTTTAGATTTTGTTTTTATTTAATGTTTTGTCATAGAGAGAGACATGTTTTCAGATTTTTGTGAAAAAGAGGTCACATCATGATCCAATTTGGTTCTGGTTAGTTTTTTCTTTCTCTTTATGGTATCTATATTCATATCTTGATTTAGTTACACTATTTTTCAATTATTTATGTCCAATGAGTTATTGTTTCCCCTTTGTTATGTTTCATCCTATTCCATGTTTAATATGATGGTTATTGAGAAAAATCTTTCATTAAAAAACTATATTTTACTCTCTGAGCCCTATTTTTAGCATATGGGGATCGAGGATTCCATTTGAAGATTTACAGAGGCCAGGATTGGTTTCTTATTTGGAGAAGACCCGGGTTGGTTTGGGATATCTAATCCTATGAATAATTAAATTATATTTACAAATTAATTCTTTCATAAACATATTTATGTTTATTTCATCATTATTATGAATTTTATTAAATTTTTACCATTAGATTATTTATTTATAAATTTTAATTTTCTTTTTCTGATCATTCTGAGGTAGTTCATTATGTGATTCTAAATTGTGTTTAATATAATTGTAAATATTTATAGTCATTTCCCAAATATTGAATAATTTCTAGAAGTGTCAATGAATATTATTCATTTCATTTTAGAAGTTTAATAGTTCAATATATTTAACCACAAATTTTCAAATCAATAGGTGATTATTTACAAGCTTATTTAAAATGGTTGAAAAGATATTGACCATTTACCTATAATATGGTTATTATCACGAATTGTTTTTCATTCATAAGTCATAAATGTGATGTTAATTTATTAATAATGTATTGTTTAATCATAAAATCAATTTTGAAAAATATTAATATTAGTAATATGTTAAAATAAAACATCATCATTCACATAGTTAGTGTAAACCTACCCTGATGAATGCTGTTATTATAATGGAGTATTAAAAATTGAAAATAAAAAATATTTTAATTTAATAAAAATATGAGAATATAATTATTCTAATATCTTAATGTAGATTTTATAGATCACTTATATTTTAAAATGGGATTGAGGTGAATCGAAATGAAAATAAATGTGTTTGGAAATATTTTATTTGGTAAAGTAACAACATATAAAACTAGATTAACGAGACAGGATGGGTAAAATATAATAAATAGTAGGTTGAAAATATTAGAATATTTGGTAATTATATGAATTTAATTAAATAATTTTAATGTTTAAACAATATTATTAGAAATTATTTTTAATAGAAAGGCATCATATTAGGATCCCTTAACTTTCTCTATGAGACACCACCTTTGTTATTCACCTTAAGGATTTTAAGAGATAAATTTCAATAAGGTTAGGCCATTAAAACATGTTAAGAAAGGTAAGAATACATATTTGGTAAATGATTATCCTAGTTTAACCATTAAAAAGTGAAGAGGAATAGGTTGGAGAGGGAGTGTATTTATAGGTGTATGAGAGGGTATTTTATGAATTAAATATTGATCTATTTACTATTTTTTATGAGTACTATGGAAAATTTAGGTTCTTATAACATATAATATTTATTTATTTTATAACACCTATTTTATTAACATTTAAACACTTTGAAAACTGAAATGTTTCTTTTTACATTTAATTCAACGTAAAGAATCATGAATTGGTTTTAAATAGAATAAAATATAACGTTAAAAGTGGAAATGAATTTATAGGGTTGGAAATTAATATTTTTATTTATAAAATATTATTTTGAATCAGTAATTCAATTTTATTACAAGGAAATAAATTAGAAATTATTCTGTCATTTTGAACTTAATGCAATGTTTTAAAAATTATAGTATACATTAAAACTATATTTTTACTAGTCACTAAAAAATTCATATTTTTAAAAAAATATAAAAAATCACCATAAGATAATTTCAACATGCTCTTTATAATAATGATGTCTATTTTTATAAATATCTAAAGAAGAGAAATTTAATTTTTTTAATAAACTCTTTAATTATTAAAAACAAAATATTACATCATTTCTTTTCTTTCCCTTCAAAAGTACTCATGTTCATATAAAATTTTACTATAATTTTTATATAATTAATTAGTGGATTCTAATACGATTTTATGAAAATTGATTTCTATTTTAAATATTAATGATAATAGTAAAAATTAATAATAATGAAAATAAAATTTATATTTATTTTATAAAAAATTATAGTATGCATTATTTTTGTCAAATATTTACTATATCATATTTGAATCTTTTATATAAATTTTTAGGAAGAAATTTTTTTATATATTTATTTCATCAGATAATTAAATTTTTTTATATTATTAAAATTGTCAAGTTATTATTCTAATGGTAAAATTAATATTTTTAAGTTCACATATCCAAAAAGGATATATCTATCACACATCCTTTAAATTACTTTTTTATATTATCATTGATTCACTTAATTTTCCCTCTTGGTTCCTTAAAATTAAGTTAAAAATTCTAATTATATTTATCATTATTTTATTTTTTTACAACATTGTTTATAGATTTGATAGTTCTAGAAGACTATTAAAAACTAGAATATTATATTCTTGTTATGTTATTTACATGTTATTATTTTCCCATTGTACTATTTTAATAATTAGCGAATTTATTATTAATTTTTATATAATATTTTATATTGATGAGAAAAATGATTCTTTTCACTTCATGTGTTGCCTTCAATTTATTTATGGCATATTTTCGTTTACATAAATTAATATTTATTAAATAAAATTATATTTTATAATGACATGAAAAATAATTAATTATTAAAGATTAAATATTTATATGTAATAGAAGAAAAAGATAATAAATTCATTTACTGCTTGTTGGTCAGAGTGGAATCTCAGGGGGGGGGGGTGAAATGAGTTCCTATTTAAAATTTCAATTAAAAAACATTATTATAGGGATCCCCAAAATATTGAAAATGGCCCAGTTAATTTAGGCCGTAGAGATATAGATGTCTAATTGGTTAACATGGTTCTCAAAGGGTGATTATTCCACAATTTAATTAGTGTATAATACTTCTTCAACTTTTGAAGAAACATTAATGAATTAAACTCATACACACACATACCTAAAATAACTATCCATTAGAATGTAAAACGGATGTATGATTTAGCAATAAGAAGTAGAAAATGGATAAAAAAGAGTAAAAAATATAGAACACATAAAAGTTCAACAAGAGGTTCAGTCTCAAGATGAGACTTAATCCTCTCTACATGGTGATCACTTTCCACCAAGTAGTTTATATTAACAATAAACTTGATACACAACCTGTATCGGGATTTACAATAGTTTTCACAAACTATGCAGGGTTTACACCCTCTACCAGTGTTCTTCGTGGGAAAGACAAACAATATAGACCACACATGGTCTCTTCCATAGTTTTATGTGGGAACAAAATGTTAGTGAGGTTTTATGTAAGGATATTCACTATCATCTAGTTAAAGAAGATGAGATAATGTGTGAAGAAGATGTAAACACTTCTTAGAAATGTAAAAATAAGAAACAAATTAGAGAAATTATGATGAGATTGAGTATAGAAGGCTCTATGTGTTTGATGTTCAACTCTTGACTCCTTGAGGTGATGAATTTTATGTTTGAGTCTATCTCTAGAAGTTGTCTCTAAAATAGAGTGTCGCAACTCTAGGTACTAGCTTTCAAGAATTGAGTGTTCTAATTCTTGAATTGTTTGAATGTTTTTGAGACATGGAAGGCATCCTCAAGTAGTTTTCCCAAAATTATCTTCTTGAAGTTATTGGGGTTCACAGTGAAGGTTCTCGAATGGTTCTTCATTGTTCTTCAGTAATTTCTTCCTCTTGCATTTGACTTCTAGACTTACAATACTTCTTTTTCTCTATTCCTCTAAATATCTTTCTTCCCCGATCTTTTGTTTCATATTTGAGGTCTGAAAATAGGAGTAAGTACATCACGTGCAACCTTTATCGTACCTCATACCATCAAGATATGGTATCATGATATGTCTACAATAATCCTTAATTACGTCAGAAGCATTAAATTTTGCAATTATGACCGTTAGAATAATCATAAGAATTTGAAAAATTATGGAGTTGAATAGTCTGGCAGACTGGTAACAGTATCCATCACAACGGTAGGATTCAATAGTAAGTGCACGTCGGTCATCATTCTTTTGTAACCTTTCCAATGGTAACCTTATAGCAATAACTCTCCATTGGTAGCCGTTCATAGGTGACTCTGCATCAGTAGCCTTTCATTGGTGACTCTCCATTGGAAAACTTTCATCGGTAAGCTTACATCAGTGAACTTGCCTTGGTAAACTTTGCATCGGTGAGCTTGCATCGATGACCTTGCATCCGTAAACTTTACATTAGTGACCTTTTCTTTGTTATCCTTTGCATTGGTGACCTTTGAATCATTGATCTTGGCATCGTTGACCTTTGCATCGGTGACCTTTTCATTGATAACATTTTCATTGGTAAACATTGCATTGGTGAACTTTGCATCAGTAACCTTTTCATCAGTGACCTTTGCATTCTAAGCTTAAGCCAACAAGTAGTGAGATTAAAAGTATATGAATATTACTTTGACAAAAACACGATTTTCACATAAATTATTATCTTGTAATAGAAATATAAATATCACATAAAAACATGATTTGGGATTACCAAAACATGATTTGGGATTTTCAAAACAAGATTTGGGATTATCAAAATAGGTGAGTCCAATAACCCCCCCCCCCCCTTTTTGATAATCACAAATTATGTCAGTATTTTCAAATTAAGGTTAAACACATTTTCTAATTTCATCAGTGATGCTAGAATACACACACTATTATATCATTAAAACTAAATTGAATCCAGAACATATATAAATTTAAGATAAACAACTGAAACATTAAACACTTATCCCCCTTTGGGTAACTGAGAGATTCATGTTTACATATTTCTTCCCCTTTGTGATTAAAAAAAAGCATACAAAACAAAAATAGATAAAAGAGAGTGTTTGTATTAATAAAATAGTAGAATAATGTAAAAAAATATATACACTAATCCCTATCATAGAAGACATGCTACACTCAATCCACATTAGATATATCAATTGGATCATTGCCTTTTGAAGCTAGGGATGTAGGTTCTAAAGGTGGAGGGATAGGATAAGGGATGACAGTTACCAGTATAGGAGGAGATGCTGCAGAAGCATCAGTAGACCTATAGTGTGTAGATCTCTGTGGAATGGTGGGGGTCAAGCTTCTGATGGGATATGTATGAGTCATCATGGTGCATCACTGCGATATCCTAAGGCACCTGAGGTAGAGGGAAAGACTGGAGGAACAATTAAGGGTGTGTAGTCCACATCGAGGAAAGACAAGAAAAGATTCATGAAGTTCATAATAATACTGGCTCCACTTTCCATAGAAGAAATAAAATCATACTTATTCTCGATAAATTTCTCCAAAGTAGGAGTAAGCCCTCAAAACCTGCTAACCTGATCTTTAAAGGCTAGAGTGATAGGTGGATTCCTCATGTTCTCCAACAACAACTGGAAGTGGCCATCCATCTGATGCTTAGTGTATAACTGTTTTCAATAGAAGTCAAATTGATCCCTGATGGCCTTATGATCTTGAGAAGATTCCGTTAAATAATATGCCACAAGCTTATGAATTTCCCTAGAAATGGAAATGACTTGAGTCAAAAATTGAGGGTTCTGGGTATTGGTACCTATAGAATATTTCTACTTATTCTCTTACAACAGATCTGAAAGCCTCTATATCAACTGGAGGAGAGACTGAAGTTGAAGTAGATGCACCTAGAGGTGCTAGAGGGAAATCCACTGTCTCCTTAAAGGATTTAGTCAGCCCACTGATCAGTCTCTTTACATCATCATCTTGGCCTTTCACATGTGTTTCCATGGGTTTCTTAAAGTCCCCAAACACATTTACCAACTGAAGAACCGCACACATGATATATCTGAGATCCCTATCCAGTTGAACCCTAGAATCCATATAGGAGTCCAAGATTGCAATTGAATGTTTCACACTTTCCACAGACTCTGCCTAGGTTTGTGCTTGACTTTGGTACTCCTTCACATCATGAAACAAACTGGAGTGAAAGGATGAGATCACCCTTTCTAAAGAAGATGCTACAACCTCATGATTGAGAGCCACTTATCACTCGGTGCTAATAGCTATATAATCAATATGTAACAATAAATATGGCTTAAATTCTTCCAAATCATCCTTTTTCAAATAGTATCGAGGTAAAATAACCACTGGTAGTACAAGAGTGGTTTCTAAAACAGTAGGAATTGGAGGACTTCTGATCGGAAGGTCATGTTCATAATCTCCATAATCTATCACAAAACTACCAAGCCAGGAGCTTTTGTCCATTCCTCTATTTAATGAGGAACAACTACTAATCATATATCAATAGGTTCCTCCACCCTCACTTAGATCATTCTCTTGATTAACCATATCCATCTTTGCCGTACCTCCTTGAAAAATTACATCAGTAGTAGGGTCTACTACTACTTCTTCTACTGAATCTTCTACTACTTCTAAATCAATTTCAGCTTCAACTGAATCAGCATCTTTTCCACCTATACCTTCAATCATTTATGTATGTTCTATTAGAGAACTGGGACTTGGACATTCCTCTTCAAATTTAACCGCAACTGTCTTAAAGTAATCATGACTTGAATCAGTGTACTCATAGTCATCGGAGGTTCCTCTAATGTCTGTTAAGACATTTTATGCCCCTTCTTATTCACTGGTCTCCTCATCATCAATGTCCCTTAGGATAGTCTCCCTTTCTGGAAATCTATTTGGTGGTCTAGGCTCCCCAATGGATAGAGTATTAGTACAATGATCTAAGGGAATGTCTGGATCACTCCTATCATCTATAACATAATCCTCTCTTTCTGGAACAACAGTAGCTTCTCCTTCTTCATCAGAATATGCAGGTTCTACTTCACCATGCTTAAGACTCAGGTATATCTTATTTTTATGCCTAGTAGGATAAGCAACAGGGGTAAACTCTTCATATACCATAGCCTCATCATTCACCCATCTCCTTAGCTGTGGATTCCAGCTAATCTTCTTTACCTTGAAAATAACTTTGGTGATGTAATGGTTATCCCTCACAAAAATAGTTTCCTCCTTGGCCCCACCAACTCCTTTCACTTTCAACATAAGGGATATCAACAAAGCATGAAATAGGGAATTGGATTTGGAACTTGGCTTGGCCATATATTCTAGTTGGATCATCAAAAACCTACATAAATTAATTTCTATATATTATTTAACAGATACATAAGAAATAAATATTGAAATTTTAGTGTAGCAAAGTCTCCTCTCCTAGGACTTAAAACATGATGAAAAAACTTGTACAACTGCTTATTTTCACCTTCCATGTCAGTAGAAATGACTTTCCTAGGGATCCCACTCCCTGTTAGTTTTTCCAAGGCTTCTTCATAATAGAATAATTCAGTCATGGGAGGTACCACTCTAGATTAGTAATCATAAATCCCTTCATGTGGTACTTTAAAACATTTAGTCCATTCAACATAGTAGAAGCTCTCACATACTCCATTTACTCTGGAAGTCATCCCGTTCTCATTATCAGAATTATCAAATCAAATATATTCATAAAAATCCTTCAAAATATTTGGATAAGAAGGTCGAACATTGTCTTCAAAGCACTCAAACCGACCGTCAGTTTCAGGTGCCTTCAACACTAAAGATCGGCTCATCAGCAGCCATTCAGAGCCAAGCTCTTTCTCAATCACTATTTTCCTCTTTGATAAATTCAGGTTAGGAACCTTTTCCACTATCTAGATTCCACTACTAGACTCATATATTGGTCTCTTAGGATCCTTCTCATCTCTTTCATCAGCAACCGATAGCCTTTTCACTCTTGACATCGATCTGGAGTGGTTCGAGGGTTTCAGAAGAGGGTTAGGTTCATAATTTTGGAGAAAAAGGTTCGGGAGAAGGTTTGATGTGGATCAAAATGTGGTATTTGTTTTAATTTTATCATTTATGAATCATGAAAAAAATCAAGTAAAAAATAAATGAAGCATATAGCATTTCAACATCCCAGAAAATATCGACTATCAGTAAGACGTCATCAGAAAGGACTTAATGGTGAGGTCATATTGGTATGGTTCCATCGGTAAGGTCCTATCGGTAAGGTCCAAAGGCAAGGTCTGTAATGGTAAGGTCCAATAGCAAGGTTCAATAGGTAAGGTACAATGGTGAGGTTATATCGGAAAGGTCCTATCAGTAAGGTCCAATGGTGAGGTTTCCTACGGTAAGGTCCAATGGTAAGGTTCTATCGGTAAAGTCCAACAGTAAGTTTTTATCGGTAAGGTTTCTAAAGGTGAGGTTTCTAAATCAATAGATTATCATACCTAAATCATGTTTGATGTAATTTAACCTCTCAGAAGTCAAAGTCTTTGTGAATATATTATCCAATTCATGTTTAGTAGCAATGAATTTAAGAGTGATATAACCACTTTGATAATGATCTCTCAAGAAGTGATGTATCACATACATATGATTTGTCTTAGCATGAGATACTGGATTTTTAGAGGTTTTAATAGAACTTGTGTTGTCAAAATTTATAGAGACATGTTTTAATTGATATCCATAGTCTAGTAATGTGTGTTTCATCCACAGAATTTGAGAACAACAACTACCAGCTACTATATATCCAGCTTCAGCAGCATTTAATGCAACATAATTTTTTTCATACTACACCAGGATACTAGTCACTTTCCTAACATGTGAAATGTTCCATAGGTGATTTTTCTATCTAACTTACCACCAGAAAAGTCTGCATCTGACTAACTTATTAAGTAAAATGGTTTTACTCTTGGAAAAAACTATCCTACATTTATAATGAACTACGGATATTTAAAAATCCTTTTAACAACAGTTAAATGAGATTCATTGGGATTGACATGATAACAATCACACATGCATACACTGAACTTAATGTCATGTCTTCTAATAGTAAAGTATAGCAGACTCTCAGTCATACCTTGGTAATTGGTTTGATCTACTGGTTTACATGTTTCATTAGCATCAAACATACAAGTGGTACTCATAGGTGTATCATTAAATTTATTTCTATCCAAACCAAAACATTTCGAAAGATCCTTAGGATATTTACTTTGATCTAGAATAATAACATTTTTATTTTGGAAAAATTGAAATCCAAGGAAACGTTTATGTTCCCCCATTAAAATCATTTCAAATTCATCTTGCATCATTTTTGAAAAATTAGTACAAAAAGAGTTTTTGGAGGATCCAAATATTATATCATCTACATTGATTTTTACTATTAAAAAATCTTTGGAAATACTTTTAATAAAGAAATTAGTAACTTATATTCCTTTAGTAAAACTTTTTGAAAAAAAAAAATTAAGTCTATCATACCAAGCTCTTTGATCTTTTTTTAGACCATATAGGAATTTTGAAAGTTTAAAAACATGATTTGGAATACAGGGATTCTTAAAACCCAGGGGTTGTTCAAAAAATACATCTTCAAATATGTACCCATTTAAAAATTCACTTTTGGAATCCATTTGATAATGTTTAAAATTCAGATGAGCTTCATAAGCAAGTAATATCTTAATGAATTCTATTCTAGCTATAGAAGAAAAGGTTTCCTCAGAGTCTATTCCTTCTTCTTTATTATATCCTTGTGCAACTAATCTAGCCTTGTTTCTGAATATGTTTCTAGATTCATCAACTTTATTTCTAAACACCCATTTAGTGCCTATGGTCAGGGTGTCTTTAGGTCTGTCTATCAATTCCCAAACATTGTTTCTTTCAAACTGATTTAATTCTTCTTTCATAGATATCACCCAAAATTCATCACTGATTAAATTAGTAATATTTTTGGGTTCATGCTGTGAATGAAAAGCTTGAAGTTCAACCTAGTTTTTTAGAGAAGCTCAATTTTGTGTCCCTATATTTAAATCACCTACTACAACACCCAAGTGATGATTTTTGATAGTTCTAATACCTCTAGAAAAAGGCAAATTAGACTCCTCTTGAATGTCTATAGGTTCATATTCACTAGGATCAGATTATGGAAAATATCTATAACTGGGTGTATTCAAAAGGATATTATTGTCTTTATCATTAAGGTCCAGAATTAACATATCTTCCTTAAGATGTTCAAGAGTGGTTTTGGGTTCATGTGGATCAATCACCTAAAATTTGTCATTAATAGCTTCTTACACACATTTGGGTCTCTTATTAAATACTCAATAGGCTTTACTAGAGATTGAGTAACCTAGGAAAATTATTTCATCACATTTTGAAGCACATTTGTAATGATTATATTTAGTATTAAGGATAGTGACTTTACAACCAAAAAATCTAAAGTAATTAACCTTAGGGTTCTGAT
This sequence comes from Viscum album, assembly GCA_963277665.1. NCBI lineage: Eukaryota > Viridiplantae > Streptophyta > Magnoliopsida > Santalales > Viscaceae > Viscum > Viscum album. The sequence continues at coordinate 127,592 of CAUJRU010000261.1, read as the reverse complement.
TATTTCAAAGCTCATAAGGGGTCTTCTTAAGAATAGGTCTAATCAAGACTCTATTGACAATGTAACAAGATATATTAACAGCTTCATCCCAAAAAAAGATAAATAGATCATACTCATTAAGCATAGTCCTAGAAATATCTTAAGGTGTACTATTTCTTCTTTCTACAACTCTATATTGTTGAGGTGTTCTAGGAGCAGAGAAATAGTGTGTATAGCCAGTATGTGATAAAAAGGATTCAAATTTCTGATTTTTATACACACAACCATGATCACTTTTCTAGGTCTTAATTCGAAGTCCACTATGATTTTCTATAGACTTGCTATAGTTAATGAAGTAAGAACATGCTTCACTTTTGTGAGAAGGAAAGTATACCCATGTTTATAAAGAAAAATCATCTATGAGAACATAAACATAGTGCTTATCATTTGAACTTGAAACTCTTGATGATCCGAACAAATCCATGTGAACCAAATCAAGTTGTTGAGAAGTAGACACTTCTTTCCATGGTTTGAAAGAAACTTTGTGTTGTTTTCCCTTTGGACATGGATTACAAACTTATTTAGAGGGAATTCCATATTTGGTAAGTCTAACTAAACCTTTCCTAGTCAGTTTCCTAAATGAGTTCCCATTGAAGTTTCCCAATATTCTGTGCCACAACCAGAATTCCTAATGAAACACATTTAAACTAGAAACTTTTTTCTTAGGTAAAGAATCTAAATCAACATCATATACATTCTAATTTCTAAGAGCAATAAATATTAAATCATTTTTAGATTTAAAAATATTTCATGCATCATTTTAAAATTTAACATTTAATCCATCATCAAACAACTGAGATATACTTAACAAGATTGGATTTTAACCCATCAACAAAAAGTACTTTTGAAATTAATTCAGCTTTAGGGTTACCAATTTGTCCTAAGCTGACGATCATCATTTTTTCATTATCACCAAATGTTACATATAAACCATCAACTTTACTTATACTTTTGAAGAATGATTAGTCTCCAGTCTTGTTTCTTGAACATCAACATTCCAATTACCATAGAGTTTAACAGGAGATTTAGAATTTTTTTTCCAAATAGATTAATTACAGGGTAACTTTGGCACCCATATTTTCATGGGTCCATAGAGGTTAGCAAGTAAAACTTTGGGAACACATTCTTGTCTCACAGATTTCCTATAATAAAAAAATATATTTTGAGACGTTAACACTTTGTTTTGTCCTGGAGAGAAATTGTTTCCATGAAATGGTCCAAAACTTGAAGTAGTTGTGAACTATCTAGATTTTGGAAAAAATTTAGTTTTAATGATTTTTCTCTATCCTGGTTGATATCCTAGACCAGTTGTATATTTTGGAGCAATATTTTTTCCTAGTAACTAGGTCAAGGTATCTCTACCTATAGTAAACATCTCAAGATATCAATTTAATTACTCATTTGATAATTTGAGTTCAGTATTTTCTTTTAACAGCTGAGCACATTTTTATTTCTCAATATCCAGATTAGATATATAATTGGCATTTAAAGCATGTTGCCTTTTCAATAATTTATATTTATCCTTGAGTTTAATAAAGGTATCTTCATGCATTCCACTGTATTCAAATAGTTCATCCTTATACATATTTTCATCATTTTTTAATTCACTTTCATTCTCAAAATAGTAAGCATTATGTACAGCAAAATTTTGTGTTACCTCAGATATTTCTTTCATGAAACACAAGTTTTTATGTTTGTGCTTTTCAATATTAGAAGTTTCAGATCCAATTGAGCTACCTTCTGAGGCACTCTATGTGGCTTTCATAGACTTTATATATCCTTTTCCATTTTCTTCATTATTCTTCTTAAATTTCAGCTTGGGGCAATCAGTTTTCACATGACCTTTTCATTTTCACTCATAACAGACTATCTCATTTGTGTTATCAATCCATTTCCTATCTTTTTTCCACTATCCTATATTATCATACCTTCCACTGTACTTTGATTTTCTAAATTACATTTTTTATTTCAGTAGAAATTCTTGAATCTCCTAGCATGATGAGCCATCTCATCATCACTATTAGAGTATGAGCCTTCACTGGTGGATGTTTTTACAAAAGCTTGATCTTTTTCTTTTTCTCTGTTCTTTGAGTTAGTAGTCTTAAATGATACATATTTATTTCTTGGTTCATCATCTACTTCTTGAATCCCCTTAAGCTCTTCTTCGTACATCAAAATCCTTCCAATTAGTTATTTCACTGGTTTCCTTCCTATGTCACAAGATTCTCATATAAAAATAGATTTTCCTCTCTATTTGTCATGTTGGCGTTGAATCAAACACATAATCTGGTCCTTGCTATCCACTGGTCTCCCAAGAAGACTCATGGTATTCACTATTTCATTGAACATGAGATACATTTCTGAAATAAGTTCATCAGAATTCGTTTTAAAATTATCATATTTAATAATATATGTATTTAATCTCATTTATTTAACACAGGTTGTTCCCTCATGTGAAACAGATAAAGTTTCCCAAATTTCATATACAGTTTTTCAAGAAGATATTATATTGAATTCTTCATCAACTAGAGAATAGTACAGAGCATTCATTGCTTTACAGTTATTATTATATGTATCTTTTGTCAACTAAGACCTTTTGTCCCTAGAAAAAGCAAGAAATACATGTTGTTCTACAATTGTGTCCCAAATTTCGGGTCACATGCTCTTTAGATACATTTTAATTTTTAATTTCCACTAAGCATAGTTATTACCATTAAAGAAAGATGGCATGTTAGTAGTAGAACCCTCAACTCTGTTATCCATTATTAATTAGAATGTAATGAACTGAAAATTTATATATTATAGAAATTTTAAGATCATTAAGATACAACTAAAATAACAATTAAATAATTTGATAGGTTTCACAATAGTATAGGTATTATAAAAAACAAACTAAACTAATAATTTGATACCAAATGTTGGTCGGAGTGGAATCTCAAGAGGGGGGTGGGGTGAGTAGAGTTCCTACTTAAAATTTCTGTTAAAAAACTGTATTATAAAGATCCCCAATTTTTTTTAAAATGTCCTAGTTAATTATGGTAGTAGAGATATAGATGTCTAATTGGTCAACAAATTTCTAAAGGGGTGATTATTCTTCAGTTGAATTAGTGTATAACACTTCTTCAACTTTTGAAACAAGTTTAATGAATTAAAAAAATACACACACTTACCTCAACTAACTATCAATGAGAATGTAAAACAGATTTATGTTTTAGAAATAAGTTGTGAAAAAATGATAAAACAAAGAAAAACAAAATATTGAACACAGAAAAGGTAAACAAGAGGTTCAGTCTCAAGACAAGATGTAATCCTCTCCACTTGGTGATCACCTGCCACTAAAGAGTTTATATTAACAATAAACTTCCTATACAGCCTGTATCATGATTAACAACAGTTTTCACAAACTATCCATGGTTCACACCGTCTACCAATATTCTTCATGGGAAAGAACAATAATACAGACCACACACGGTCTCTTCCATAGTTTTATGTGGGAAAAAATGTAAGTTTTGATTGATGTAAGTATATTCAATATCCTCCAGTTCAAGCATAAGAGATAGTGTGTGAAGCAGACGAACACACTTCTCAGAAATGTTAAAAGTAGAAACACAATAAGGAAATTATGAGAAGATAGAGTATATAAGGATATATGTGTTTAGTTCAACTCTTGACCCCTTTAAGTAAATAATTTGAAGATCGAGTCTATCTATAGAAGTTTTCTCTAAAACAATGATTCACACATCCAGGTACCAGATTTCAGGAATTGAGTGTTATGCTTCTTGACTTGATTAAATGTTTTTGAGACACAGAAGGCAGCCTCATGTTGTTTTCCCAAAATAATGTTCTTGATGTTCTTGAGGTTCATAGTGAAGGTTCTCGTGTAAGGACCCCGCCTTAAAACATTACATAATCATGAATTAAATGAATATTTCACATAGAGGATCTATCCAGGTTTAGAGTTTTATAGAATTAGGACATAACTATTGCATCTCAAGAGATTACAAAGTAGACACTTCTACTATGTTTCCATAAAATAAAAACTCTTAAAAAGAAACATGTATAGTTCCATGTTTTAGATAGCATGTCTTTCCTTGATCCCATCCTTGACCCTATTCATCTTTAAGTCTTCTGGAGAACATTTCAAAAACATGGGATGACCATAAAAATCCCAGTAAAGGATACATGAAGAAGGAAAACTGTTAGTTTTTCAAAACAACAAGTAAACCATGAATACTTTATCAAAGTAATACTTTTCACCTTTATGAAGTAGTAAATACTCTTCAGTGAATAAAAGATCACTACTTATCCTTTGTAACCAGAATATTACCATAAACCCATATAATGAACACATAACATATAAAGGTAACTTGGGACATAAACATACTTAAATGGAATAACCATACGGTCGACTTCCACACATATCACTACATGGAATAGCCATACGACCGACTTCCATACCCAATGCATTAGAGGTTATAAAGTAACCACCCATCCTGGTATTCACAGCACCACCCGTCATATGGTTTATCATGTAACCACTCGTCAAATGTCCAAGTACCATTACAAAATCATAATACATAAAACTAATATAATAGAAAGAAAAAATTTCCACATTTCAATCACAATATATCACTTAAATATATTGACATAAAAAATGCATTATCAAAAGCCTTTTCAATACCAAAATACATAAAATAGTATATGGTATTTAAATTTTTTAAAAGCATTACGACTTTTTAAGGAATCCAAAGGTCAAATAGTACTCGCGGCGGTGGAAAAGGTCGTTGTCACTGAGTACGTTAAAAGAAATATTCCTTTTGGTCGTTCAACAAAATGCTTCATAGAAAAATATTTCCTTTTAATGAAATGAAAAGTCAAAGTTGTTTATATAGAGTATAAAATTAGGTCGTGTTTTAGAAGAAAAACATGGCTCAATGAAAGGAGATTGAGACGATGTCCCTTAGAAAGTCGGTATCGTTATAGTAAGGATAAATAAATTATATAATTATGTGTGACAAATATAAATACAACCAATATAAGAGGATATTAAGTGTAAAAAAATATGGTTTCTTCCAAACATATTCATAGTATGACATAATCAAGAAGTAGAGGTTTAACCCAAAGAATTGAAATTTGGCTAAGAAGTTCCCTTACAGAAATTCGAGAGCCTAACGACATCATTTTAAAATTCATAAAATGGGACAATGAGAGATAAAAAGGGTATCTCATCACTTGTACATAACATTACAGCAATATGGATATATAAGAACATATCCTGACATAAGAAGATGTAAATTAAATGACCTAACAAAAAGAAGTCTTTTAAAAAGAGGAGGGTGAAAGGTTCCCTTTCCGATTTTGGTAACATTCGAAACGTACACCCCATGAACGATGGGTCATTCAAATATGATGTAAATACCCATTAATTAAATTATATTATATAAAGAATACAATCATGGGCAGTACATACACCACAGAAAAGGAAATAGTGGCATATGTAGCATGAATCTAAAGGGAACAAAAAGTGAGATAAAACCCCCTACCCCGTTGTGATCAATCGAGTCGTATGAACAAAAGATAATAAACAACAAATTAATAACATAATACCATTAATATAAATATAATAATTATAATATATATGAAAGTTCATTACACAATACACCATATGCAATAAATAAGTGGCAGACAATGGAAATCTTACAGAATTAAAAGTGAGATAAGAAATCCCTTACGAATATTCGTCAGCCTAACGTGGCCACTTAAAACTTCCAAAAATGGTTTGATGAGATCAAATAGGGTCTATAATCATATGAAAATAAAAATTACAGTAATATGGATATAAAAAATCCCCCAACATAATAAATATGAGCTTAAAAAGAAATGACATAAAAGAGAGTACTTAAAAAGAAAGAGAGAGGTAGGATCCCTTACCTCAAGTCCGACTTGTCTTGTTTGTTTCATTATATTCTTGAATAATAAACTTTGGTAAATTTATAATTTATTAAGGGCCTCCTTTATATATTATTAATCATTTCATATCACATATTATAATGGTTTAATAATTGGTTAATAATGTGAGTTCATATCAGACGTTTTTGTCGATGTTCGGTACATGAGTCAAAATTGAACATGTTGGAAAATAATTCTCCATGTAGTTATAGGTACATAATCTCAAGAATAGTATTAATGATTTAAATATCATATATATCCAGTATATATTCATTTTATACTATTCAATAACATTTGGAGATAAAAAATGAAATGCACCGTTCATGGAGACGGTAGGCTGTACGTACGCATGAACGCTACATTCATTTCTATTTCATACTTTAATGGAATGAAAAAAATAATGATACATAAATATATTATAATTAAATTATAATATAATATATAAAATCATTAAATACATCCTTTATACATCCCGCATATGGTATTAACGATTCAAATCACATTGAGGGGGCGGTATTCCGCACTTCCTAAAATGAAAATATCGCGTTTACCCATTATTGAAACCATAATGGTATGGCATAAATGAAAAATACAGAAGCATAAGGAATACATAAACATAATTTATATATCATATATAAATACAATCACATCTTAATGGCCCCCATGAGAGGTGTTAAAAGAAGATTGAACAATCATCGTTTCGTGAGGCATAATTTTCCACCCCTACAAACAATATGTTCTTTTACCATTAGATGGAGGTGTGTATGAGTGTAGCTCGAATAATCCTCATAAAAGCATCCTAGTATATTTAATATACTGGTTTTGTTACAAAAATATGAATAAAAAGAGTTTAGGGGGTTGGAGAAGCAAAATAAAACAAAAGAACATAAGAGAAGACATTACCTTCAAATGGGATAACACTTTTTGATTTGAGCTCAAAGGCTTCCTTGGAAAGTCTTCTACCCAAAGTGAGGATTCTAGGAGTAACAGAGGGATTAGGAGAGACAATATGAGCAGAGTTTGGATGATCCAAGGGCTTTAGAGGTTTGGGTAATGAGGTAGAGGTGGGGGCCTTTTATAAGAGGGAGGTGGGGCACTCTTTGAAAGTCTTGAAACATTACTTTATTATAAAATGATTTTCGGATATCAAATGTCCCAAAATTATATATTTCTTGGATAAGGTGATAAGGGTTTGAAATACACCCATACAATAGGTTTTCGACAAGTTTATGTCTTATATTTTATATTATCTTTAGATTTTATTTAAATCGGCCATTAATGAGGTAATCGCTACATCAGCATGGTTTCATAAATTAATTAAATTATAATGTATAAAAATTATAAAACAAATACTATGATGTAGGAAATATTTATAGATCTCTAAGGAATATTTATAGTAAAAAATATGACTTGTATAACCCCATTAAAAAATTGTTCTAGAAAAACAATACATGTTTGAGACATTTTTATTTTAACTTTAAATAAAAAGTTATTAATGTCATTTTCTTACCCATGTCGCTCCATGGGGTCCCCAAGTTGACCCATGGATTGTCATGGTTGACCAAGACTCATCCAATAAGGGTAGGACATGTGTTATGGTAATTTCATATTATTATAACATTATCTTTACCTTAAATTATGCTTATTAACTTTAATCATGATTAATAAAACTTAAATGTTACTATTCACAAAAAATTATTTCCATCACATTGAACCACATTTTACATCCCGATGAAAACCATGTATGTCGGATTTTTAAAATTCAAATAACAGAGGTGGTAAAATTTCATTTAAATGAAAAATCAGTTTTTAACTACCACTTAGTGGTTTCACTATTCATCAAAACATGATGTTTTTCAGAAAAATACAAAAAAACCCCCCTAAGCTATACTTGATAATCTGAATTAAAAAATGATGTCTATTTTACAAAATTTAAAATATATAAGTTGCATTAATCAATTTAATAAATAATTTCCAATGTCAAAACAAATAGCGTGTTGTTAAGAAACAAAATATATCAAAATATTGACACCAGTTTAAGTCCAATTTAAAAGTGACATTAATTCCAATGACCACCATTGGATTAAATGATTAAAATATATTACAACTACACTTTAAAACCAATTAAAATGATAATCTATACATATAAATAAAAATATTAAAAGGAGGTTTTGAATTAAAATACAACATTTTCACTAAAAATGATCTTTATCGGAAAATAACAAAAATTTACACAAAGTAAATTTTGATGTGCAGATTCTAAAGAAGGAATTTATTTGGTCCAATATAACATATAAAATCTCAAAAAGTGGATTTAAAAAGGGTTCTCCATCAAAAGGTGGTTAATTGACCTTTTAAAAAATATTCCAATATTTACGCTTAAAATTGGATTCATTCCCATTTTAAGAATCTAACATTTATTGGATAAAAGTAAACATATTTAACAAACATATATAATAATTTTTTAGTTAGTTTTGTTCCTTACCTCCATTAAAATGGCTAGGAGTTAACTACCATTTACAATAATATTATTTTATTATTAGAGTACAACATAAGATTTCAAAGAAACTCATTGTTGTGTATTGGGTACGCCATCGAGCATAATGTTCCCTTTAAACTAATATTTTATTCAAAAATATTAATAACTATGAGAAAATAATATTCTTTATTTACCTAGGATGTTACATCCTTCCCCCATTTTGTGAATTGCATCCTCGCAATTTTAAAATTAGGCTTGGAAACTTCATTGAAATCCCCACCTCGGAAAAAGAGTAAATTAAACTATGTCTTTAAAATAATGAAAGAAAAGTACCAAGGTCACCTGAGACCACAGGTACTAGGATTCAATGAAAAGATGGATATAGAAGAAAAAAAGGTTTATGTTCTGATGGAGAGTTATAGAAATATGTTTAGGAGAAAGTTAACCACCAGAAAATCACAAACTTGTGATGGGTTAAACGGTATTTGATTCCCCAGTTGGAAAAGATAACAGAAAACATTTTAGTTTTAAGTTACTTTTCATTGAGGAATTTATTTATGATCTTAACTAAATCACAAGGAAACATACTTTCTTGTCATTTAGACTTTCATCTCCTACTATATTTCTTATGCAAACTCATTTTTTCCTTTAAAAGATGAGTATTTTAGATGACTCGTTCATATTAAGAGTGCTATAATCAAATTCTAGAGAATTACCTAATCCAAAAAATAGAACTATATATTTCCAATGTCATTATACCTTAACCAATACCAAAATTGTTAGAACAAGATTAGATAATCCAAAAAAGGATAATCCATTATAAAAAGAAAATCTATTCTTCATCTCCAAAATTTGTCCAATAAAACCCAAAGTTCAATGAAGACTATTCGATAAACAAATTGTCCATAAAATTATTCAAAGTAAACCAAAATATTATTGATACCCAAATATTTGAAAGATTTAATCACATAGTCTTCCAAGGTAAAAATTAACATTTATCTCCAAATAAAATTAGTTTCGCTTAATGTCTCATATTGAAAAGTAATTAACCTAATCATATATCCTCCATGTAAGGTCAATATTTTCCTAGATAACCAAAAATCAACGTATTCTTGGTTTATAACATTATATAACTAAAAATAATTTTTCATAATAACTAGGGACTTCATGTAGTCCAGTGGTAGGCGATAAATATCAGTCGTACTTTGGTTGTGGGTTCGATTCCCATAGCTTTGTCCGACGCGATGGGTTGTCACACGGTCTGTGTATTTTCCTTTTTCCAAAACCATATAATTATCAAAAAATTCCCCAAAAAGAGATAAAATCATCAAAAATAACCATAACATAATTTAACCTCAATTTTATCTCATGCCTTTCATTTTCCATCATAACATATAGTAATCCATAATTACCTCAAAAGTAAGGATCATATAAACCCAAATGATTCATTATAACTATGTCCACAAAAGAACAGATAACTATTACTTGAATAAAATTTTCATATATAAAACATCCGGGTTACACATACTATAAAAGGTTTTCGAATGTAACCCCATTATCAAAAGAGACTTAATATGTTTAAGAATTTCACCATCCTAAAATCTAAAATAACTCTTCAATCCCTTATATGTTGACTTCTCATTCACCATTCTTCATGATACATTAACCATTCCTTTGCAACTTATTCGGAAATACTTCTTTCCTACAAAAAATTCATGAATCATATCCTATGATTCCAAAATAGGAAATAATATGTTAGGAAATAATCCATACCATTGATTGGTCATTTTCTGTTTCTTCATCCTCAATTGGAATGACATTAGGTATTGGTAAAAGAATATTTATACGATCTTGGTGATCCCATTCCCAAAACTTCTTCGCAGGACATGTGTTTGCATAATTACCATGCACACCAAATTTAAAACATTCAATTGATCCCTAAGAAAGAACTTCTTTCCCTTTCCTCAAGTCAACTGGATGCTTCCTTTTTCCATGGAAATTTCTTTCTTTATGACCTTCATTTCCACATCTATAGCATCATTCTATCCCTTTGAAACATTTTCCTAGGTGTTTCTTTCCACATGTTTTACACATAGGTTTTTGAACACACTTACCTTTATGATTATTACATGAACTTCCATAGGGATTTGTTTCTCGAATATATGGTGCCTTATAAAAATAACCAAGGATTAGGTGGTCAATCATGACTCTGGATAGTTGGTTGAGAATAAACACAAGAGTTCTCATTGTATCTCCCATATCATTCAATTGCTCGCTCAGAAAACTATCACAGTTTCCTTCACATCCACTGTTACTTTGGTGCCTGCTAGTTCCAGCCATTTACCAAACCCAAAAGGGTTAGTATGAGCATATCTGTAAAATCATCATATAATAATGAGGAATAAAAACAGTAAGATATAGTTATCCAAGTTATCTCAAACTAATTATAACTTAAAAAAAATAGTGACCCCATCTAATATACTACACATTGTGGTTATACACAACTTGTCACTTATGCTTAAACAACACTTGAACCTCTAAAGTTATCTAAACCGACCTCTGATACCAACTGTAAGGACCCAACCTTAAAACATTACATAATAATGAATAAAATGAATAATTCACAAAGAGGATCTTTCCAGTTTTAGAGTTTTAGAGAATTAATAAATAACTATTACATCTCAAAAGATTACAAAGTAGACACTTATACTAAGTTTCCATAAAATAAAAACTCTTCAAAAGAAACATGTATAGTTCCATGTTTTAGATAGCATGTCTTTCCATGATCCCATCCTTGACCCTATTCATCTTTAAGTCCTATGGAGAACATTTAAAAAACTTGGGATGAGAATAAAAATCCCAATAAAGGATACACAATGAAGGAAAACTGTTAGTTTTTGAAAACAACAAGTAGACACTGAATACTTTATCAATGTAATACTTTTCACATTTATGAAATAGTAAATAATCTTCACTGAATAAAATATCACTACTTATCTTTTGTAACCAAAATATTACCATAAACCCATATAAAGAACACATAACATATAAAGGTAACTTGAGACATAAGCATACTTAAATGGAATAACCATACGGTTGACTTCCACACATATTACTACATGGAATAGCCATATGGCCGACTTTCATACCCAATGAATTTGAGGTTATAACGTAACCACTCTTCCTGGTATTCACGACAACACCCATCATATGGTTTATCACATAACCACCCGTTAAATGTCTAAGTACCATTACAACATCATCATACATAAAACTAATATAATGGAAAGAAAACCTTTCCACATTTCAATAATAATATATCACTTAAATATATTGACATAACAAATCCATTATCAAAAACATTTTCAATACCAAAATACATAAATGAGTATATGGTATTTAATTTCTTTTAAAACATTATGTCTTGTTAAGAAAGCCAAAGGTCAAATACTACTCACGGCGGCTGAAAAGGTCGTTGTCATCGTGTACATTAAAAGAAAAATTCCTTTTTTTCATTCCGTAAAACGCTTCGTAGAAAAATTTTCATTTGTATGAAATGAAATGTAAAAGGTGTTTATATATAGTATAAAATAAAGTCTTGTATTTGAACAAAAACATGCCTCAATGAAAGGAGATTGAGACAAATTCCCTTACAAAGTCGATATCCTTAGATTAAGGATAAATCAATTACATAATTACGTGTGACAAATATTAATACACCCAATATGAGAGGATATTAAGTGTAAAAAAATCATAGTTCATCCACACATATTCATAGTATGACATAATCAAGAAGAATAGGTTGAACCCAAATAATTTAAATTGGGCTAAGAGGTTCCCTTACAGAAATTCGATAGCTTAATGACATCATTTTAAAATTTAGAAAATGAGACGATGAGAGATAAAAAAGGTATCTCATCACTTTTAAATATCATTTACAACAATAAGGATATATAATAACATATCTTAATATAAGAGGATGTAAATTAAATGTCCAATAAAAAATAAGTCTTTTAAAAAGAGGAGGGTGAAAGGTTCCCTTACCGATTTGGGTAACTTTCGAAACGTACACCCCGTGAAAGAAGGGTCATACAATGAAGATGTAAATACACATAAATTAAATTATATTACACAAATAATACAGTCATGGGAAGTACATACACCACACAAAAGTAAATAGTGGAAAATGTCGCATGAATCTCACGGGAACAAAAAGTGAGATAAAACCCCCTTACCTCTTTGTGATCAATCAAGTCGTATGACCAAAATATAATAAACACCAAATGAATCACATAATATCATGAATATAAATATAGTCATTATAATATATATGAAAGGGCAGTACAGAATACACCACATGCAATAAATAAGTGGCGAACAATGGAAATCTCACAGAATTAAAAATGAGATAAGAAATCCCTTACGAAAATTCGACAACCTAACGACGCCACTTAAAACTTCAAAAATGGTTTGATGAGATCAAACAGATTCTATCATCATATGAAAATAAAAATTATAGTAATATGGATATAAAATACCATGTCCTAACATAATAAAGACTAGGTTAAAAGGAATGACATAAAAGAGAGTACTTAAAAAGAAAGAGAGAGGTAGGATCCCTTACCTCAAGTCTGACTTGTCTTGTTAGTTTCTTTATATTCCTGAATAAAAAACTTTTGTCAATTTATAATTTATAAAGGACCTCATTTAAAGATTATTATTCAGTTCATTTCACATATTATAATGTTTTAATAATTGGTTAATAATGTGAGTTCATATCATACGTTTTTGTCGATGTTCGGTACATGAGTCAAAATTGAACTTGTTGGAAAAGAATTTTCCATGTAGTTATAGGTACACCATCTCCAGAATACTATTAAAGATTTAAATATCATATATATCCAGTATATATTCATTTTATACAATTCCATATCATTTGGAGATAAAAAATGAAATGCACCGTTCCTGGAGATGGTAGGCCATAAGTATGCATGAACGCTATATTCATTTCTATTTCATAAATTAATGGAATGAAAAAAATAATGATACGTAGGTATATTATAAATAATGTAAAATAAATATATAAAATCATTAAATCCATCTTTATACATCCCACATATGGTATTAACGATTCAAATCACTTTGAGGGGGCGGTAGTCCGCACTTCCTAAAATGAAATTATCGCGTTTACCCATTATGGAAACAATGAAGGTATGACATAAATTAAAAATAAAGAAGCATAAATAATACATAAACATAACATATATATCATATATAAATACAGTGACATATTAATGGCCACCATGAGAGGTGTTAAAATAAGATTGAACAATCATCATTTCGTGAGGCAGTAATTTGCCTCTCATAGAAACAGTATGTTCTTTAACCATTAGATGGAGGTGTGTATTAGTGTATCTAGAATCCTCCTCATAACAGAATCCTAGTATATTTAAGATACTAGTTTTGTTACAAAATAAAGGAATAAAAAGTGTTTATGGGGTTGGATAATCAAAATAAAACAAAAAACATAAGAGAAGACATTACCTTCAAATCGGATAACTGTTTTTGATTTGAGCTCAAAGGCTTCCTTGGAAAGACTTCTGCCCAAAGTGAGGCTTCTAAGAGTATGATAGGGTTGTGGAGAGACAATATGAGTAGAGTTTGGATGATCCAAGGGCTTTAGAGGTGTTGGTAAGGAGGAAGAGGTGAGGGCCTTTTATAAGAGGGAGGAGGGACACTCTTGGAAAGTCTTGAAAAGTTACTTTATTATAAAACGATTTTCGAATATCAAAGGTCCCAAAATTATATATTTCTAGGATGAGGTGATAAGGATTCTAAAGAAACCTATCCAATAGGTTTTTGACAAGATTATTCCTTATATTTAACATTATCATTTCATTTTATTTAAATCGTTCATTAATGAGGTAATCGCTGCATCATCATGGTGTCATAAATAAATTAATTTAATTATTGTCTAAAAATTATACAAAAAATACTATGATGTAGGAAATATTTTTATCTTTCCACTGAATATTTATAGACAAAAATTTGACTTGTATAACCCCATTAAAAATTGTTTGAGTAAAATAATACATGTTTGTAACATTTTTATTTTAACTTTAATTAAAAAGTTATTAATGTCATTTTCTTACCCAAGTGGCTCCATGGGGTCCCAAAGTTGACCCATGGATTTTCTTGGTCAGCCATGACTCATACAATAAGGGTAGGACATGTGTCAAGACCATTTTATATTATTATAATATTATCACTGCCTTACATTATGCTAATTACCTTTAATCGTGATTAATAAAACTTAAAAGTTACTATTCACCAATAATTATTTTCATCCCATTGAACCACATTTTACATCCCGATAACAACCATGTATGTCGAATTTTTGAAATTCAAATCCCAAAGGTGGTAAATTTTCATTAAAATGAAAAATCAGTTTTTTAACTACAACTTAGTGGTTTCACTATTCATCAAAAATTGTAGTTTTTTAGAAAAATACCAAAAATTCCCCCTAAGATATATTTGATATTTCGAATTAAAAAATGATGTATTTTATAAAAAATTCAAAACATATAAGTTGCATTAATCAATTTAATAATTTAATCCCACTATCAAAACAATTAGCGTGTTTCTAAGAAACAAAATATATCAAAATATTGACACTAGTTTAAGTCCAATTTCAAAGAGAAATTAATTCTAATGACCACTATTGCATTAAATGGTAAAAATATATTCTAACTAAACATTAAACCCAATTAAAAAGATAATCTATCCATATAAATAAATTAGATTAAAAGGAGGTTTTGAATTAAAATACAACATTTTCACTAAAAATGATCTTTATCAGAAAATAACAAAAATTTACACAAAGTAAATTTCGATGTCCAGATTCTAAAGAATGATTTTATTTGGTCTAATATAATATATAAAATTGTCGAAAAGTGGATTTGAAAAGGGTTCTCCATCAAAAGGTGGTTAATCGACCTTTTAAAGAATATTCGAATTTTTACGCTTAAAATTGGATTCATTCGCATTTTAAGCCTCTAACATTTATTGGATAAATGTAAAAATATTTGAAAAACATATATAATCATTTTTTAGTTAGTTCTATTCATTCCTGACATTACAACGGCTAGGCGTTAACTACCATTTATAATAATATTATTTTATTATTAGAGTGCAACATAAGATTTCAAAGAAACGCGTTGTTGCGTACTGGGTACGCCATCGAGCATAGCGTTCCCTTTAAAGTAATATTTTATTCACAAATATTAATAAATGTGAAAAAATAATATTATTTATTTACCTGGAATGTTACAGCTCGAATGGTTCTTCCTTGTTCTTCAGTAATTTCTTCCTCATGCATTTAACTTCTAGACTTACATTACACGTTTTTCTCTATTCCTCAATACATCTATCTTCCTCGGTCTTCCCTATCATATTTGAGGTCTGACAATAGGAGTATGTACATCACGTGCAATATTTCTCGTACCTCATACTGTCAAGATATGTTCTCTTGATATGTCTACAATAAGCATTAATTATGTCAGAAACATTAAAATTTTCAAATATGACCATTAGAATAATCATAAGAACTTGACAAAGTATAGAGTAGAAGAGTATGGTAGAAAGGTAACGATTGCCTTCACAATGGTAGGCTTCAACAGTAAGTTCTCATTGGTCAGCATTCATTAGTAACCTTTCCAATGGCAACCTTCCATCAATAACTCTCCATCGGTAGCCTTTCATCTGTGACTCTCCATCGATATCCTTTCATTGGTGACTCTTCATTGGTAACCCTTCATCGGTAATATTGAACCAGTGACCTTGAATTGGTAACCTTTGCATTGGTGAGCTTGCATCGGTGACCTTGCATCGGTAGCCTTTTCATCGGTGACCTTTGCATCAGTAACCTTTGCATTAGAAACCTTTTCATCAGTGACCTTTCCATTGTAAGCTTAAACCAACAAGCAGTGAGATTAAAAGTATATAAATATTACTTTGATATAAACATGAATTTCACATAGATGATTATCTTGTAATAGAAACATTATTATCACATAAAGAAAATAAGATTTAGGATTATCAAAACATTATTTGGGATTATAGAAACATGATTTGGGTTTATCAAAATAGGTGATTCCAACACTGCTCACTTATATAATTTAACAGAGAAAATTTAATAAAAAATTAATTGAAAATATGATATATACTAGAAGAAATTTGTGTTAACTAAGGTTAATGGTAGGTGGTAACTAATTTTAGCTCTATTATAAGAAATATAATGCATTAAATGTTGTTAATATGGTTATAAGCGGGTATTAATGTTCCAAAATAAAATAGAGGTTGGTTCCTATGACTAAGGAAAGACACTTTTGAACTATTAGGCATATATTTGGTCCTTTGTGTTTTTTTCCTACAAAACATATTTATTGAATATTGTGTAACCAAATGGAACATCTAGCCTAGTGTGAAATTATAACCCTAGAGGATGTTTAACATTGATAAAGGTATTTAATAACCAAGGGATGTTCAATGTCATTGGATGTTATGTTTCCACTGAGTTATGGATAACAATGAGTCTATTCACAGTTTTTTAGGGATACATTATTGGATTATTGGTTAGATTGAAGGGGTTACTTATGGGTTAAAATGGGAATTATCGGGAATATACACAAGTGTCTCAGATATATTATAATGGAATAACTGATTAGTGTGATGTAGAAATATAACTACAAGAATATTAGTTTTCCTTTGGTTTTAGCGTTTTCTGTGGGATTGTGATGAGCATTTTTGGATAAGTCACCTAGTAAGGGTTGACTAATGAGATGGTAATGGGATATTAGAATATCACAGGGGTGATATTTGTTTACTATAGGAGATGAATTGTGGTGGGTATATTACAATTTAATGGATAGATGATCAGATTATTCCATGAGCTTAGAAATATAGAAATAAATGGTTATGGGCAAAGGTCCCTCGTCAACATATTAGTGTGTTATAAATGATCGACTGAGTTGGGAATGGCCAAGCCACACTAAATGATTTTCCATTTAAATTCAAGTGATTTGGTAAAAAAATCAACCTATTTTTGTGGAGTTGGTTATATATTGATGTGTTCTACTTGTGGTGTGATGGGTTAAAACTAAGTGGTCAGATTTTGGAAAAGATATTCTCAAGATTTTGTTTATGATTTTTCTATTGTTTATGTTTTAGTGATACAGTCATTAAAACGAGGGGAAATGTAGTTAGAGAATGCTTTATGGGTGATCTTTAAAGTATTGTTTACACGGTGTCATAACCACCAAGTTGATTTTTTGGTATGGTAAGAGGTTATCAAAATTATGGAATTCTATTTGTCATAATATATTTAGCATGTGTATAAATTATAAAATATTTATTGGTGATAGGATATTCACTATATGTGTTATCACATTCAACTGATATATTATTCATGATATACCATTTACTGAAGTTGTTGATAGTGATATCTCATTCACCGGATCAATTTTTTATGAATCATCATTCTTCTATAATGATATATCATTCACTTGATTTAATACTATTGATATCTCATTTTACATATGTATGTTTAATGACATATCATTTACATATCATGATATCACATTTACATGATGTAAAATTGGGGATACCGTGTTCTCTATAGTTGACATTTAATTTAACAAATATAGTATTGGTGATACCTCAGTCATTGCTAGTGATATCTCACCCACTTGTTCTAGTACTAAAGATAATTTTTTCACCACATCCAATTTCTCATTCACTTGACCCATTGAGTGTAATGTTATAGATGGTTCCATAAAACTAACTTTATATTATTTAATATTTGTTACTATTTCTTTTATATCAATTAATATATGCATGACGATTATATTTATGACATATTATTTATTATTTTTCATTTCCATATGTGATAATACCCTTATAATATTTTCTATATCGATAGGTCATGGTAGTTCCCCAGCTCGATGAGAACCTAGGTATGTTATGGAAATATTATTATACATATATCTTATCATCTAGAAACATTATTAAAATAGTAAATAGACTATTTTTAACTATCAAGAGTTAAATTTTCATAATCACTTTGATATCTTATGAATATTTTTTCACCCGGGGATCTCCAACAAAGGGGATCACGAAGATAGAAAAACCAGAGGAATTCCATAAATCTGGATTATCATTAGATATTTCAATCTATTAGTGTGTATTCTTTTAATGGGCTTGAGTACATTGTAAATGTATATTAAGAGTGGTATACATTGATGCGCGATGAAAAACTATTAATATATTATCTTTGTGAATTATCTTAAACTAGGTTTATCTTGGAAGGTACGATTATTTATTAAATGATTAAGAGAGGATTCATCCCTTCTAGAAATTATAGGATGATATCTATGGCCCGTTGACTAGGGTGAAACTGGCCTCACAGAATTCATGGATATTGTAGGTAAAGGAATTGTTATCCTAGAAATTCAATGAAATATATATCGAGATTTTAAGGGATGATGACACATGTATGTTGCCCAGTTGATGAAATATCAATTGAAAAGGGGATTATATTACATGGTATAGTTCATAAAAGGGTTCTATCAATATGATTTCTCTCCCTCTTCGGGGGAATGATTTTTGGTTTTATAAAACTCTTCTTCTACAGTTTCGAAAAATACCATCAAAAAATTGGACAATATAGTTATACACTAAGTGGAGTGATTTTTATTCAAGTTGTGTCAATAATAATTCAGTTTGGATTTATCCTAGATCTGAATAAGGGAATTTAATTATATTTATTAAATATATATTCACAAGTAAATAGAGTTAATAAAATGTGAATATTTATTTTTTGGATTATTTAGATTGAGTTAATGATCATGCCTGATATGATTATTTAATGTATTAATTATTTAATCAATTGGAAATTATGTTTAATTTATTTATTAATTAAATTTAATTATTTATTCAAGTTGTAATATATTAAATATTAACAATAAATGGAGAAAACATATTTATTTATGAAATAAATTGTTAAAATATGGGTTGGATTATTTTTTAAATGGAAAATCCTTTTTATAGTATCACTTTTACTAATTCCATGAATGAATGTCACCATTTTCATGTATTAGGTTTAGAGTAAATATATTAAAACAATTGTACACAATGAAAAAATATCTCTTCCATTCTCTCATGAATCATTGGAAAAACATGCACATGAGTATGGGTGAAAAATTAAAGGAAATGATGGAGAGATATAGATCTATCATGATAGCTCTTAGTGTAATTAGAAAAACATCATATGCTTTTTGGATTCAGGTGTGGGTTTTTCATAATGGATTTATGTGGGCATCCTATTTGAAACATTGAAAAAAAAACAATGAATAAAAATCTTTCGAATAAATGTAATTTTTTTACCATTAGTTCAATTATGCACCAACATGAAAATATTGATATGGAATTTAGTCCAAGAATGGGTGAATCTGTAAAATTTATATCAGATCTACATAAAAAATTTGAAGTTGATAACTCATGAGCATACTTCTTCTGTGACCAGATCATTCAAGTGGTAATAAAGTGGTTGTGATTAGCATGTAATTAACATTATATTAATTATTCTTGGATATATCTATTCATTCTCAACTTATTATACAATGATAATATAAACACACAAATGAACATATTATTTTCATATTTTTGTAGATGGTGATCAGGATCATCAAATCATAGACCTAAATCTGAAGAGTTGTAAATATTGGGTGGAGATCCATGAAGACCAAGAAACCATTGATTGAATAGAACTGTCAGAAATAAAATCAGATTCTTTTTAAGGTAATGTATTGAATTCTGGGTTACCCTAAGTGATCAGAAAAAACCATAGAGTATGAGCCACATTTGATAACTGATAATGCACTGTATCCCACCATAGGACCATGGAAAAGCACAAAAATTCCCCAACATGGTGGATACTAAGAAATTAATGTAATTGGAAAATAGGGTTTGTGGAAAGGGACAATTACCTTTTAGGTGGATGTCTCTCTTATTATCACGCTTCTCAAAAATGGAGGGTGTGGGGGGGCTTCTTGACTAGCTCGAGCAACCATCTCGGCCGTACCCCCTTCGGGGTCATCCTCGATAGGCCCCATGACCATAGGTGATTCTGGTTCCATTCGATCCCATGTAGACTGCGACTCAACAAGGCAATGATCCACCCCACCCATTCCAGGTCATGCACCACACGTCACAAAAACAATGTAAGTGCATGCTTCTCTGAAAAAGAATGTATAGATTCCAATATAGTAGGGGTGGACTCTACTCTTTCAATGGGTGTTGTCCATCCTAGTACATTGGGTAGGACCTTTCCCAAATTATAAAATACCTTGATATATTGAAAAAATCTATCAAACTATCTTTAAAGGCCTATCGGACCGACCATGTGGTGAGGTAAGTGATTTAGCCCACTCTAGACCATCATTAGAAGTATTTATATTGCGCGATAGTTGATCATGAGGTGAGAATGATCTATGTATCTTTTATATTTATTTTAATCAATTATTTATTATTTTCTATAATATAATTTTTTAAATAAATTCATATAATCTTTCTATCATCCCACCTGTAACACCCTGAGATTGTTAAAAAACAACATTATGATTGATATCTTATATATAACACAACACCTCTATTAGATGATAATGAAAAAGCTAGAGACTTTATAATTTTTTTAAAATAAAATCAATTTATTTGATATCTTGCATATCACGCTATATCTAGTTTTAACAAACCGTGATGTACAATTAACAATATTATTTTAATAAACCATTTTATCCTTACCAGTAAATTAGATGGTACAAATATGATTAACTAAAATATGAAATGTTTATAAATATCATACCCAGTAAAAATTTATTTATAGATTGTTATGAACTAATCACTCTATTTTATGAAAAGTCATTTTATTCATCATAAATAAAATTTCTTTATAAACGTTGATTTTTTACATCTTTTAGTGAAAAAATAATATGATTAGTTTTTTCACTTTTATAAAATGTATTTATTAAAATGGAAATAATATTTAGAATCCGAATAATTATATCAAATAGGATGAAATTTTTATATTTGTTGGAAAATATAATTTTTTAGTGAGTAGTGAAAATATTTATTTTTATAAAATGTTTGTCTGTTATTTAAAAAATAAGTAATTTAATAGTCTCATTATTCTTCAAAATTAATTTCAATTAACATGAGTATTATTTTTCTATATTAAATCAAATTAATTACTTTTAAATCGTATATATGCTAAATTTTAAATAAAGTTTAATTTTATGAATAAAAACACATTTTTTATGATAATTATTTTAAAGTGCATAATGATTCTCCATTTTCACTGAAAATTAAATATTAATTAAAAAAATTCTGGGGAACGTGGGAATCCATGAAAGTCAAATCTAGAAAAAACATCAAGAAAGGAGAATAAAAAAGTGTTAAAAGTATTCTTGAACCAGTTAAATGAATTATTCCTATAAATCATCTA
Organism: Viscum album; assembly: GCA_963277665.1. NCBI lineage: Eukaryota > Viridiplantae > Streptophyta > Magnoliopsida > Santalales > Viscaceae > Viscum > Viscum album. Next base: position 105,567 of record CAUJRU010000261.1, on the reverse strand, counting down.
GAAAAATCCATTTACCTTTAGTCTGATTCATCTTTGATAATATCCTCAAAGGTGTTAGATAACTTGTCCCATGCTTGTGATAATTCATCCACTAATAACTTTTATTTATTACATCCTCTTAGAAGGATTAAATATTACCTATTTATCCAATCACTCAGCTCTTAATTTTTGTTCACTTGAACTAGTCTATATCCCATCCTCATTGTGTCCCCTTTAGAGGCATGAAAAATCAATGCCTCCTCCGACATTTCATCAACGTACTAAAGGAGAAGTTCCCACTTCTCTACTACCAATTAACCTTTTTACCAATAAGATCTAGTTGAAAGTTAAAATTATGAAACATCTTTTGAAACTAAATTTATAGGATGCCCCTCCATAATGGGATAGTCCTTAAGAACAACATCTTAGTCCATTTTTGTTTTGGTCATCAGATTTGGGATACTCTCCTTCCCTAGATCCTCAGAAAAAAACATTCTATATCACCTGGGTGACATTTTTATTAGCTGACCTACTCTCCATTTGTTTTGGAAGATAAAAATAATCTTTACACCCCTTGCATATCATACTCTTGGTTATAATGCATATCCTCGGATACCTGAGTCCTCTCTGACCCATTCTTGCTTCTTAGGTCGTGCAGGCCTCTACAGATCCCCTTTTTAGAACAATAATCCCAGACCTTGATGTCACTCCCCCCCAAATCTACCCATAAATTTGATCATTCATCCTGAACATCTTCTCCCATGATTTCAAATCTGTTTTATAGATTCAAACTACATGAGCTCCACCTTATATTGGATCCCTTCTTAGCCACCACCCGCTTTTATGCCATTTGAAAAGGTTTATCCTAGATCATGCAGCCCCTTTTTTCTCCTTCATTTGAAATCTTTACCCTATCAACTAGGTAAAAACCACTACAATGTTTCACCACCATTTCATATGATCTATAAGATGAATTTAGTGGAGTTTGTATCAAGTTACTAGGGGTAGGGGTATCCCTAAAACCCACTAGATCCAATGTAACCTACACAACAGACATAGGGTCGTCCAAATCTACCCTTAAGTATTTAAAGATGTTAGCCACCGTTGGCTTCCTAGTCCAAGAACTACCTTATATAGGATTATCCTTTCTTGGATTCATATGATCATATGACTTATTCATACATCCTTCACTAGAAATAGGCCCCATGCCTTGAACACTACCTCATGTATCTATATCCGACATCTTAGTTAACTTCTTCATACAACACCTACAAAAGGCCACTGAGTGGAAAAAAATCTAACATGATAGATAGTAGTCTGACCAAGACACAAAAGTTTAATGTTATTTTTAGTGAAATTATTCTCCAACCGTAATCTAAAAATAATCAACCAGACTTCTTGACACATCGACCTCCATGGAAATTCATATAATAATTAGGTGACAAGATGACTTAGTAACATACATAAAAGTGCATTTTATTGTATTTTTTCTTTATCAATTCTTTAATATATTAATAAAAAATGATGATACTATAACAAATATATATTTCATATATTCATATTTAGTTTTGTTATCTGTATGAAATTTAGTTATATCCTCCTCCCTCAAATTGGAAATGAAACTATTGATTGTGGGTATAGTGGACTACCACCTTGCCCATATATGTAATTTATTTTCAATCACTACATCTCACATATGGATATAATGATAAATTTAATTTTAATGAATTATATTTATGTTATAATTGTACTTTCCAAAATATAATATCTCATTTCCCTTCTTATTTTACATTCTATAGGGAATATGATACCATATCTCGTGTGTACGACAGACTATCGCCTAGTGAACTCACGAAATTTGTTTTTCACATACGCATTACATGAAGGGTAGAAGAATTAATTTTATGTTTATATATGATATGGATTAAATGTGAATAATTCTATAAAATAAATATATGATGTACTTTTTTACCTAAACATCTATTGAATAAATTATATTTTCTTACTTTTGTATGACGGACTTCAACCACATGAAGTGATGCGATTATTTTTTACTACCACATCCAAATTTTTTTTTAAGTTTATTTAATGAAATAATTTCACATTTATTGTATAATGATCTTAATTTAATGATTAAATAAAACATATCTTTTTTATTTCATGGACTACAACTACATGAAGTGATGCAATTAATTTTTATTACCACATCACATAGTTGTTATTATCAAGTATATTTATAGAAATAATTTTACATTTATGATATATTGATCGTAATTTAAGGATTAAATAAAACATATCCTATTTTTATAATGATCATCCAAAACAGAATTTTTACCCAAACATACATACAACATGAAATCTCTATGATTTTAATTTTGTAAATTTTTACTAACCAAATTTCATCGCTCATTTTAAAAATATAATTTACAAATAAAAATAATGATTATATCATGATTATAAATATGTATATTATTAATTAACTATTACATATAATTTTTTCAACATACCATTGTGATTAGGGACCTATGATTTTTTTTTTCACAAAAAACGTCTTAGGTGATATTAATAGGATACGTAATTGAACATGATGCGGTAAAAAATAAAATAAAAGGAATAATAAACATAAAAAATTCTTATTAATACAAATAATTGAAATTATTTTACTATTTAGGATTATAATTTAAACAAATTTTTATTGAGTCATCAGTTAGGGGTTTCATCATAAAATGTATTTCTTTCAGACCCATGTTATTCTATGTGAAAAATTTATTTTTATTGATTTACATACATTACCAATTCATATTATATCTTTAAAACATCATATATAATTATATTTTAAGTTTAAATTCATCTTATATATATAATGGAGTTGTGACTTGAATATTACCAACTCAGTAAGAGTTAATGTTTCGATCTCATTTTATTCGAGATTTTTTGTGCTTGAATTTCGATTATAATAAAATAATTAATCATTTATAAATAAACCCCTTTAATTTTATTATCTATGGTGAGTAATTAATTTTTCATGTAATAATACCATTTTTTCATCTCTAGAAATTAAAATGACTGAAAAAAAAATTTATGAAAATTTGACATAAATTTTCCTAACAGAAGAAAATAATTTTTTTATATATCAGGTATTCTTAAAATATTTTAAATTTTATTAATATTAAAAAAAATATTTTCTTAAATAAATTTTTATCCATATTTGAATTAAAAAAACTGATTGAAAGTAATCTTCATGTGGGTTTTTAAACAAGGTAATTTTAAACCTTTTTACAATAATGTGAATGGAATTTGTTTTAACTTATAAAACATGCACAAAATTATCCAACATCATAAAAAATACATTCATTAAATATAAATTTATAATTTTCCATGTATATTTTTAAATAATTTTTTCCAACAATATTTTGGAAATTCTTAATCATTGAAATGTGATTTTCAAAGTGGAGTGTTTTTTCTTTATTAATATTTTTTAATCTTTTTACGACTGTTTTTATTCAATAATTATGACAAGCATTAAAGTAATAAAATTATTCTGAAATCGGTATTTATGTATCTCACATATATACATTTATCCCAATCCCTTCCTTTTATATGGTAATTCGTTCTTTATTATCATTTCTCAAATACCTTCATTATGATTCTTTTATTATGATATGAGGCAATATTCTGTAACCCATTTTCTTTCCATGGGTAATTGTTATGTTTATGACTTATGGTGGATTTCTTTATGTGGAAACATATGAATGAATATTAAATTGTTGTTATGGGGGGTCCTAGAATTATATAGCCTTATAATGCAATGGGTGATGATTTAGTCACATTATTCATCATGAATGGGGTTAGGTAGTGAACCTAATCCATTATGGGACTCTTCCCACCATTTGATATTTCATAAAAAGTTAGCATTAACTTATTTTTAAATGTTTTATATTTATTCCACACTTACTATGATTACATAATCTTATTATGCCACATAATTCACATTATGTTCCATGTGATTAATCATATTCCACCTTTTTTATGATATCATGTAATATTTTTGGCTCACATATTATGCTTCTCTATCATGATTATTTTCCTAAGGGTATTTTAACTCACCATTTATTCTATTTACATCCCAGGTTATTACATGACGTTTTAGGTGATTAGAATTATTTATGAATGCATTAAAAAAAATTATATGTAGTTGTTTTATTGACTTCCAACATTGATATTTTATGAACCGAGTCCCCAAAAGAAACTATGACTCACGATCATAGTGTTATAGTTTATAGAAGTTTATTTCAAACAATATTTAATGATATTTGTAAAAGGAATAGGTCAAAATTCTTGGTATCAAAGAAATGGATTTTTTTACCTTTGGAAACTAGGTTGAAAAAACTTTAGTAGGAAGTATAGGAAATTTTTTTACGAATAAAACTATGTATAAAAAAAATATCATGGAATCATGGTGAAGTATAGAGTGAGGAATTTACCAAAAATCAAATCCATATCTTAAGGATACATGTAGATGTGTCTTTGGAACAAATGTATCTAGGGGTAATAAAACTAAACAAGGTGTACTGAGATTGAATCATGCATTACCTGGTACAAAAAAACTGGAGTTATTTTGAACCTATTTTGAAACTCTTAGAGGATATGCTTCAGAAATTCAAAAAATCATTACAACCAATCATGGAATATTTTAATATATGGTGACCATGACTATACAAGAATAAAACTAATGTTTTATTGATTGAAAATATATTATCATGATTTAGATATCCTATAAAATATTTTTAATGATTATGTAGTTTCCTGCTATGGATATTATTTATCATAAAATTATTTAGTGTTTTAGTCAATGGATGGATCTACGATGAATCATGTTAACAAAAAATGTGATGGGAACTTGAGTGATTATGAAGCACAAATTTTGATGATGAATAAAGAGAAAGTCATTGTGATTATTCCTAAAAATCTATTCTTATATATGATTCTTAATTTCATCGTTGGGGAGATTTATAACAAGTCAAATAAGTAGTGTATGCAATTTTATGGAATTTAATGTGGTAATGAACATATATGAAAGAATATTTCGTTTTTTATATGTCAATATATTTTTATGTAGCACTATGAATAATATATAAAATGGATAAGAAGGTATTTTCTATGTTAAATTTGTTGGATCCGTATATCCAAAATATTGATTATAGGATCGTATTTTTTTGGAAATAATTATTAGATTATGTGGATTTTAATCAAAACATGGTTTAAAATAGTTAAAAGAAACAATACAAAATCCTCTTTATGTATGGTTATTGGAATCAGACTCAGTATGATTAACAAACCCACAAAATCAGAACTCAGGTCAGTCCAATTATATCAAATTAATAATCGTAATCACTATGTATCTTCTTTTCTAGAGAAAAAGAATCTTAAACATATTTGACTTGATTAATTCAAATATATTATTATTATCACAATAATGAAAATACAAATACCAATAGAATAGAAATATTAATATTACTATTCACTTTCTTTTTAATATAGAGCGAAATATAAAAGCTGGTAAACCAAAAGTAATAAAATAGAATAAAGAAGAAAAAATTACTATCAAGTTATTAAAAGATAAACCTTATTTAACATTTAGAGTAAGTTAGTATATAACCCATACTAAAGGTATCCACTATTTTATACATACAGTAATGTTTGTCATTCCTTATCCGAAAATCCCATAATATGAATATGGGAATGGCCTTGTCTGTCTATCCCAAAAATCCCTCAATATAAAGATCAGATTTTCACTATCTACCTATCCCTGTTATCCATTGATCTAATGAATCATATTATCTATCATCCTATCCCAAGATTCCCTTGATCAATATGATGATCAGAAACATATACAATTACAAAAAAAATAGGATAAAACCTGAAAAGAATTCCATAAAATGCCTCTCACAAAATAATTTCAATTGAATAAGAAATAATAGTTCATGCAATGTAATATTTAGAAAAATTTAAGATATAATGTAATTAAACTACTTAAAACACTTTTAAATGAACAAGTATTTATACGCAAACTTCCAATGGTTACATAGTGGTCATATTTTCATGTTTTTTGCAACGACCTCAGACACCTAGAACATGACATCTCATTATAAAAGAATGTATGACATCATATTGAATAACACCAATACTATGTCAAAGATATTCCTTACATTAGAAATAAGTCATCCTAATATGATTATAAAATTTAGTCAATCTAATATAATTCCCCAAAATTTTAATTATTATAATATTTATGAGTATCATTATGATGATATCAGTAATGATATTCCTCTGATTGTTAAAACTCGGTTAGTATGATAAACATGAAAGAATGTCTAGGTTCTAGTTCTAATAAATGTGAGTTAGATTAGTTGGAAAAAAATCATTACAATAATTGTAATGAATAATGTAATGTTTATATCCGTAATACATACGAATTTATTCAAATTATAGTAATAAGTAATTTTTTCTACAAAAAACTACAAAAAATTTATGATGTAAAAATTTATTAAACATGTTTTGATGAAATTGGTTTTTATTTCCAAAACTAAAGGAATGGAAAATTAATTAGTATATTTATGAATCACCAATCTCTAACTTTTGGACAGAATAAACCCTAAAACATAAAATAGAAGTAACCGTAAAAAACATATATTCCTTTTTATTTTATGAAATTCATATACAAATAAAATCATTAAAACCATACATCCCCATAAGTCTAAAAATCTTATAAATAATATTGTAAATAAAATGTTTGGTTAAAATATCATTCCATTATGAAAATTCACCCCTTATGAAATCTTCTCCCCTAAGGATATCATTCTCCCCCTTATATAAATAACTTTTTGTTGTGACATAAATCCTACATTATATAATCTTCTCTATATTTAAGAATTTCTCCCTAAAATAATTATTTATCCACATTTTTACTTTTAAAAATAATGGGGAAGAATCAGGTGTTTACTGAAATGTTAGAGAAAAAAAAAATATTAAGAAATATAATGAATTAATTAATCATTAAAAAAATTTATGAATCAACATTCAGCCATTTAGAATTTGAAAATGTATAGGCAACACAGACTTGGAAGAAAAATTAATTCATTCATAAAAAAAACCAAATGTTCTATAAAAAAATTATAAAAAGATTTAGAATGAAAATATCAATCTTTATTTATCAGTATTTTAAAAAATTTATGGATCTTCTTGAACTCCTTTCATTTTTTATCTATCATTATAACATTTTCCTTCTAATGGATTTATTCTTTTGAATTAATTTGGAAACTTGTTATTCTCCCACTTGAGAAATAAATGATCATCCTCATTGAATTAGAGTCTTTTCATCTGTAACTCTATTTCTATGAAATTCTTCTTCATAGAATTTTCTTGATTAGTTATTTTTTTAGTTTTTTCTTTAGACTCCAACACTAACATTAATAATTCATCCATGTTTGATGATAATTCATCGAAAGAACAAAATGATTCTAAAAAAACAATATTCTTAACATCATCAATGTTTTCATCATGAAATTTATATTATATTCAACATGATGAGTCCATTAAACCCTATGACTTTCTTTCATTTTATAGTTTGACAGGTTTATTGTAAAATCATCATCTCATCATTACTATGAATCACATTATATGTTAAATATTTTATTGAATTTGATCTTTCATATAGAATTTCATGAAAATATGATATATTTAATCATGTCTTGGGAAATGAAGAGTTTTTATTTCTAGTCTCTTTAAAACATGAACAATATAATCAACTCCAATTTATATGGTTCTGGAAGAGTATGCTAGATATTTCTAAATCTTGGGATATTTTATTTAGCGTGTTCCAACATCATCTTCCATGGATATCATTTTATATTTCTTTGAAACAACATTAAAAACATCCTAAGATACTTACTTATCATTATATAACTCCATGATATCCACATCATTATTGTCTTTTCCTCCTAATCTTTTGACTTTTAATTATGATCATCAACCTCTTTCGTTGATGATGACTATTCTTCTTCTTCTGGTGATTATGCTTCTTTCTCATAACTACGAGATGATACTTTCTTATCAGCCTTGGTGGGAAAGTTTAATGATTATGATTATAATGAAACCTTTTATGTATTTTTGGTTTTTATTTTATCTTTATCTTCATATTATCCATTCTCATGCACTTCATTTTCATTTTCTTCCTATTCCACTTCTTATTCAGAATCATATTAAACCTATTCTCATTCTCCTTCTTCTTATTCTTCATCTCATTCCTTTTATTATTTACCTTCTACTTCGACCTCTTCCTCATTTTCATTTTCGAGATCATATTGAAGTTGTCTTGTTATTCTCAAACCACTTTTATTTTCTTGTTAAAATTTCAGTTGATTTTTTGGAATGATTGGGAACACTTTTTTATCAATAATTTTTAAATTTTTCCGTGTTACAAAAAGAATCATCATGGTCTCCAAAACATTCCTAAAATACTAAATCACCATTTGGATTAACCTAATTGGTATGAGAAGTTTTTAGAATGAAATTTGATTCCCTTTCTACTCCTTTTAGAAAAAATCACATAACTGGGCTTCTGTAAACTTTTCCTTTTTCTTATTCTGCTTGGATTCTTTGTTTAATGTTCCAACATCATGAATTTTCAAATATTTGGCTTATTCATCTTTTTCTTCTTCTGTTTCCTTACTAGGGTGGTCTCATTATATCTCTTATTTTTCTTATCAATAATTTTTTAATTTCATGACTATTCTTCCACCAATGTATCTCTATCAACATTATCTATAAAAAAATTTAATTTTTTTGAAAACGAACCTCATCTGGTTCATCTTATCATCACTGAGGAATGAAATTTTCTACCTCATTGGATAAGACTTGTTTTTCAATTTAACACCATTAATAGATTCAATAAGTATCATGATTAAAAGACCTAGAAACATAATAATTTTGTATTTTATTCTGCTATTTTGGATATTGATGAAGTTGATAAAAAACACTTGAAAAGATCAACATTTTTCATGTTTTCCAAAAAGTAGAAGAGAGACACATCAGATACCTTTTGTGTATCTTATTATACATATCTTAGTATAAAAAACCCTTGCATCCATAGTTCCATAACTTAGTTATCCATAGTGTCGTTGGAAATATTTATATACTTTTATTATTATTTAAACAAATATTCCTTATATTTTATTCTATCAAACTTAAAATCATCATCATCATATCAATTTTTATTTAAAATGGTAAAAAAATAGTACATCCGAGCCTAAAAAAGGCTGAAAAAGACACAACTATGGGAGTCTAAAATATTGAAGACCAAAGGAATCCCATCTAATTATTTTACCACAATAAACTATATAATGTGAATGTTTAGAAATATTATGCTCTCAGAGCCTAGAGTACTAAGATAAGTCAGTTATTTTACGGCCTCATTCTCATCCTACTATGTGTGAGATACTCTAGTATTGTTTCCAAGGCTCCCATAACACTTACAGTTTTTATATTTGACAGAACAAGGCATAACACCAAGTCCTTGGAGATAAAGTTTCTTATAGGAGAGCTTAAATCCCTTTCCATGCATAATGAATGAAATTTTTTCATTACCAACTTCACTGAAAAACTTACTAGATTTGAAGAAATTCTTAAACAATATATGGATAAAATAAATCAAATTCCTTATATAGTTTCTCAACCCAAATAGACTACCACCCTTAAAAAGATATATTAGTATTCCACGTTGAATAAAACTAATCTTAAAAGTATCCTTTAATAAATATTTTTGTGAAAACACACCACTTATAAAAAAAATCCTTTGTCTCCATTGTATTCAAATTTGAAACTGGAGAATCAGATAGAAAGGAAATTTATTATATTAGGAAAAATAAAAAGGAAATCAACTCAGAAGAAAAGTTCTATTATAATCGATGTGTAACATGTGGGTCTATTTATATAAGAAACGTCATTGATGGTTCATCATACACAAAAAATAAAATGGTTGAGAATAATGAAATATGATTTGATAGTTATAAATGATGAAAATAATTGTTTTAGAAATTTTTTTAACTCTTGATGTTTTTAAAACAGTTATCATATTGAGGATTAATTCTATCCGAAAAATTGTTTAAAATAAAAAAATGGATTTTTTATGAAAAAATAAATTTATAACAACAATTAAGGACCTAACTTAATGAAATAGTGTAAAATATAAAAGAATAGAGAAGTACCTTTTAGTTTGAATGGTTCCATCGATATTAATAACCAATTATTCATGGTTTTTGAAATATTAACAGATTATGATAGGTTTACAAATAAATAATGAATAGGATAATTTTAGTATAATATGTAATTTTAATAGTTTCATTAAAAAATACAAATTATGGTTATTTTGGAATTAGAAAATTTTATTACAAAAATGGAGTCTGATAATTTTATTACATTTTATGGGTCTAAGAAACATTTGGAGAATTATAACTCCAAAAAACTAATAAAAAATATAAGACCTGAATTCTCATTAAGATTTTTTTTATCAAAAAATATTACTTTTATAGAACTATTTATTTTTAAAATCAAACTGTTTTAAAAAATATAAAAAATGTGTTCTTTATATGAAAAAGAGTATATTAATGTATGTAGATATGTCAAAAAGATATATAAAAGAATTATTGCATTACACTAATAATTCCAAGATTTTGTTTGATATATTTAAATCTATCAGAAGGATTGGGTTTCATAAAAATATTAACAAGGTGTTCTTTCATTATGAGGAATTATTAAAAGTTATCTAATTTCAATGTTTGATCCCAGAATAAATAGTGTCTTATATCTATGTTATTATAATGTGATTATTGTGTTGGATTATTTATATAAGGCAAAAATACTTGTATTATCAAAAAGAATGTGAGTTCTTCTAAAACACATGCCATAGTTAGTGATAGTGTGTTACATCCACAACACTAGAGCACAACAACTTATAGTTGCATCATACTCAGCTTTGGCAGTGAAAATTGCTACTATGTTTTATTTCACTCATGACCAGGAAACTAAAAATTATCCTATGTAATTAAAATTTCCGGATTTAGTTTTACTATCGTTCCTACAACCAAAAATGTTTTCATCTAAAAATCATTTTAGTTCAAAAATATTTTCATTTTAATAGAAATTTCCTAAGTCTATAGTTCCTTTAAAATAACAAAAAATTTGTATTATAGCTTTTAAATGGAATTCCATTCGATTTTATTGATATCATGCACATATTAGTACCTAAAAATAAACCAAGATGACTAGTAGTTAAACATAATAAACTTCCATTCATATCTCTTAATTTTTTTATTAACTAGTTTCCCAGCCTCCCTAAGATTTAATGAGTTCATGGTATTAATGGGAGTACCCAAACATTTTGTATAGTCATATAAAAATTTCTTAAGAATATATATTATATCCTATTATTGAGATATAAAATTTTCTTCCAGTTTTTGTGAAATATGAAAAATCAAAAATAGGTTAACTCACCCATGATACTCACTAAAAACACAAAATTCATAAGATCCACTGAATAATCTATTAAATATTTTTGATTTAATCAGAATATAACATCATCAATATAAATTTTTACAATAATAATATTTTTATTATCTTCATTTATTTAATTTTTTTTATCTAAATCTCCCTTAACAATTTTTGTTGTAACAAAAATCATGTTAACCTCTCATACAAAGCTTCAGGGTCTTTTTTAAGTCAAATATTATGATTTGGTAAATTTATAAACAAATTCGAGATGATTTGTATTTTAAAAAACAATTTTTTTCAATATAAACTTCATCCTGAACATAATCATTATGAAAATGACACTTCATATCCATTTGAAAATTTTTGAAATTAATGAATGCAATAAAGTCTAGAAGTATACGAATAGATTAAAATTTTAGAACTACTATATTGTTTTTTTATATTTATTCCCATATTTTTCATTATAAACCTTAGAAATAAGTCAAGATTTAGTTGTAATTTTAATCTCATTTTCATCATGCCTATTCCAAAAAAACCCATTTTACATTAATTATATATGTTTTTAACATTTTTCTAAATACGTTATGTATTATTTCCTCAATAGTATAATAATTTTTATTAAAAACTATAAAGTCCTTACAAATAGTGGAAGAACATAAAAATATTTCTTCATTAGATTTGAGTTTGAATTTATTTATGTTATCTTTTATATTCAACATGTATATTTTTCAACCAAAAACATTGAAGTAAGAAACTTTTAGTTATCTCCCTGTACACAACTCATAAGGATTTTTATTAATAAATGGTATAATAAGAATTCAATTTATAGTATAGTAAGAATTAATAACCACTTCAACCCAAGAAGTTTTAGCAATTGAGAATTCACTCAACATGGTTCTAGTTATTTCTTAAAGGATTCCATTTTTTCGTTCAACTACACCATTTAGCTGGGGGGTTCTAGGTGCTCAAAAATTATGGTCAACAACTTTCATATAATTTTTTTCCAAAATCAAATTTAATAAATTCTTGACCATGATCACTACTAAGAGTAATAAAATAAAGGTTTTTTTCATTTTTAACTTTGGCTATAAAATGTTTCAAATAATAAATGACTTCAAATTTATTTCTAGGAAAATAAACCCATGTACATCTAGTGTAATCATCAACTAAAATTTATATTTATAGTATTTTCTAACAATAATTCTAGTTTATATTAGAAAAAATAAATCAATATGTACTAACTTTAAGGCATCATAATTTGATATTCACTAATAGTTTCCAAACATGATGTATGTTTATTGTTATATTAAATGGTTTCATAGACTTTTGAATTATCAAAACTATGTTTTGGTAGTTCAAGAAAAATACATTTCTAAGGGATCATAGATAAGTTTCACAGATTATAGTGTCTTAATATTATATTAAAGAACAAATATTGATTATACAAAACACTAATTTAAGGTAATTCTTGGTTCTTAATGTATTCGAAGTTATGTGTATAAACATTCTCAAGACGACTGGTAGAAAGAATGAATAATACCTTAGAATTATGTACTAAATATTTATTATTCCTAAATATTAAAAGGAAAAATTAATTACATACATTACTTATAATTATAAGGTTGTTCTTAATACAATTAAAAAACATTTGAAAAAGATCTTTTCCATGATGAACAATATTACCTATAACAATAATCTATCCTTGAGAAATATCACTGCAAGTTACTTTTCAATCATTTATTTTGATAATATTCATGAAGAAGTATTTTCTTATAGTCATGTGTCTAGAACACGCACAATCCTTGTACTATATTTTTTTGGTACTATATTTTTTTTCATGAAAACATATTATCATTTATGAACCCGAACCATATTAGGTACTATAATTTGTGAAAAAAAACTTTAGTAATCAACATTTTTTTTGAAAATTAGACATTATGAAACCTTAGGGATAGAAATTTGTTTAATGAGCACTTATTTTTTCAATGACCATTTCATTGATGCTTATTTGGAAAGGAGGATTTTTTGAACAATGAAATTGATACTAAAAATATTTTTATATATATATAACCCATTCTTGAACCATTTCCATGAGGATAAATTAGTTTTTAAATTTTATCAAAATATTAATTTTTGAGGGTAAATATTGATAAATGATTTCTCAAACATGACATTTCATATTTTAGTTTGAAAAATAAATATTTATCTTCATTAGTATTATATTTATATGCATGTTTAGTTTCTAAAACCTTTTTCTTAGAAATAATATTTTCATCTTCTTTAGAAATAATTTATTTCTTATAAATATTTTCATCAAGATCTATTGAAAATTTTGATATTTGACTTATCAAAAAATTTATCCTTGAATCATCTATATAATTATTTACCTTATCACTATCATGTTTTTTTCTTCTAATTTTACAATTTTTATTCTCAATAAATTTCAAAAACTACAAAACTTCATCACAAGATGAAATAGAATTATCTTCTATTTGGAATATTCTTCATTAGAAGATGTAAAAACCTTTTGATATGAATAATTATCACTTAAAAGATATATTCTCATTGTCTTCATATGTTCATACCTTATCCATGAAACATTTATTCCCTTTAGGTTAATTTTATAAAATAAAAATGTTCCACTGACTGGAACTTTAATTATTTTAAGTATTCCTAGAAGACACAACTCCACTAGAACACAATGTGTTAGTATATTTCATAACTGTATTTTCTTTATATTTATAATACATTTTATAATTCCTCTCTTAAATCATATATCCTCTATTTTCCTATACATCTTTGTACAATTTGGTATGATGTGTCTAGATTTCATTGATTTATAAATTTTGGCTCCATCATTCTTTTCACCATTGTCCAAAAGAATCTTTTTATAATGGTACAAAAAATATTTCTTTCTCACTATATTATTCCTCATTTTGGATTGATTGAATAACTAATTTTTATAATATTTAAAAGTACTTTAATTATATTGAACAAATAGTTTCATTTTTTTGAATATTTTATAATTTTATCACCTGATTATAATTTATATGTTAAGGTAGATATTGTAGAAAAGTCCATATCACCAGTTTTATTTTTCTGTTTCTCAAAATATCTTTTTAATCATTCATCCTCAAGTAAAAGGATTCCAATTAGATAATAAATAGTTAAAAAATTAGATTATTTGTCTCATCAACAATAGTTATTTTAGATTCCCACTTATTGGGAATGATATCAATTACCTTTTCCACAAGTATCTCATCATCAATACATTTATCACCTAATTATTGTAATATTTTTATAATGTTCATTAATATATGATGCAACCTTTCAAAAAATTAACCTTGTAAAAAGTCAAAGGCTTGGTAGTCTACTCTTAGAATATCTCTTTGAGTATCATAATGATTAAATGTACCAAAGTGTGTATCCTCAAGATTTTTACTTATACTATTAGTAGCTTCACAAGAGGATATTTAGATGTAAGTTACACACGGAAGAGAACATAACAAAGTTTTCCATAATCATTAGTTCAAATGATATTATTGTTTTTATTTATTTATAACAAAAGATATTTCATTATCAAGAATCTTATAATCTATAGTGACAATTACAAAATTGGTAACTCTTTTGTTTATAAAAAAATTAATCATCATATCCCTCTAGTATACATAATCAAACCCATAAAATATAGGTGGTGGGTCTAGATTTTGATTTTATATAGATCTGACAATGAGACCATCCATCATTGACACAAAAGATATAATTTTTCAACAAATAAATGTTATTGTATCAAATGTTTATATCAAAACAATAACAAAAAGAAAGAACAATGAACGAAAAATATCAGGTAGTTATAGTAGTAGAAACCAACAATGACCCCAATTATTGGATCAATATATCATAAGTATTAATTGTAGGATCATAATAATTTTCTTAAAATGTAAATAATTACATGATATTGTGGTTTAGTATTAATTAAAAAACATAGTTTAAAAGATTTAATCTAAACAAACCCAAATCCTTTCTATGTATGATTATCGTACTCAAACCTAGTCTGACAAATAAAGTCAAAAAAATAGAACTAGGATCAGTCTAATTGTATTACAGTAAAAATAGTTAACATTATGGATCTAATTTATCAAAGAATATGAATCATAATCATGATAAATATGAATAATTAAAATGAATTTTAATTACTATAATTTGATTAATATAGAAAAAAATTGTATATAATGATGAACAAAATTAATCACTTTCTAATTAATGTGAAGTGGGATATAAAAACATGTAAAAAATATGTAATAAAATATAATATAAAATAAATAATGACATTTAATCAATTAAAAGATAAAACTTTTTTAACCGTTATAGTAAAGTAGTATATAACCAAGACTAAAGTTATTAACTATTTTATACTTATAGAAAGGTATGTCTCTCATTACTATGAACTCCCTCGATATGATGATTGAATTTCTCAATATTTCTATCCCTAAAATTTGTTTATATGAGGATCAGATATGCTCTATCTACCTAGCACCGTATTCCATTTATCTAACGAGTCAAATTCTCTACCTTCATATCCCCAAAATTCTTAGATCATAGTGATTATTAGACACAATAACAGTTAAAAAAGTTCATATAGAGACAAAATGATAAGGTTTATTTAGAATAACCCTATATAAATAAATACATTGGAATATGAATGATGTTATCACTCTATGTGATATTCAAAATAAACTTTATAGTTATTGTAATCAATTTTTTTTTAAACTCATCAAATGACATGGCATTTATAGGAGTCATTCCAATTGTAAAATAATGACAATATTTTGTAGTTTTTTGAAACATCCTTAGACACATGGAAATTGATATATCATCATAATTTAATGTCCAAAATCATGATAATTAACATCATTACAATGTCAAATAAATTACTCACATTAGAAATAAGTCTTTTTGAATATTATTATAAACTTTAGTCAGTCTGATGGACTTCCCTAATATTGTCAATACGATAATCATTCTGAGAATCAATCTAATTTTCTTAGTACCATTATTAGTACAATAGTAAATACTTTGTCAGTAAGATAAACTTGACATAATTTCCAACTTATAGTTCTCAAAAAGGTAATTCTGATTAATCTAAAATAAACTCATTAAGATAATAGTAATGAGAAATGTATAATTTATATCTGTTATATATTAGAACATATTCTAGGAATCATAAAAGTTTATGTTTTCTTTAAAAACATAATAAAAACTCAAGAGATAAAATGTTTGTAAACATGTTTTTAAGAATGTTTTTTTGACTTACAAAAAAAGAATGTTAAAGTATGAAGTAGAAATTCTCACTCAATAGAAATGGAGATTATATAGAAAATAATTTCTAAATTATTTTATAACTTATATGTGTCGAACTTAGGAATCATCTGAGTCAATTCCCTAGACTAAGGTTTATAACATAGACCAATGATGGATCTGTGTTATACAAAATTATTGATATAAATGTATTGAAGTATATATATTTTGGGATACAATAATTTTATTGTAGAAGTATTTTTAAAAAAATTATTTTTGTAATAATGATCATGAACCTTCTATTGATTGTGTCAATTTTTTATGTATATATTTTTTCATGTTTAATTAACTTAAGAGTTTAAAAGACCATCATGGTTTTATGAGTTTAAAGCTTCTATTAAGATAAATGTCTTAGACACAACATTTTATGTTTTCTGTAATTGGTTTTCAAGGTGCCAATGATATTTTAGGAGAAATTATTCTGGGTTAATGTTTATATAACCTTTTAGTTTATCATAAATGATTATTATGGAATAATTCTATTTTATTTTTAGAGATTTAAGATGAAGGGTTTTAAGGATAGAAACTTATGGAATGTATTAAGATGATCATTGGGAGATCCTATTGAGGTATTAGAGAGTAATGTATTATATTGGATAACTTGTTATAAAAAGTTTTTGTTTTATTAACGTCAAGAGTAATAACTTGTCATTCATTTAAGGATCAAGTTATACATTTAATGTAAATTATATTAGTTTAGTCATAAAAAATCATCTTGATTTATCATCATTTGGTGAAAATGAAGGGATTGTGGTGGAAATTCAATAGAGGATGAAATTACACATTACATTCAAGTATATATTATTATGTTCTTCGTCAATATAGTAATGGAATTACTTAAGCGTATGAAAAGGATATTTTATAAAATATTTTTCTCTTTAATAAATATCCAAATAATCAATATTATATTAACTCATCAGAAATCTCTGGTTTTGAGATGCTTAATATTCTATTGATCAATCACTTCTTAATGTTTAATTATTTCTTACACTCTCCAAAATTATGTATGGTTTTCTTCTATGTTCATATCTTTAGTTTCAAAAAAATTTCACCTATCTGGAAACCTAGTACATGTTATTATAGACAACTATTGTAGTTATAATTATATCATATCAAAATTATGTTTTATGAACCTTTTTTATGATGCGAGTCTACAAATAAGGTATTTTAAAATTTTGAAACCCTTCATTATTAATATAAATATTAAATTATGAGGATACAATTTATTTAATGGGGTGAACGTAAATCCCCATGATTTAATGAGAATAACATTATGTTTCATAGAATATTTGACACACAACACAAGTATCATCTAAAAATAATACTCTTATATACATTAATAATTTTTTTAAATAAATTTAATATTTTATAACTTTTGTTAAAATAAAACACTCTATTTTAACAAACTATTATTTAAATTAACATTACTATTTAAATAAGACAGTTATTATATATATAATAAATTAGTTTGTATTAATAAGATTAAGTAACTTATGAAATGTATATAAAGGTCAAATTCAGTATTATCTTTTTATAAATCCTTATAAAATAATCAATCAATTTCAAGAAAATTCAATTTTCCCCGAAAATACCTTTCCTTTATAAAAATGATTTTCACTACATTCTATGGGAAATTAATAGAAATAATATTTTTCCAAATTTTGGAAAATATATTTGGTAAAAAGGAACTCATTTTTGAAATCATAATATTAATATTATCTTAGTGTAAAATATTGTGTTTTTAGATAATAATAGTTTTTTGTGAATAGTGAGAATACCAATTTTAATAAAATTATCATTTATTTTTAACAAATTATTTAATTTAAAAGATAATTTTTTTTAAAATAATTTTACATAACAGAATAATTATTTATTTATATTAAATAAAATTATTTACCTTTTAAATCATCTTTATAGAGGATTCAAGAATATGTTTATTCTTATGTTATAAATTTTTTTTATAAGAATATTTTTAAAGTGTATAATTATTCTTTGTTTTAATAAAATAAAGTAAAAAATTATGATAAATTATTTAAAAGAAATCTTTAGATTAAATTTATATGAATAATAATATAAAAAATTAAAATTATGATTACATATCATATTTTTGTTATATAATAATCATATGATTGTAAAAAACAATTCTTGAAAACTCTTTTTTTAACATATATACTAGTTTTATTTTAAATTAAAATCTAAAAATTATATTAGTTTAATTTTTGAAAAATGATTCCATATTCAAATAAATAATAAATTATATTTTATAGTATGTTAAACTTAATTTTTTAAAATAATAAATAGTGAAAATAAAAAATATTTATTATCACAAATTAGGAAAAATTTATATTACTGGGGGTTATCTAAAATGATTTTTGTAAAAATGATCCAAAAATTGTTTAATTATTATTTAATAGTTATATTTTGAGCTTTAGTCTTTATATGATCACAACATGACCAACTTGGGATCCTGATGACATAATCGAAATATTGGGGTAATTCCTTCTTTTCTTAAATTCCAACTTTGTCCTCTCCCATTGTTATAAAATAGTATCACCCATCCTATCATTTCATACATAAAAAACACATTGTTTAGAAAAATGAAGTCCCAAATAACATATTAAATTTTCTTAATTCATCATATGAGACTTTTTTTATCAAAAATCTATCATAGAAAGGGTTTTACTATAAACCTAATGATCTTGTCTGTGGAAGACTTAACATCCTTAATCGAGCATTTTATTTTATTTCTTCATCCTCCAAATTAAAATATTATTAAACCATGAGATAAAATAATCTAATTATATTTTATATAATGATATTTTTTAAGTTAATTTAATGACCTATATCCATCTAATCCACCATCAAATGGGAAATGAAAACATTGACTATGTTTAAGGTGGACTACCACCTCGTGAACCGAAATAATTATTTTTCCACCACAGATTCCCACAAATTGATATAATAACACATTAAATGTTTATATATGATATTAATAATATTATTCTACTTCATTAATTATAATATAACATTTTACTTCTAACTTTACATTCTATAGTGAATATGATAACACCACTCATGTGTACAACCGGCTACCGCCTCACATTGTGATGTGATTCATTTATCACTTATGAATTACACAGAATGTAATGAGGATTAATTTTTTATTCATATAATAACATAATGAAATATTAATAATTTTTTATAATAAATATATTTTATTAATTCTTACCCTATCATCCATTGAATAACTGATCATGAAATTCGTGTTTATAGAGGCCTACCGCCTCATTATGCAATGTGGTTCATTTTTATTATCAAATCAGATGGAAGGTATGTTTAAGGTTATTTAAGGATATAATATTATATTTATTATATGATTATTACCCTACAAATATAATATAAATATTACCTTCTTTTGATAATGATTTTTAAAAAATGGAAGTGCTATTCATGGGCACGTATGGCCTACTGTCTCTACGATTATAACATATTTCATTTTTCATATCCATATTTCACGGTTGGTTATAAAAGTAAAATTTAGGTATAAATTTTTTAATTATTTCATTATTATCATTATGGATTTTATTAATCAGAAATATATTTGGCCATATTAAAATCACCAATTTGATTTTGGATATATTAGTCGTTTATTGTAAATCATTTTATGTAAAATTAATTGGTTATGTAACTGAATATTAAATGGTAAAAAATAAACGAAATAAAAACAATGAAAAATGTTATTACGAAACTAAATAATTTACTTAATTATATTATTCAGGAATATAAGGACCACATGTGATGATTCAGGCTCAAGGTGAGGGTTTCATTTAAAAACAACGATCTTTGTGAAAAAAGTAATTTAATCCACTTAATTTAATTCTAATTGTTTATATTCCAAAAAATTATATATTAGACCATCAATAATTCATAATTTTTTTTATTTTATGTTACAATTAACAATGTTCTTCTATTTGAGTTATGATTCAAATATTACCAAGGTGGTAAGGGTTTCTGTTTTGAATCATTTTATTCAAGATTGTTTATGCCTAAATATATATTGTTAGAAATTATCAAATAATTGAATAATGAAACCCTTTAATTTTATTATCCACTTCTTTATTAAGGATATTTTAAATAATTAGTATGATTTTACCCTAGTTTGTAATCAAAACTATTTGTAAAGTTTTTTTAATACAACTTTTTTTGTCTCTTCAGTCAAAAATTGATTTCTTTCATATTCATGTTCTATAAAAATAATATTAAATATGTATCATTATCCAAATGTTTTATAATATAATTTTTTTCCCATGAATTAATTTTTACAAAATGAATCTACTTAATTTTTCTAAACAATGTTCATTTTTTCTTTTTTTAAATAGTATGAACTGAATATTTTAATCTTATATTGCTGGTATAAAATTACCCTTCATAATGGCCAATAAATTCATTGAAGATTTATTATATGTTTCCATCGTTACATTAAAATAAAATTGTTTCTACAATATTTTGTAAACTAATATTTTTTCAAATAGGATTTTCAAAGTGTAAAGGATATTTCTCCCACAAATCATTTTTTAATCTTTTAAATGTTTTTTCATTAACGAAAAACAAATACCATTATTGTTATGTAATAATTATAAGTTATATATATATACCTTAGATATATACGTTTCTCACCCACCCTTCATTTTATATGTTAATACATTCCATATGTTCATTTAAAAAAAATCATTTTTAATTAAATTTCCTTTGATTATGATATGAGGAAAGATTATGTCACCCATTTTCTATGCAAGGATAACTATTATGTTTATGACTTATGATTTATTACATTACATGGAACACATATGCATTTACATGAGATGAATATGATGGGTTGGTCTAGAATTTTTTATCCCTCCAATGAATTAGGTAATGTTTTAGTCTCGTGAGTAATCTTGTATGGGGTTAGGGCATTAACCTAATTTGATATAGGACATGATCTACCATGTTATTTTGTCTCAATAGTTATCCATGACTTATGATTATGTCATGATTTTTGCTTCTTCCACATTACCTATGATTTCTTGATCCTATGATACCATCTTATCTACATTATGTTCCATGTGATGACCCATTTTCATTATCTTTTTATGATATAATGTTACACCGTTATCCCACATGTTATGCTTATTTATCATTTTTATTCATTTTATAGGGTTTTTAGTTCATCCCTTTGGTCTATGTATTCCCTATGTTATCCTATGTAGTTTTAGAAGCTCAAAAGTATTTGGTATCTCATTATAGAGAATAAAATAAATATATTTTATTTCATCCTTAGTTTGATGTATTATGAATGTAATCCTTAGAAAACACCAGGCCTCATGACATTTCGGTTATAATTATTCGATTTTAATTTCAAAATCATGTAAAGATATGTGAATTAAGATCAGTTCACTGTAACAACCCTCTTTTTTTTGGCATGCCTATGTGTCCATTGTTATTTTTACTTATAATACATTCTTAAAGTCCCCTCACCTAATTGAATCTATCGTCATAAAATATTATATCACAAGAGGTGGTTGCTCAAGAGGTGATCCAAGGAAATATAAATATGATGATACATAGAAGAATGGAGTATGGTATAACTGGGATCACATCAGACTGAATGGTTTACTCTAAAATGTGTTTACATTAGATTATCATTTCTAAATAAACAATTTATCAGTTCCAAGAACAAGATAATACCAAATTTATTTTTATCAATGCATCATTTATTATCAGATTATTCCAGAACATAGTATTGATTAGTTAACAATAATTCTCAAATATAAATAAATAATGTGTAGTTTTTTATTCATGGTTGATTATTTTTGTAATATATCACATATTTAAGTCCAATAGATTTTTAATAGTTCATTTTGTTTCCAACACCATATTATAATTATGTTGGTCTTCTCGATAAGTGTTATTATTGAGATAACTTTGAGGCCCTTGACTGAAGTATAGAATACAGAGGCTGTAGATGAATAATTCACAAAGGACTACTAATGTATTTTTTCAATTTCTAAAACATTTATTTGAATAAGGACTAGTATATGTGTAATTTATTATCTATTTACATGTGACTATACACCAACGTATGGTTAATTTTAGATGATTTATTTAAATTTAGTAATGGATGGGCAACATACATGTTTTTATGTTAATTTAAACTGTCATCAACCCGACATGAGTGTTATCAATCCCATAATTTGGGTAAATCAATAAAAATTGGCTCCATCTATAACCATCATAAGTGTCATGAAACCAATATGAAAATTTTGAGATTCTAATCATAGAAAAAATTAATTTCATGATTTTATATTGTGATGAATTAAAGAATTGGATTATTCTTTGAGATAATCATCATTAATTCAAAAAATCTTTATCAATCATGTAATCATGACACATGACTAAGTCAAAGTAGTATTGAAAATGACAATGTTGCATGCTGGGATGAAAGATCTTCATTAAATTTTATATTGAAACATCGTAGTTATTAATATAACGATCATAATGAAAAAGATTTGATGTGATTTAGTTGTCGTGTTATTTTGGAAGCGATTTAGAAGGTTCTTGGTTTTTTTATATGGGATTTGTTTTTTAATATTTGAAATCATCATTTGAGCTCAAATATACTATACATCAAGGATTATTGTTTCAACCAATAATCATTGAAATTTCCAAAAATTATTATGGAAATTTTATTCATGAATTATGAGAATATAATATAGATAAATAAATAAGGGAAATTATTCAAGACATTTGAGATATATTGGTACAATACATTATAGAAGTGTGATTTTTTGTGAAGATAATTGAACAGTGAGAGTATTTAATGTAAACGGAATTTGAAGCAATTTTTTCCAATGTTATTGATTTATATGCTTCTTAATTAGAATAAAGAAAGTCATATAATGTGTTCATTATCTCATTCATGAATTTTATACTCTTATTATGTGAATGATAGATCAATATACTTCTATGAAATTCATATTCAACTACTAGATGATTTCGCCCATGTATAAGATCAATTCATTATTATTAAGGTATCTTATTTTGTACTACTGATCTAATTCAATAAAAGGAGCGTAGGAAACAATTTGAGGTTGGTGGTTCTAGGTTAAACATTGTCATTAATTTTCAATTATAGTTCATGTTGAATCATAATACCTACCTATATACTATTCTAGTTTTTTGATGGTTATTAAGAGTCAAGGATCTAAACTACCCCTATATTGTAATCAAATTTATATTAGTGATTATAGAAGACTCTGAACAAAAACAAAATGTGGAAATGGTTAGTATCTTATACTGAGGATGAACATTGTAAAAAATCCCCATGTTGTGTTTGATTCTTATTGATGTTAAATAATGGTGAGGAAGATCTTTTCAATGTGGTTCATGACTCTTGTAAATCACTGTGGTTAAATTTCTAAAACATTATTCCCAAAAATATAATAATCATTGATTCATCATCCCCATTTGTGTAATAATAGATCATGGAAATTCCCATAGAGTCGCTAACGATCATTCCCAAAGATAAAACTAGTTTAGTTAGTCCTAAAAAATTACTCATAAACAATATGTAGTAAAATTACTTCCACTATTTTTTTGGATAAAACCATGAATTGAGTTTATTTTTGAGATAGTATCCAGATTTCTTCCATTTATCAATGAGTTATAACCAAAGTGATGGAAATAATTGTCAAAATTGGGATCTAGGTAAGTGATTATATCCTATTTATTATAATTTGGAGTTAATAATTGTGTAAATTTATCATAACTATTTTATGATTTGGGAGTCCACTAAATAGGTTATAGAGATGTGAGTCAATATTTTTGGACATAGAGTTACCTAAAAATTACTATATAATAGTATCATGTCCATAGTTTGTTCTAAAATGAGGTAAATAAGGATCATTTCCACTAGAATATCTGGTAACATGACATTTCAAATCCAATATTGAGGGATGATAGGATTTGATGAAATTATAGGCGACATATTATAATAATTAATAATGGGTACAGGATTTAATCAAGATATACTACTAATATAATTTTATTTGTAGAAATGAATAATAACACTGAGAACCCGTTAATTATATAATCTATATGATATAAGGAATTTTCCCTCATCAATATGAGATTCTTAGACCGGTACAGGAGAATATGTATAGCATTTTTATAAGATATGAAATATTATGTGCTAGAATCTCCCTGATATAATGAGTCAGCAAAAGGAGAAAGTGGGTCATAATATGATTCCTAAAGTAAAAACATGTTCAAATGACTTTATGTTTAGTGAAACATCTTATAATACATGTTAAGTGAGTTTGAGATGTAATTCAATGATAAAGATGAAAACATAATTTAGTATAATCAAAAAGAAAATTATCACGATAATTCTTTGATAGAATGATATGAGATCTCTAAGATTATTTTACCATTCTTATGGGGGTGGGACTGAATTGGGTTGGTTGAATTTTGATTAAAAACCAATCTAACCCATAATTTATGGTTTATTTTTTATATAAAAAATAGTTAATAGTGGTTTAGTACATATTTTTTGATTTTAAAACCATAAATTTTTCATTGGGTTGGGCTCGGATTATAAATTATATAATATTTTTTCACTAGAATCCATGTTATAGATCCATGATATTTTAGAATTATTAATTAAATTATTTAATAAAATTTAGACATAATCATTAAAATAGTTATGTGAAATAATTTTTTATTCATATCTAATTTTTTATTCTATTAATGTTGACTATAAATGAAATTTTAATGTTGGTTATTTTGAAGGGATGGATGCATGGGTTGAGCTGATAGAATTCTATAATTTTTTTTGAAAAAATGTTTCAATTTTAATTTAATAGGTTTGTTTTTTTTAACCAAAAATAAACATCAAATTTCAAATGTCCATTCAATGCATAACACCAGATAGAACTACTATTTGGGAATGTTTTTTTATTTTATACTTTTTTTAAGTTCATACAGTTTTACCACTCTTATATTCTTGTTAGGAGATGGGTTTATTGTTAGTCCACTTTGATGTTCCCTTATATTTGAATAATATTCAACTCTATTTATTATTAATATGTATTAATTCAATCCATGAAAAATTAAATGAATATTTTTCTACCATGTACCGTGAAAATAATAATTTATATCATGTTGGAAATGTAATACCTATGTGTTTTTTCCATTCAATAACATTATTGGATAACTTCGAAGGGAAGACCCTAAAATTATATCATTTTAAAATTGATATTAAATCATGATCATAAATATTGGTTATAAATATGTTCAAGTTTTTTATTCTATAGTTTGAAGATATTTAGTGAAAGTATCAACATGAATAGATTTTATACATATAGATAACTGGTGTGAAATACCAAGATGATGAGTTGGAGAAACCATCCTTTTTGTATAGTTTTAAATGATTAATGAAATCAATATTATTCAATACATAGAGTATTTAATGAGGATATTGAAATGATTTTAAAAATACAATGGCTTTCAAGGTTTCTAGAATACTCCATTTTAGAGATTATGTGATGCCTCAAACATACACTCATATATATGGTGCTAATAAAAATAATCATTAAATACTCACTTTGAAACCATTAGAATTGACACAAATATAATCATCCAAATTTTCAATATCAATTACAAGTATATATTAAAATAAACACCTATGATCTGCAAGGTTTATGATTTATAATATCTGGAAGAAAATTTAATAAATAAAACACAAACCATTTTTATTGAGTGGGATTTTTCAAATTAAAAAAAGATATCATTATTTTAAAATAATACTTCGGTGTCTCCCTTTAATTATTCCCAAATTAATCTAATCTATACATATTATAAATAATAATCTTCATCATTACCCAAGGGAAAAGTATCATAATTTTCAAGACCCCCTCTGCACAAGGTGTACCCCTCCTGGGTTTGCAATGTGAGAAGAGAGATAATGACCCCTGAGTCCTTCCTCTAGTAGGCCTCGGGTTGGAAAATAGAACTTAGTGTATAGTAAACACACAAATGGGATGTATTAACCTCTAATAGAACACATGATAAATATTGATATAAGATAGACACCAACCAACTCCATCTCAGACAAAAATATAAATGAAATCACAAGTTCACTTATGTAATGTCATGAAAAACCATTGAAACTGAAATGGGAAATCTATAGTTACCCAAAAAAAGTAAAAACTACAGTAACCACTGAATCCCAATCAGCTCCTGAAACCCCAAGCTAGTAGAAACCAGCCTGATCTCTAACCTGGAGCAAGTAACTGGAAAAACAATTTATATAAACATTAGGTGAGTATAACAGTATACTCACTAGGATCCTCCTCAAAGCCTCTCTTGAAATAGTAATGAAACCATGCTAAAGCACAGTGAATAACAAGTAAAACTAATTTATCACCTTAAAAGGCATACTATGTTCCCACCCCAACCATGGCTACTCGAACCAAGTAACGCATACAAAAGTATACAATATAATAATGAAAATCATGGGTACCCTGCTACTACTTCTCCAAAGGTTTGTCACTTTTCCCCAATGATGCACATCATAAGCATCTCTCTCTAAAAATGGATTTCCCATAGATACCAGGTAAAAGAACCATAACATGAAACTCATGAATCAAAACCACCACATCCACATAATAAAAGTAACCATGTAGTTTCTAGGATACACCAGAACTCGCATAAAGTGTATCATCTGTCAGGTATTATACCTCAAGACATTACAGCCCATACCCCGAGTAAGGATCCTCAAGCCATCACAACCTATACCCATTATACCTATAGTATCCCATAGAAAACTATATCCAGAATATGTATGTGTGAATAACCACAAGACATTACAACCCTCTACACACATAAATGGTGAAAGTTAACCATTGTTCCTACTAGCACAAGAAACTAGCAAGAGAAGAGAGTGGGGGCAAAGGGGGTAGTCATCCATCCATCCTCCCACCAGAATTTTGGGGAACCCCCCCCCCCCCCCAGGGCTTAGAATCCCTCAGGAGTCAGTTTCCCTAACTAAAGGGGTGGAGGGGCATATTGAAACACAAAAATTACCGAATATACTATATCTCACAACCACACTATTGGCATAACCTACCCTTAGACTCAATTGTAGCTAACGCTTCTAAGATTTCCAACTACCACTTCTAAGACTATGTATCCAATAAGCACACAACCATTTAAAGATATTTATTATATTACTTCATTCCATTTTTATTAGTTTCACTTTATGTTAATTAATTCTTTAAGAATTAATTAACCATTACCAATTTACACATTATATTTCATTAGCATCCAACCCAATGTTCACTTTTCCTTTAAATTACAACCTCTGAAATGCACCACAGAAAACTCTAACCCCATGGGTTAACATCATTTAATCAATCATTTATTAATAACATTATTACATTCCCACATTCCCTAGAATTCTAGAAAAACATTCTATGATACTAAAATCAATAGGGGTCAACACGGTTAGTATATGAACTACTCGTCGAGTCGTTTCTACATATAGAAAGAGAATAAAACCATCCTCCATCAAGTAGCTAAAAATCGAAATCACGTGGCATACCCCGTGCTTCCTCGCCCCTTTTGGAAAGAGGGTAAGTAACAACAACTTTATTTAGTAGTGGGGAAAGTAAAGTAGATAAACAACCAAACAGATCAGAAATCATACAGACATTCACATCCAACTTGTTCTATAATTCATGGTTCCCTCCCCAACACCTACAGGCATAAACCAATGCATATCACCACTTTAGGCGTCAACTTCTTCCACAACCAATAAGCCTCCTTACCCTCGCATATCACAACAGCCTTCTAGGATAACATCACAACACAACCTGAAGGAAAACTATTGTCATATGAATTGGTCTCTTGAACCTTAAACATGCAAGAGGGTAACTTAGAACCCAACAAGGAATTTTAATTTATCAAACAACCAGTAAATTAATCCATCTTGGATTAACCGATTTATTATTCGTAGGTTCCAAATCTGGGTAACTTAAACCGTAAGCTATGAAAAATAATTAAACATGCTTACTACACCAATTTTATTAACATCAAAATTACAATAAGAAGAACTAGATTCCTTTACATTCCTCTTTATCACTATCCAAACAATTATCAATTAATTCCAACTTTACGTTCTTTACCAATTTCCACCAAGAATGAAAATTTAAACAAAGAAAGAATATATATCACACTGTATAGAAAAATAAGTAGCAATAACATACAAACCATATCAATTTATTTATCCAGTTCAAATATTTATTATGTCAATTCCATTGTGATCCAGTTGGATAAAACATGCTAACTATATAGTTGCACATAAAATGAAAGAGAAGCAATGAATCCCAAACCTCAAATGATTCTTTATGTTCTTTATATGATAATGATCCAAAGAATGAGTTATTATCTCCTCCCTATGTGACAACTGTATCGACATAAGGATGCAGCGACACCACCACACTGGTCAACACCCAAGAAAAGCCCATTAGGAACATGGAGATGACATTACATAAAAAGTGAAAGGAGAAACCGAAGGAGATGAACCCAAAAGAATAATGATAGATAATACCTTATATCGATGATTTATTGATACTTCATGGTTGAATCAAAAACATAGGGGAACTAATCCATAGAGAAATTCTTGATCACACAACTCTTATGGGAAAGAATATAAGGCTCGAGCATATCACACCCGAGAACAAGGAGGAAGGATTAGGGAGGATGATATCTGGTCCCTTAAGAATATTTAATGGAGCAGTAGTTTGAGATACTCTACATTTTCTACTAAAAGAATATCACATTAAACAACGCGGTTTAACCAAGTAAAAACATCCCAAGCCTTTGGAAAATTAATATAGGAGTTATGACCTTTGAATCAACCTCAGAGTCCTTAAAACAGAGCTTTAAATGCATTTTTAGTCCAAGGAAATTTCAAAAGAGGCGAAACTATAGGAATTTGAAAACAATTTTCATGAACATGAAATTTGGGAAAGGAAAAAATGTTCATGAACCTCACAGTTGGAACCTCACTATTCTGGAAACATTGTTCATGATCCTCACTGTTGGAACCTCACCATTCTGAAACGCTGTTCATGAACCTCACGGTTGAAACATCACCATTGGAACAGTTCACATAAGCCAAACATTGCACTGTTCACCTAAGGCTATCGTTCCACTGATTTTCAAGGGCTACTGTCGTACTGTTCAGAAAATAGGAAATTTTTAAAAGTGTTGGGGATAAGTCCCCTTGACCTCCTAGAACACCTCAGACATCAAATTTTCACAGTGGAATGGACCACATAGGTCCATGGAATTTCATCAGATACCTCTCAATACATTCTCATCCTCGAGAATTCAAAACCAACATAAAAGGAAAAGAAATAATATCGAACAACCACCCATCGAGATACTTCTCAAATAAGAGAAAACCACAAGAAGCAACCAAAAAAAGCCATCTCATATGCATGAATGGTCTACAACCACAAAGTGAACATCATTACATGAATAGAGTTAACCATCAAAAAACTCTGGGTACTGAGCATGTATCTATGAGTCACATTCCTAGGTACTCTCCTCCATGACACTGTGTCTCCACAAGTCACGAAGCAAGGGGATAGAACTCTCACGCAAAAACTTATATTTGTAGTCTTGGATCTCCATAGGTCTCCCCTCAAAGGTCACAACATTATCAACATCGATCTCTCCCCAATCGATGTCGTGAGAGTCATCGTGAAGATAACAACATAGCTATGACACATGAAAAACACCGTGTATCCGACTCATCTGTAGGGGAAGTGCTACTCGATATTCTACAGATCCAACATGAGATAACACCTCAAAAGGCCCAACAAACTAGAGAAAAAGATTGCTCCCATGACCAAACCATTGCTGCCCACGACGGGGAGTCACCATCAGAAACACGTGATCCCAAAAATAAAACTCCATGGGTCTCCTCCATTGGTCGACATATGATTTATGATGATCCTGTACTATCTTCATCCTCTCATGAATCACCTAAACCATATCTGATGTATTCTTCACTATTTTTGGTCTGAGAATTGTAAACTCTTTGACCCTAGTTCAGCACAACAGAGATCAGAAAGGCTGACCATATAAGGATTCAAACGGTGGCATACTGACTGTCGAGTGAAAACTATTATTTTAAGCGAACTCCATAAAGGGTAAGTGGTTAATCCATGAACATCAAAAATCTAGGACACAAGAGTGTAACATGTCTTCAAGAGTCTGGATGGTCCGCTCTATCTGGCCATTCTTCTAATGATGAAAAGCAGTGCTAAGGCACAGGTGAGAACCAAAAGCATTATGGATTCCTCTCCACACCCTAGAGGTAAAATAAGGATCTCAATCGAAATGATCATCCTTGGAACTCCATGAAGTCTCACCACCTCTTCAAGATACTACTTCAAAAAAACATCCATTGAGCTTGAATCCTTGATTACTAAGAAGTGGGATGAATTTTTTAAACAATCCAATACCACCAAAATAACATCAAATCCTCCCTGAGCTCGGGGTAAACCAGTAAAAAAGTCCATTTAGATGTCATCCTACTTCCACTGAGGAGCATCTTACAGCTGGAGTAGACCACCAGGAACACAGTGTTCGACCTTCACCTTCGAGAAGACCAAACATCGAGACAGAAACTCCTCAACTGCATGCTTTAGGCCAGGCCACCAAAACTGGCTCCTCACATATTGGTACATCATTGTCACACCATGATGCACCACTAAAGGATAAATATGGAACTCTTTGAGAACCATCTCGTGCATAATTAAATGAACAAAGATACTTCCATGATACAACTCTCGATGTTGTTCATCCTCAGAATAACCATCAGGGGCCTCGCCAGTAACAACTCGATATCTCGAAACCACCACCTCAAGATCCCCAATAGGGACTCTTCTACATGGTGCACTAGATATGAATGCACCATCATCTAAAAAAGACAACCTCTTCCCCCAAATTCTCATATATCAAGATGTAATGCTAACAGCTCTTCCATTAATCTCTATAAATCACCATATTCACGCACTACAACACAACATGACTTCATGCTCAGTGCATCGGCCACAACATTCCCCTTTCCTGTGGTATACAATATTTAGAAGTTATATTCCTATAATAACTCCATCCACTGATGTTGTCATAAGTTCAA
This sequence comes from Viscum album, assembly GCA_963277665.1. Taxonomy (NCBI): domain Eukaryota; kingdom Viridiplantae; phylum Streptophyta; class Magnoliopsida; order Santalales; family Viscaceae; genus Viscum; species Viscum album. The sequence goes on along the minus strand of CAUJRU010000261.1, from coordinate 73,430 downwards.
GTCACACTGGTAGAAAACATACCTCAAACACTTATGGTCAGTGAAAACCACAAAGTGCTCGCCAATGTGGAAATGTCCCCACAAATTCTGAGAAAAAACCATGGCTTCTAAATCAAGATCATGGGTGGCATAGTTACATTTATGGGGATGAAACTTCTAAGAAACATAAGAAAAAATTGATCTCTACCGCATCAGAATACAACATAACCCTAGATACGAAGCATCATTGAAAACATCAAACTAAACCCCCTCTGCAGGTAGAAAAAGAACTAGAGAACATACTAAATTCTCCTTTAGATACTCGAAAGCTACCTCACTCTAATCATTGCATATGAATGCCTGATCCTTCTTGGTCAAATATGTCATAGGAGTTGCAACTTGAGAGAAATCAGCTACGAACCTCCTATAGTAGCCTGTGAGGCAAAAGAAACTTCTCACCTCTGACACTGTTTTGGGGGCTTCCCATGACACAACTTCTTCTATCTTGAATTTTACCATATCTACTCACAGATGGTACACAACATTCCCCATGAAATGGACTTCTCGATCCAAAAACTCAAACTTCAACAACTTCCCAAACAACTAATGTTGATGAAGAAATCCCAAAACAACGTGTAGATGCTTTGCATACTCCTCCTCAGATGTGGAGTGCACAAGGATTTCATCAATGAATACCACCACAAACTTGTCCAGGAACTCACAGAACGTAATGTTAATCTCTCCCATGAACACAGCTAGAGAATATTTCGCATTGAATGACATTACAACGAACTCATAATGCCCATTATGACAATTGAAAGTAGTCTTCGGGATATACTCATCCTTCACACCCATGTGATGATAACCTGACTGCTACTCGATCTTTGAGATCCATCTTTCACCCTTCAGTTGATCGAATAAATCATCACCAAACAGAATAGAATAAAGATTATTCCCTATCACTTTTTTAAGAGACGATAATTGACACACAACTGCAAACTGCCAACCCCCTTCTTCACGAACAAAACTGGTGCACCCCACGTTGATGCACTCAGCCAAACAAAAACACACTTTAACATACCATCAATCTCTATACATAGCTCTCATAACTCGTAAGGGGCCATCCTATATAGAGGCATAGATATTGGAGATGCCCCTCATTGTAACCTAATCCAAAACTGTATCTCTCATCAAGGGGCTAATGCTACAACCATTTCTAGAAAGACATCAGGGTACACTTCTACGACCCTATAAAACACCGACTACTAAAATTATGATGGACTCTACAACAGCTCATCCATTATTGTTGATAAGGATGAAACATTCCTCCGAACCATCTAAGGGTCTCACTCGCCAACAAACACCATCGGATCAGCATCTGCATCGAAGAACACAACCTGCCTCCTAAAGCAATCCACAATATCTACCACCGAATACAATGAATACATGACAAGGATGAAATCATATAGTGGTATCCATAAAAATATGAAATATCCCCAATAGAGGTGTTTTCCTAGCACTAGATAACAATATCTACAAACTTCAAACAAGTCTGGTCGACCTCCAACTGGCGTAGTCAATGCCAAGGGCATTTGAAGCCTCTCTACCACAAGTCCCAAAGCATGGACACAGGTAGGTGATATGAAAGAGTCTGTCTGTATTGAATCAAAATAAAGAATAAACCAATGTAGAACACACTAAAAGGGTACGTTGAATGTTCTATAGCTATCCTAGATCTAGCAACACTAAAGCATAAAGCTGACCACGAACTCCTCTACGACCTCTCTTACCCTGATGAAGACCACCCCAATGGTCGCACTCTACTCTCTGAGGATGGGGAGAGTCATGGGGTGGTACTCTACCTACCCCATCAACCCTCTCCTGAACCAAAGCTGGTGCAACCTACAGCTACTGCCTCGTCTGGAACTGCCTCAATGGATGAACCTAGAGCAGAGAACCTGGTCCATGATGACTTATCTGAAAGGTCAGACACTCTCACAGCTGATGACCTTGACCACCAAAAATAATCAAGTGATTGATACCTTGGCATAGGCCTGAGTGTCGTTGCCCCCAAAGAAAAGAGATCCTGAGGGGTGGGACCTACCCCCGGCAGAATGAAAACACTTCATCCATGAAAACTGATAACTCCGTACCACAGATCTACTTCATGAGGAATCATGACGACTCCCCTCTCATGATGATCTGATTTTGGACAAAGTCCTCTCGAAAACAACTTCCCTCGTTAGCACCTCAAGATATGGGTTCAACATAAATGTGGTGACCCGACACTGGATCTATGGACGCAAAGCCTCATAGAAATTCCTCACCCTAGTCTCCTCATCTAGCAAAAGGTAAGAACTATATCATTAAAGGATCTTGAAATGGATTCCAAACACAAACACATTGGAGCGACCCAGTCGATGGGTAAAGAGATCTTGGTGACTAGACACCTTCACGGTCGAGGAAAGAAACACATCTCTAAACTTGTCTCGGAACTCCTCCCATGATATCACTGACTCCTTATGATCCTAGAGGAAAAAGATCCACCACTACCTTGCTGCTCCACGCAACATTGTCACAACCAAGGAAACCCAATGCTCTTTCTAAGCCTGGATTGAACTGAAGCCTATCTCGACCTCCTCCAATAAGTATTTCGTGACTGCATCTAAAATTGAGCCCTCATTCTTCTGCAGACTCTGGCACTGGAACTCTCAAAGTGTCCTCCTCCAAGTGTCGTCATTTTCAACCTTTATCCTGAGACGATCTACTTCCACAACCAGCTGGACATCTTCTGCGCAAAGCTAATGAGGATGTCGAACTAGAACCCTACCTATAAAATAAAAAACTGTTAGATCTCCTAAAATAGAAATATAGAAGTCTCAACAGTAATTAATTAATTATTTTAATTTTTTTGTTTTAGGTTACCCTATCCCAAGGTCTACCCATTCAAATATATGTACAAGGAAGAATGATGCATGATCCTTTTTAGGTATCTACCCTGCAAAAGGTATAACCATATTTAGCATACATTGTAAACATAATGTTCCGTAATCATATCATAGAGGGGCCTAAATGCCTATGTCTCATCCAGTCTCCAGTGTTTAAATAACTTGCTAAACTTGACTTACAATGTTGCTCTACCAACCCATGCAACCTCAACTATTCCGAACTCCAAACTCCATCTTATCCCCCAACCTCCCTAAGATACCACTATAGAATAACCCCCCCCCCCCACACAAGGTGTTCCCCTCCTAGGCCAGCAATGTGAAAAGGGAGATAATGATCCCAGAGTCCCGCCTCCAGTAGTCCCCGAGTTGGTGACCAGCACCAAGGGTATAGTAAACACACAGAAGGGAGGCACAACACTCTAAGAGAACACATGCGAAAGAGAGAGATAAGACAGACACCAACCTACTCCAACTCAAACAATAGTATAAATGAAATCCCAAGTACACCTATGTAACATCACGAAAAAACCCTAAATCTCGAAGGGGAAAACATAAAGTACCCAAAAGAATGTAAAAAAACAACAGCAACCATGAATCCCAAACAACTTCTGCAACCCCAATAAAGTAGAAACCAGCATGATCTCCAACCTTCTCCAAGTGACCTGAAAAATAGTTTATATAAACATAGGGTGATTATAACAGTATATTTAGTAGGATCCTCCCTGATTCCTCTCATGAAACAGTAAATAAAGAATTCTAAAGCACAATGAACAACAAGTGAAAATAACTCATCACCTAAAAAGGAAAACTACGTTCCCATCCATATTATGGATACTCTCACCACATAATGCATACCAAAAATATAATATGATAAAGAATATAAAGGGTACCCCGCTACTACTTCCATACTGGTTTGACACTTTTTCCCAACGTCACACGTCCTATGCATCTATCTTCAAATAGGCTTTCTTGGAGACACCTGGGAGAAGCACCAAAACATGAACCTCATGCAAAAAAACCACCACATCCACGTAAGAAATGTAACTGGGTAGTTTATGGGAGCCACCATAGCTTGCATAATGTGTATCACATGTTAGGTATTATACTTCAAGCCATTACATCCCATACACCGAGTAAGGATCCTCAAGCCATCACAGTCTATACATGTTATACCTATAGTAGTCATAAGAAACTATATCCAGAATATATGCGTGTGAAAAAAACAAGGCATTACAGCCCTCTACACACATATATGGGGAAAAATAACCATTTTTTCTACCAACACAAGTAACTACCAATAGAAGAGAGTGGGTCCAAAGGGGGTAGTCATCCATCTATCCTCCCACGGGAATGTTGGGGAAACCACCCCCTCCCCCGGGCTCAGAATCTATGGGATTTCAGTTACCCTAACTAACGAGGTGGAGTAGAAAATAGAAACACAAAAAGTGTAACATATACTATATATCTCAGCCACATTATGGTAATAACTTAGTATTAGGATCAATTGTAGCTAACATCTCTCGGATTCCCAACCGCCCCATCCCAGACTAGGTATCCTATAAGCACACAACCATTTAAAGAGCTTTATTACAATATTTCATTCCCTTTTTATCTAATGCACTTTACATTAACTAATTTTTTAAACATTAATTATCCATTAACAATTTCCACATTATATTTCATTAGCAACACACCAAAAGTTCATAGTTCCTTTAAATTTCAACCTCAGCATTGAGACCCAAAAAACTCCAAACCCTTGGGTTAACATCATTTATTTAATCAATTATTGACAACATTATTACATTCCCATATTCCCAAGCATTATTGAAAAACAAAATATGCTATTAACACATGCGGATTAACACGGTGAGTAGATGAACTACCCGTTGAGTCTTTACCAACAATTGCAAGAGCATAGACCCATCCCCCCCCAGGAAGCTAAACATAGAAAGCACATAGAATACCTCACCCGTCTTTGCCCCTTTTGGAATGTGGGTATAAAAACCATCTTCCTTGAGTAGGTGGGAATGTAAATCCGATAAGCAATCAACAAGATCAGAAAGCATCCAAACATTCACATCCAACTCATTCCATAATTCCCGGTGTCCTCCCCAACACCCACATGCATAAACTGATGCATCTCGCCACTCTAGGTGTCAGCTACTGCCACAACCAATAGGGCTCCATGACCTCGCATATCATAATAGTCTTCCTGGCTCTCATCACAATACAAGAAATAGGAAAACAACCATTATATCAGTTGGGATCTTTGACCATAAACACACAAGAGGGTAACTTAGAACCATAAAGGGATTATCTTTTATCAAACAACCAGTTCTTCAATCCATCTTGGATAACCAATTTATTATTTGTAGGTTCCAAGTTATGGAAACCTAAACAGTAAGTTATTAAAAACAACTAGTTATGCTTACTACACCAAATTTCGTAACATTGAAATTAAAATAATAAAAACCAAATTACTTTACATGTCTATTTATCTTTATCCAATCAATTATCAATTAATTTCAACTTTACGGTCTTTACCAATTTCCATAAAGAATGAAAATCTATACAATGCAAGCATAGATATCCCACAATCTTGCAAATCAAGAGGCAATAATATACGATCCATATAAATTTATTTATCTAGTTAAAATATTTATTTTTTTAATTCCATTATTATCCAGTGGGATAAAACATGATAACTATATAGTTTCATGTAAAATAAAAGAGAATCCATGAATCCCCTACCTCAAATGGTTCTTGACGTGCGTTATACGAGAATGAGCTACACAAGAGGTTATGATCTCCTCCCGCCATGACAATTGTATCCACCCTAGGATGTAGAGACACCACCACACTTTTCAACACAAAAAAAAATCTCATTAGTAACATGGAGATAACATTATATAAAAAGGGAAAGGATAAACAAAAGGAGATGAACCCAAAATAATAACAATAGATCATACTATGTATTGAAGATTCATCGATACAACCTGGTTGCATCAGAAATAGAGGGGAAATAAGCTAAGGTGGAATGCTTCATCGCAAAACTCCTATAGGAAGGAATGGAATGTTTGAGCGTCTCAAACCTGAGAACAAGGAGGAAGGATTAGGGAGTATGATTTCTCGTCCCTTTAGAATATTTAATGGAGTAGCAGTTTAAGGTATGCTAGATTTTAAATTAAAAGCATATCGCATTAAACCACATGGATTGACCAAGAAAAAACATAATGAGCCTTATAAAAATTAATTTAGGATTTAGTAACTTTTAAATGGCCTTAAAGCCCTTAAAACAAGGATTTTAATGCATTTTACGTCAAAGGAAACGTCAAAAGGGGTGAAAATGTAAGAAGCTGGAAACACTATTCACGAACTCGAAATATGTCAAAGGAAAACACTATTCATGAAGCTCAACTTTGAAACCTCACCATTGGAACATCACCATTTTTGAAACATTGTTAATGAACCTCACTATTGAAACCTCATAATTGGAACCTCACTGTTCTGGAAACATTGTTCATGAACTTCACCGTTGGAACCTCACTATTCTGGAAACACTATTCATGAACATCACTATTGAAACCTCACCATTGGAACCTCACCATTCCGGAAACATTGTTCATGAACCTCACCGTTGTAACTATTCAAATAAGCCTACCATTTCATTGTTCACATAAGGCTACCATTGTACTATTTTCCTAAGGCCTCCATTGTACTGTTCACATAACTACAAATCTGGAAATGTTTTAGGGAGGAGTCACCTTGACCTCCCGAAACACCTCATACACCATATTTTCACAAAGGAATAGACCAAAGAGGTCCATACCATTATAATAATAATGATGATATAAAATTATCAACAATTTCAGTTGTCATATAATTAATACAACTTGATTAATATGGTATGAATAATAAAAATAATGTTATAAAACTTATAACATGAGAGTATTATATTTCCAGGGATAATATAATGATGTATAGAATCACAAGGACCGAAATAACTAATTATATGTGATGAAATAAAAAATTTCATACGTCTTCATATTACCTTCAATAACTGATTATAGGAAATAATAAATTCCATCAAGGCCTCAGCCAATACATCCTATATATCCTCAAGGCAGAATCCAGTACGTTATTATTGAGTGGGTGGGAATACATCGGTTATATAAACTATTTTTTTCAATTAAATTTACTAATTAATTGAGGATATATGTATAATTTTTTTCCTCTATCATAACTAATTATTTCCATTTCATTTACCATATTATGATAATGCATGAAAATACAATTAATAATTAACTTTTCTGGGTAATTAATAAAAATCCATGTTAGAATAATAAGAACCTAATAATTTAATACGTAACCCATTCAGAAAATGGAATAAAATTATAATAATCAATAGATTGAAATAAATTGGATTGTATTATTTGATAATATACCCAATGAAACAATGTAGACATTGAAAAATGCTAGCACAGATGAGAAACACATTTATAATAAGAAAAAATTAAAATGACACCACATAAAAAAGGACCATTGTTTGGATGAGATGCTAATATAGGTTAAATAACCTAAAAGAAAATTATTGTAAAATATTTTAATTGGTAATTCATGGAACATGACTCAAAATAAGAAATAAATTTATGATATTGAGAGGAAAATGGTAGTGAAACTATAAAAATGATTTCAAAAAATATTTAATAACATGGTTGTAAAAAGAAACTTATTAACCATATAAAAATCCATTTCAAGGAAAAAAGACATTAAACACCATAATTTATTTATAAATAAATTCATTCAATCCATAAAATGAAATTAAGTTGAAAATATTAAATTTGGATTGAATTTTGTAATATACAAACGTAAAAGGATAATTATTTTTTATTTTAAAATACTTTTAATGAATCCCACATTATTAAATGGATATGATTGATTTTTTTAATATATAAATAGAAATATTAATATCACAAGTGAGAAAACATATTTAAATTTTAAAATAATAAAGTAAAATAATTTCAGAAAAAAATTATTATAAAATTGAAGAGGAAGTTATTATTAGAGAGGATGCAAACTATTCTAAAAAAATATTCTTTTTAATAATAAAATATATCCATTAAATAGTTATTTTCTAAATAAAGAGTTAATTTCCTTAGTAAAAAATGAGTAATTTTAAATTAAATAAATAAATATATGTAATATAATAAGAATTGAATAAATAATTTCAAGAATAAATATTATAACTCAATGAAGTAGGGGTTGAGTAAACTAACCATTTATAAATGTCATAATAATTGATGTAAATATCCCTCATAAATATGTTCATGAAAATAAATTGTAAATAGAAAATGTAATGTTGAAATACAGTTTGAAAACATCATAGGATAAAATAAATCACACTTATAAGAATGGATTTCAAGAATAAATATTATAACTCAATGATATGAATTTCACATAGAAAAATCCCTTTCAACTTGGGTAGTCTTTGAATTAAAATAACTTGAAGCAGGGATTGCGAAATAGAATTATAAATCACATGAATGATGTTGATTTATGATGAAATAATGTAATAGTGAATTTATTAAAATATTTCATAAAGTATTAGGTTAAATACGTGAAGTCATGCCTCAATGATGGGGAATTGGGATGAATACCATTACAATATTTTTTTTTTCAAAATCAAAATCCCATAAACAATATAGATTAAGATTGATTAGAAGATGAATTTAATAGACATAAATTTAATTTAAAAACAACCATAGGTCAGTACATATGCACAAAAAAATAAAAAATGTGGTGAATATGTAAAATGTCCAAAAGAAAGAAAATTGACAAGAGAACCCCTTAAATATTGTGTAATAATTTAATCAAAATAATTAAATAGATTGATTGAAAAAAATGTTTTTTAACTTATATTAAAAAAAAATTAATAATAGGAATAGATTAATATTAGGGATTAAGTATAGTAACAACCCAAACCCATGTAGCCTAAATCCCTCATGTAACCTAAATCAAATGTCTTACTTTATTACATTTGCGTAATATAAAATGAATTGCCTAATGAATGACTAAATAGTTTAGTTGTATTGGTAATCTAGATACATACATGATTCTTATATTACGTTTGAAAACATAAACTAAAACATATTTTTATTGTATAATAATGTTATTACCTCAATAATATTCTATTATATTAATAGAAGTACTAATCATATATTCCTAGGATTGGAAGGAAAATATAGGTGATCTTAAATGATATGTAATGGTTATGTATAGAGGAATCTATCTGGAATCAATAAACAAAAACAATATAAAAAGGTATATAACTAAACACACATTTTATTTAAATAATTTTACTATTATTAATAGATTATAAGAAATCAATATGTCAAGGTAAATAACCAAAAACAAATTACATTTAATCAATAACATGACTATCATAACTTAATATTACAAAATCAATATGGTAATGTAAATAATTGAAAACACATTCCATTTAATTGATAAACTGAGAATGAAACGAGTCCATAGATAATATTAGTGTGGAAATATCATTTCTACAAATAAATATATTCTCAATTAATAGATTGCTGAATTATTGGACATTATAATCTCATGTATCATAATACCTCTACCATCATGATCTTTACTCAAGGAAGTTTAAAACTGACAGATATGTGTACACCAGAAACCCATATAACTAAGGTTAGTCAATAGATTCATCTCATTCATGTAATGATTCATGGAGGGGATATATATAAGTTGTCCTTTCTAATGTCTCCATGTGAAAGACAATCATCATATATCGAATGATTTATTTAATTCATGTACAATGTTCTTTATCACCAAATATCTGTATTGTGTAAAAAATTTGGATTTATTGTTATATCCCTAGATAAAAAAATAGCATTCAATGTAGATTACCATATTTATAAGTTATATATGCTTTAATAAATAATCATATCCATGATAAATAATATATAATTTAATATGAAATGTAATGTCCAATGATCACCGGTAAGTTAGTATTTTATGGGACAGATAATGTCTAAAAAATGAATTAATAAAGTGATTTTGAATACATTCCTTGTTCAAAATGATCATAAACCATCCATAAAAATAAATCATAAAGTGTCAATAAAATATTTAACGATTGGAGTAATAATTAAGTGTTATCTTCATTGATGAATAGAAATTCCATAAAAATGTCGTTAAAGAGTTCTTCAATAAAAAATACTATTCATTTTAAAAACATCATCCTAAAACTATAATTTCAATGAACATATTATAAAATATTCATTTACAAAAATCCTTGAACCATATTGAGTAATATAAAAAAAAATTAGTGGACATGGCGGTTGGAAATTCTGTACATGCTTAGTACATGAAAACAATGATTCCTTTATCATCTTTTGTAAAATTCAAAATTGGCACTATTTTGGAAAAAATAAAATTATTACATTAAAAAATTATCTAAAATTTATAAATTTGTGAAATTATATTTAATAAATCATTTAAAAAATTGTTGAAACATTTTTGGAAAAAAATTGATTTTAAAAAATTGATTTCCAACCGAAAAGAGTTATGAAGTAATAATTTCCTAAAAACAATTTCTAGAATATTTTAAGTAACAAAGAGTGTAAAATGGTTGTAAAATCAGAAGTAAGTAATGAATAATAGATATTATTATCTATGTCTATTTATTAATTAGATAGTGTTTCAGATGTTTAAAATGAGAATAAATCCAATCTTAACCATGGAATACACTAATATTTTTTAAAATATTGTTTTACCACCTTTTGATGGCAAACCATTTTTTAAATATATCATTCGACAGTTTTATAAGCTCTATTTGTCAAAATAAACTTATTCATTATAATTTGGACTTTAAAATTTACCTTGGATAAAGTTTTGGTATTTTTCTCACAATGTTCAATTTTTAATGAATAGTGACAAATACCGCATTTTACTTCAAAACTGCTTTTCCATCTAATTTAATTAAATGGTTAGGTTATCTTTATAATTAGTTTTAAAGTTAAATTAGATTATATTTTTACCATTTAATCCAATGGTGGTCATTATAATTAGTTTCACTTTGGAATTGGGCATAAACAAGTGCCAAACATTTCATAGATATTGTTTAGAAAAATGTTATTTGTTTTGCAACGGGAATTATTTTTAAATTAATTATTGTAATTTATGTGTTTGTAATTTGGTAAAATGGATTCCATATTTGTAATCAGAAGGTCCAAATTATGTAATTAAGACCCTTTTGTTTTTGGACATTATGAACAGTAACGACGGTAATTATCTTTAATTATCGTGATTAATTAGTAATAGGGTAGTTAAGGGTAATAAAATAATATCATAATAATAAAAAATGACCCCAACATGTGTCCTAATTCTACTGTTTGTTTCATGGTCGACCATGTTATTCCTTTTTCCAAACTTAGGGACCCCATGGAATCACTTTTGGGTGATGGTGACACTTTATCATTTTATTTTTAAAGAAAGGAGAATATCACAAAAGTATGTAACACCTAAGTAAAACAATTTTAATTTTGTCTACAGAAATGATATCTTAGACTATAAAAATTATTTGGAAAGATAAAAATATTTCCTACATCATAGTAGTTTTTTATAATTTTTTAGACATTAAATAAATAAAATTTTATATGACACCATGATGATGCAGCAATTACCTCATTAATGAATGATTTAAATAAAATGGAAAGATAATGTAAATTCTAAGAAATACACTTTTCGAGAACCTATTGTATGGGTTTATTTCGAACCCTTATAACCTTATCCTCAAAATATATCAATGTGGGACCTTTAAAATCCGAAACTCATTTTAATATAAAGTAACATTTCTTGACATTCCAAGAGTGCCCCTCCACCCTCTTATAAAACACCCCCACCTCAACCTACTTACCCACACCTCTCATGCCATTGGCACGGCCAAGCTCTACTCATTTTGTCTCTCCATATACCTCTCTTCCTCATAGATTCCTTCCCTTAGGCAGAAAGCTCTTCAAGAAACCCTTTTGGTTCAAACCAAGAGGAGTTACCCGATTTAACGGTAATGTCTTCACTTGTGTTCTTTTGTTTTATTTTGCTTCTCCAACCCCATAATAACTTTTTATTCCTTTATTTTGTAACAAAAAAATTATCATAAATATACTAGTATGTTGTTATGAGAATTATTCGAGCTACACTTACACACACCATCGTCTAATGGTTAAAGAACATACTCTTTCTGTGGATGGTGAATTTCTGCCTCACGAAATGATGATTGTTCAATATTCTTTTAACACCTTAAATTGTGGTCATTAATATTTAAATATATTTATATATGATATATATTATGTTTGAGTTTTCCTTATGATTCTGTATTTTTCATTTATGGAATACCTTTATGGTTTCCATTATGGGTAAACGCGATATCTTCATTTAAGGAAGTGCGGACTACCGCCCCCTCAAAGTGATTTGATTCGTTAATGCCACACGTGGGACGTATAAAGGATGAATATATTGATAGTATATATGATATTATACTGAAATTATAATATAACTTTATATAATTTTATTTCATTCCATTAAATATGAAATAGAAATAAAAGTAGTGTTCATGCGTACGTACGGCTTAACGTCTCCATGAACGGTGCATTTCATTTCTTACCACTAAATGTTATGTAATATTATAAATGCATGTATAAACTAGATATGTATGATATAGATATCATGAATATAATTTTGGATATAATGGATATTTTACCACATGAACAACTTGTAATTATAAGGAGTTTATTTTTGACTCAAGTACCAATGATCGACAAAACGACCGTTATTAACTTAAATAATTACGTAGTGTTCATAACATAGTAATAAGTGATATAAAAGGAATAATGAACCTGAAAAGGGTTCTTAAGAAATTAGAAATTAACTCAAGGTAATTATTCATGAGATTAAAGAACGATCGAGTCAAGTCGGATATGAGGTAAGGGACATCGTCTCAATCTGCTTTCGTTGAGGCATATTTTTTTTCTACACAACTTTCTTTTATACGGTGTATAAACCCCTTTGACTTTTAAGTTTATTCAAAAGGAATATTTTTTATATGAATCATTTTAATAAACAAAAAAATGGAATGGTTTTTCGTACGTATGTGGCGACAACAACTTCTTGCCATCGTGAACATTATTTGAGTTTCAGCTTCCTCTACAAGACAATTTTTTTAATGAAAAATAAATACCATGTTTAATTTTTCTTTTATTTTGGTATTGAAAATGGTTTTGATAATGTTTTTATTATATCAATTTTTTATTGATATCTTGTTATTGAAATGTGGAAATGTTATGTTTCCTTTATACATGTTTTCTGTGATACGATTATGTTATGTTTCTTGGGAATTGTTTATAAAGACAGGTGGTTCTGTGATAAAAAATGGGCGGGTGAGCCCGATATAGCTCTCCAATGCATTGGGTAAGGCGAAGGGTTTAAACGCTAAGTTTTCTCCGAAGATATTTAGGGAATATATTGTGATGGGTATTCCAAATGTAACCATGGGGGTTACTCCCTACGTAAGAATGTTATGAATGCCTCAAGTTACCTTCATGTCTTATGATTTCTATGAGTTATTCATGATTTGATGAGGTATGTTAAAGTGCTTATGTTTTATGAGTAAAGTTTTATATCATTGATTATTATGTATATATGGACTAATGTTTTCATTCCCTATTTTTATATACCTTACTGAGCTTTTTATTCTCATCCCATGTTTTTGAAATGTTTTTTACAGGTCAATGGAAAGGTAGATGATGTGATGATAGTGTCAAGGAAGTGTCATGAAAGAATCCATGTTTTGTTTTAAATATGTTTCCTTTGATGGGAAAAGTTAATAGTGTCTTTAATGTAGCCACCTTGTTTAAATGTGGAATGTAATGCATGATTTATGATCTAATTCTCTAAAACTCTAAACCTATAAAAGATCCTCAATGTGTAATCTTGTAATAACTCAAGATTAAGTAATGTTTAAGGTCGGGGCCTTATAGTTGGTATCAATGGTCGGTTTAGATAACTTTAGGAGTTAAAATTCTATTAAATGATTATCCTAAAATATTTTTATGGTCAAATTGAAATGATATAGCATTTGTAGATTACCAAGTTGCTTCATCTAAGACATGTTTGTTCATAATGGTTTTCCACAGAGGAAATAGGGTAGCAGTGCTAGGATGGCATACAGAAGGAAATGACCTTCCGAATCAGCATCCTGAGATGGTCGGAATTGGAACTGAATAGTTTGTTGCAGTAATGGCATAGTTGACTCAAGCGATAAGTGGTGGTTTTATCCATGCACGAGATCAGCAAGATCAACCGTAGAGGAACATGTTAGTGGTGGAACATTTCATGAGGAAACATCCCCCATGATTTAGTGGATCATCTGACCCTGTGCAAGCTAAAGGGTGGATTAAAGCACTGGAGAAGATTTTTGAGGTCATGGGGTTGTTCAGAAAATGAAAAGGTTAATCTTGCAATTTACCGTTTGGAGGGTGAAGAAGATCAGTGGTGGTCGATGGTTAAAAATATCAGGGACGCTGATGAGATTGAGGCTCTCGACTGGGATAAATTCAAAGGTATGTTTCTTGAGAAGTATTTTCCTAAGGCTTTTTGACTTAGGATGGAAAAACAATTCTTGGAATTGAGGAAATAGGATGACTCAGTGGCTTCTTATGAAGAAAGTTTAACTCGATTGGCATTATATGCTCTAAATTTTATCTGAGACCTTGATAGTAAAATCAATCACTTTTACTCAGAATTAAATCCAAAATATCGAAGGGCTTTAGCTTCTCGCGAGTTCAAGAGTTATGAAAAGCTTGTTCCATGTGATGAGAAGGTGGAAATGGAGTTAGTCAATGATCATGTGTACTATAACAACCAACAGAAGAAGAGACCGAGGTGGCAGGAGAAAGGGAAGAATTCATCAAAAAAGGTCTGATGGTAAGAAAACTAAGTTTTCCGTTTGTGATAAATGTGGTAAAAGGCATGCTGGGGAATGTCTTCTAAATTATTTAAAGTGCTACCGATGTGGTAAGATGGGACATAAGGCTCATGATTTCACTGGAAAAGATCGGGGTGATGGTAAGACCAAATTTGATTTACATTTATTGAAATGTTTCAAGTGCAATGAGATGGGTCATTATGAAAACGAGAGTTCGTCAAAGAGCTAAAATGATGGGAAGCAGTCAGAATATAAGAAAAAAGGAGTGGTGAAATCCTTTGCAACTACTTCAGCAGATGTTGGTCTAGAAAATGATGTGGTATCAGGTACATTGTTTGTTTTCTCAGATTATGCCACTGTGTTGTTTGATTCGGGGTCTACACATTCTTTCATATCTCAAAAATTTTCAAGTAAATTGGGAATTCCATATCAAGATATGACTCTTGAACTTGTGGTAAAAACACTGGGGGGAAATTTTGAGGAAAAAGAATTTATAAGAGTCTTTCTATCCTTATCCGTGGAAAGAACCTAAATGAAAACCTTATTGTTTTACCTATAGTAGAGTTTGATGTTATCCTGGGTATGGATTGGATCTCTATTTACCATGATAAGATTCATTGTAGAGATAAATAAGTTTTTTCAGAAAGACTTTCAGTTTGTGTACAAGAATGAACCCTTACTGTTGATAACATATCAAGAGGCTGAGAAACTTGTAAAAGATTGAAATGAATGTTACCTTGCACATATTGTTGAAAACAAATGAACCATTCAGATTATTGATCTGCCAGTGGTAAATGAGTATCCTGATGTTTTTTCGGATGAGTTTCCTGGAATAATACCAAATCAAGAAGTTGAATTTACTGTTGACTTAGATCCTGATGGTAATCCAATTTCAAAACCCCCTTATCGAATGTCTCAGATTGAACTTTTATAGTTGAAGGAGAAATTTCAATATTTATTAGAGAAAGGTTACATTCGACCTAGAACTTCACTATGGTGTTCTCCTGTCTTATTTGATAAAAATAAAGATGCTTCTTCGAGACATTGCATTGATTATATATCCTTGAATAACATCAATGTTATGAAAAAACATCCTTTGCCTCATATCGATGATTTGTTTGATCAGCTCCAGGGAGCATAGTATTTTTCAAAGATTGACATGAGATTGGGGTACCGTCAGTTGAAGGTAAAGGAAGAAGTTGTTCTAAAGACTGTGTTTCATACAAGATAAGGCCATTATGAATTTTTAGTAATGCCTTTTGGGCTAACCAATTCACCTGCTGTATTCATGGACCTTACGAATAGAATTTTCCATGAGTTCTTGGATAAATTTGTGGTTGTTTTCATTGATGATATTTTGGTGTTTTCTAAAAGTAAATAGGATTGTGAAATTCATTTAAGGGTTATTTTACAAACCTTAAAATAAAATATATTGTATGGGAAATTTGGCAAGTGTGAGTTTTGGTTGCAATAAATTTCCTTCTTTGGTCACAATGAATCTAAATATGGGATCACTATTGATCCTGCAAAAACAAATGTTGTTGAAGAATGGCCAAGACCAACAAATGTAACTGAGATTCATAGTTTTCTTGGTTTGGCAGGCTATTACTGAATGTTTGATATAAATTTTTCCTGGTTATATAGTCCAATGACTAAGCTAACACGGAAGGGTGTTATGTTTATCTGTAAAGAAGAATTTTATGATTGTTTTCAAAAATTGAAAAGAATATTGGTGAATGCTCCAGTTTTGGCACTATCTTCCAGGAATGGTGAGTTTGTTATCTACAGTTATGCTTCATTGAAAGGACTTGGTTGCGTCCTAATGTAGAATGATCAGGTAATTGCTTATGGTTCAAGTCAGTTGAAAACTCATGAGGTAAATTACCCTACACATGATTTGGAATTAGCTGTTGTTGTTTTCGGTTTAAAAATTTGGAGGCATCATTTTTATGGAGTAAAGTGTTAAATATATACCGATCAAAAAAGTTTAAAGTATATTTTCACTCAGAAAGAATTGAACATGAGACAGAGGAGATGGATGGAATTAATCAATGATTATGATTTTACAATTCATTACCATCTGGGAAAAGAAAATAAAGTGGCTGATGCTTTGAGTCGAAAAAGTAATGCTTCATTAAGAATGTTACGTTTGGAACTTGAACATTTAGTTATGGATTTGATGAACATTGGCATAGAAGTTGTTAGTGTAGGATGTTCTTCTATTTTGTTTCAGGTATCAGTGTAATCTTCTATATCAGACAGAATTAAGCAAGCACAGAAGCATGATAGTGAGTTGCAGAAAAAGGTAGAGATGGTTCAGAAGGGTATGTTGCCTGAATTTAAAATTGGTAATGATTGTGTATTGATATTTGGAAAGAGATTGTGTGTGTCGTGTGATTCACAGTTGAAGAGATAGTTGTTATGTGAAGCTCATAGTTCCCCGTTTTCAGTTCATCAAGGTAGTACTATGATGTATAGAGACCATCAAAAGTACTACTGGTGGGATGGAATGAAAAGAGATATTTCTAATTTTACTGTGAAGTGTTTGACTTGTCAGCAGGTTAAATCAGAGTGGTAGTTACCGAAGTGAATACTTCAGCCTTTACCAATACCAGAGTTGAAATGGGAGAATATATCCAAGGACTTCATTGTGGGATTGCCGAAGACACCTCAAGGTAATAATGAAATCTGGGTTATTGTTGATCGCTGGACTAAATCTGCTCATTTCCTTGCTATACGAGATACTTTTTCTCTAGATCAACATTCTCGTTTGTATCATAAAGATATATTCAAGTTACATTGAGTTCCCCTCTCCATTGTATCTGATTGTGATCCCAGGTTTACTTCTAACATTTGGAAAGGCCTTCATAAGTCGTTGGGTACGAATTAAATTTTAGTAAAGCTTTTCATCCTCAATCCGATGGGCAGTCATAACGAACAATTCAAACTTTGGAGGATATGATACATGCATGTTCGATGGATTATCAAGGAATTTGGGACCAACATTTTTCTTTGGTTGTGTTTTCTTATAATAACAATTTTCATTCCAGTATACAGATGGCACCATTTGAGGCATTATATGGGAAGCAGTGTCTAACTCCAGCTTTTTGGGATGAAGTGGGTGAAAGGAAGTTGATGGGACCAGAATTGGTAGAAGAGTTGGCAGAAAAAGTTCAGTTGATATAGAAACACATGAGAATAGCTCAAAGCAGCCAGAAAAGTTATTCGGACAACAGGAGGAAGGATCTCTCTTTTGAGGTAGGTTATCATGTCTTCCTCAAAGTTTCACCATGGAAAAGTGTGATGCGATTTGGTAATAAAGGAAATATGAGTCCAAGGTTAATTGGACAATATAAAATTCTGGATAGAGTTGGATAAGTTGCATATCGAGTGGCGTTACCTCCGAGTTTATCTCAAGTACACAATGCTTTTCATGTTTCAAGGTTAAGGAAGTACATGCCAGATCCATCTCATGTTTTGAGTCTAGATGTAGTTCAGTTAGAAGAGAATATATCTTATGAGGAATAACCTGTCCAGATTCTTGACGACGGGGATCAAGTGTTATAGAATAAGGTGATTCATCAAGTAAAGGTTTTGTGGAAAACCACATGATTGAAGAGGCAACATGGGAATCTGAAAATGCAATGAGGGATAAATACCCCCACATATTCGATATGTAAATAAATTGTGGGGACACAATTTTATAAAAGGGGGAAGGATGTAACATCCTTAGAAAGTAATGAATTAGGTATATTCTTATCTATGTCTATTTATGAATTTTATATTGTTTTAGAGGTTTAAAATGAGAATAAATCCAATCGTAAGCGTGGAATACTCTAATATTTTTTAAAAGATTGTTTTACCGCCTTTTGATGGAAAAACATTTTTTAAATATATATTTTGACAATTTTATAAGATCTATTTTTAAAAATAAACTTATTCACTAGAATTGGGACACTGAAATTTACCTTGGATAAATTTCAGGTATTTTTCTGACAATGTTCATTTTTTAAGGAATAGTGAAAAATTCTGCATTTTACTTCAAAACTAATTTTTCATCTAATTTAATTAAATGGTTAGATTATCTTTATAGTTGGCATTACATTTTAATTAGAATATATTTTTACCATTTAATCCAATGGTGTTCATTAGAATTAGTTTCACTTTGTAATTGGGCATAAGCAAGTGCCAAACTTTTCATTGATATTGTTTCGAAAAAACCCACTATTTGTTCTAACAACGGGAATTATTTTTAAATTACTTATTTAAAAATCTGTGTTTGGAATTTGGTAAAATGGATTCCATATTTGGAATCAAAAGGTCCAAATTATGTAAATAAGACTCTTTTGTTTTTGGACATTATGAATAGTAAGGACGATAATTATCTTTAATTATCGTGATTAATTAGTAATCAGGTAGTTAAGTGTAATAAAATAATATCATAATAATAACAAATGACCCGAACATGTTTCTTAATTCTATTGGTTGTGTCATGGCCGACCATGGGATTCCTTGTGCCAAACTTAGGGACCCCATGGAGTCACTTTTGGGTGATAGTGACACTTTATCATTTTATTTTTAAAGAAAGGAGAATATCACAAAAGTATGTAACACCCACGTAAAACAATTTTAATTTTGTCTACATAAATTGTCTATTAGAATATAAATAGTAATTGGAAAGATAAAAATACTTCCTACATCATAATAGTTTTTTTTATAATTTTTAGAAATTAAATAATTTAAATTTTATATGACTCCATGATGATGCATCGATTACCTCATTAATGAATGACTTAAATAAAATAAAATGATAATGTAAATTCTAAGACTTAAACTTTCCAAGAACTTACTATAAGGGTGGATTTATAACCCTTATCACCTTATTCTCTAAATATACCAATGTGGGACCTTTAAAATCAGAAAAGCATTTTAATATAAAGTAAAAAAAATTACTTTCCAAGAGTGCACCTCCTCCCTCTTATAAAAGGCCCCCAACTCTACCTCCTTACCCACACCTCTAAAGCCATTTTCTTGGCCAAGCGCTAATAATTTTGTCTCTCCACATCCCTCTATTCATCATAGATGCCTTACCATAGGCAGAAATCTCTTCAAGAAACCCTTTTGGTTCAAACCAAGAGGAGTTACCCGATTTAAAGGTAATGTCTTCACTTGTGTTCTTTTGTATTATTTTGCTTCTACAACCCCCTAAACTCTTTTTATTACTTTCTTTTGTAACAAAACCAGTATCTTAAATATACTATTATGTTTTTATGAAAATTATTCTAGATACACTTACACACACCTTCATCTAATGGTTAATGAACATACTGTTTCCTTGGATGGTGAATTTCTACCTCACGAAATAATGATTGCTCAATATTATTTTAACACCTTTAATGGTGGACATTAAGATTTCACTATATTTATATATGATATATATTATTTTTATGTTTTCCTTATGTTTCTTTATTTTTCATTTATGGCATATCTTTATGGTTTCCATTATGGTTAAACGCGATATCTTCATTTTAGGAGGTGCGGACTACCGCCCCCTCCAAGTGATTTGATTCGTTAATACCATATGTGGGACGTATAAATGAGGGAGTTAATTATATTATATATGATATTATACTTAAATTATAATATATCTCCATATCATTATCATTTCCTTCTATTAAATATGAAATATAAATGAAAGCAGCGTTCATGCATACGTACGGCTTACCGTCTCCATGAACGGTGCATTTCATTTCTTACCACTAAATGTTATGTAATATTATTAATGCAAGTATATACTGAAAATATATGATATATATGATATCTACATCATGAATATAATTCTGTATATAATGGATATTTTACCACATGAACAACTTGTAATTATAAGGAGTTTATTTTTAACTCAAGTTCCAATGATCGACAAAACGACCATTATTAACTTAAATAATTACATAGTCCTCATAACATGGTAATAAGTGATATAAAAGGAATAATGAACTTGAAAAAGGTTATTAAGAAAGTATAAATTAACTCAAGTTTATTATTCATGATATTAAAGAACGACCGAGTCAAGTCGGATACGAGGTAAGGGACTTCGTCTCAATCTCCTTTCATTGAGGCATATTTTGTTTTATACACAACTTTCTTTTATACAGTGTATAAACCCCTTTGAATTTTATGTTTATTCAAAAAGAATATTTTTTATACAAAGCGTTTTACTAAACGATAAAAGGAAATGTTTTTTCATACGTATGCGACTACAATGACTTCTCCGCCGTCGTGACCATTATTTGAGTTTCAGCTTTCTCTACAGGCCATAATTTTTTTAAATGAAAAATAAATACCATGATTTACTTTTCATTTATTTTGGTAATTAAAATGGTTTTGATAATGTTTTTATTATATCAATGTGTTATTGATATCTTGTGATTGAAAAGTGGAAATGTTATGTTTCCTTTATGCATGTTTTATGTGATACGATTATGTTATGATTCTTGGGCATTGTTTATGAAGACGGGTTATTCCGTGATAAACTAAGGGCGGGTGAGCCCAATATAGCTCTCCAATGTATTGGTTAGCGAGAAGGGGTTAAAATCTAAGGTTTCTTCGAAGATATTTAGGGAATATACTATGATGGGTATTCCAAACATAACCATGAGGGTTACTCCCTACGTAAGAATGTTATGAATGCCTCACATTACCTTCATGTCTTATGATTTCTATGAGTTATTCATGATTTTATGAGGTATGTTAATGTGCTTATGTTTTATGAGTAAAGTATGATTTCATTGATTCTTATATATACATGGACTAATGTTTTCATTCCGTATTTGTATATACCATACTGAGCTTTTTTTGCTCATCACAAGTTGTTGAAATGTTTTTCATAGGTCAAGGGAAAGGTACATTATGTGATGATAGTGTCATAGAAGTTTCATGAAAGAATCCATTTGTGGTCTTAAATATGATTCCTTTGATGGGAAAAGTGAATATTTTCTTTAATGTAACCACATTGATTAAATGTTGAATGTAATGCATAATTTATGATCTAATTCTCTAAAACTCTAAACCTCAAAAGATCCTCAATGTGTAATCATGTAATAACTCAAGATTAAGTAATGTTTAAGGTTGGGGCCTTATAATGGAAATATTAGATGAAAACATAATATATAACTACAGGAGAATTAAATTAAAATTTTCTATTAGGAAATGGTTAAATAATATCCTTTGACTAAAATTAAAAAATAAACAATTTCAATTAGAAAGAGATTGTGAAACAAACCCTTAAAATGATCATAACATTGAAGTGGGAATTAATAAATAAATCAACAATGGGTATCATATGTAATTTATAATTAAAAAAATTTATACCATAAAACATAATAAATATTCATTCCACACATAATCATAGAATATCAAAGATGATGAATAAATTATTTTACCTTGAAAAAAGAAATTGTGTTATGAATTTCTTCATCACATGGTAACTCTTATGTCAAATACAAATGGATGAAACAATTAAAATTAAATATTAAAATGACATGAATTATTATTTAATTGTGATATATCATCTAAAATTTGTGTTATATACACCATGTAAATGAAATTAGCTGTATAACATTACTATATGCCTCAATGAAGGGAAATTGAGATGTAGTACATTACCTCATGCCCCTTTTGGTTGAACTTGAATTAACCTTGTAACATCTCAGTTCCGGATGCCACCTAGAGGTGCCCCGTACCTGGTTGGTCACATGGCCTCAATCACTTTTCCATGAATTGCAGAGGATGCCGACTAGCAGCGAAGGATTTGGGTGTGATAGTGGGGAAACTATGCCCTCATTGGCAGAGTACATAGCAGAAGTAAAAAAACATGCAATAACGAAAGCAGTAAATTTCCAAAAACAATAAACAACGGAATACTGAGATAATAAACAACTGGAGAAATGCATAATAAATGATGCATGATACATATGTCTAGGAAAATATCCAAACAAGTCACAATGTTGAATACAAACAGTACTTAACCAAGTACAAAAGAAAAAGATAATAGTTCCTCAGCATCGCAAGTCTAGTCTTGGTCCCATGCTCTCCAGCTCCATAGCAAGTCAAGTACCTCAAGTGTAAGGGTGATTTCCCATATCTATACCTGAAAAAATATAATCTATTTGGGCCCAAAAGAATGGCCCAAATAGGGTGTGAGACTAAATTTCAGTAGGCAACCACCCTAAGATCTGTGCCTAACAGTCAATGAATATATGATAGGTAAAAGTACAGAAAGTAGTAAACGGGAACATGCTGAACAGTAAAAAATCCACAGTTCCAATATCAAGAAACAAAAAACAAGTAGCTAAGAACCAAAAGGTAACCCTCAAGGAAGTACTCATAGCCATCCCCTCTAGTCCTACCTAACAAGTACCAACAACCCTATGGGGAGTACACTCAGCCTAAACTCTCTAGTTTGGTCATATGAAAATTATAAGACTCTCTGAGGAAGCTCACTCAATCAATTCCCCTTATAGTCTAAGGTAGTTATGGACTCTATGAGGAAGCTCACTCGGTAAATTCCCCTTATAGGACAAAGGTCAAGGACTCTATGAAGAAGATCACTCGGTCAATTCCCCTTATATCCCTCGTCTTTCAAAGACTCTCTGAGGAAGATCACATGGTTTATCCCCTTATAGTATAAAGAAATCAAGGACTCTCTGAGGAATCTCACACAGTCTATACCCTTGTAGCCCAATGTAATCTTAGGGTCTCTGAGGAAGCTCACAATGTCTATCCCTCTATAGCCTATTGCTCAATGATTCTCTGAGAAAGATCACACGGTCAATTCCCCGTATAGTCTACTACACCCAGTTCTCACGGACCTGTGCAGGATAACGGCATGGAAATTCAATATGGCCAAAGTAAACCTACAAAACAACTTGGATAAACTGTCTACAACATATCAACCTTTTCAAGATTCAAACTCTTCATCCTACAACAACAGGTATGGAAAACAGGAACAGAGGCCAAACTAGCTAAACATGACCAAATAGTGGTAAACAGAACATGAATGGGAAAAACATCCAAGGCATAGCAAAACAATCCTATTATTATCCATTCAACCTCTACAAAGTTAAAAAAATCATGGCAGTAAGACAATAGGTATAAAACGGTAAACAAGCAATACCCCGTTCAAGGGTATTGGTGGAAATTGCACATTATACTCAATGACATTGAACAGGAAGGAACAAGCCACATACCTTGGAGTTAGGTGATCAATATAATTGATCCTAAATGAATGAATCACTTTAAAACGTTGTAGAACTACAAAAACGTATAAAACATTCAACCCATAATAACATGGAAAAGAGGAGGAATTGGAAAACGATGCTTTGGGAGAAAGAAGAATTCACCATTGGGATTCCATCAAAATTGATAGTGTTTGATTCAGAGGACATATAAACACTTGGGGGCTCATCAAAGATCCATGGCCGTATAGTGATCTCGGTCGAACGGGGCCTAAAAGGATTGCATTCTGGAGATTAGACACAACCTCGGTGCGTTTAATAAAAAAAGAAAGTACACGGCATGTACTTTTGAAGTACACAACATGTACTCTCCTTTTATATACTCGGATTTGGGTGGCCTCCATTTCACCACTACATGGCCGTGTGTGTGGCCATGACACGGCCAACACACGGACTTCATCGGCATCGTAGTACATGGCATGTACTCATAATGTACACAGCGTGTACTTTGAAAATTTCCATATTTCCTCTATTTCTCAAAAATGACCAGAAAAGGAAAAACATACCTAAAAAGATAATCTAGGTTCTTACAAACATCCCCCCTTAATGAAATTCATCCCCAAATATCCCTTGCACTGTGTAGAAGAAAAACCCCGAAGAACTCCATCCACTGAGCTCATACATCGGCCTCCCTCTCCCAAGTCTCATCCTGTACTCGCCCGTGCTGCCGTAGCACTCGTACCAGAGGAACAGACCGGCCCTGACGAACCTTTGTAATACGATCAAAAATCTGGATAGGATTCTTATCAAATGACGCATCCACCTTGAGCTCAAACTCCTCTGGTTGAAATATATGAGACGGGTCTGAAAAGTTATGTCGGAGCTGATAAATGTGAAAAACGATGTGCATAGCCCGATTCCTATGAGTTAACTACAACCAATAGGAAACTCGCCCAACGCTGTCCAATACATCAAATGGATTGACGTACCTTAGAGAAAGATTACCCTATCTTCCTAATCCTCTTATGTACCAACCTCGGTGGTACACGCAGGAAAACCTGATCCCCAACCTCGAACTCCAGAGGTCATCTCCTCTGATGAGCATAAGACTTCTGTCGATACTACGCAATAGCCATCCTCTTCTGAATCATCTCTATCTTCTTTATGGTCTCTTGAACAAGAAAAGTTCCCAGCAAAGCTGCCTCTCCTACCTCCAGCCAACGTAAAGGTGATCGACATGGCCTACTGTACAAAACCTCAAAAAGTTCCATCTGAATAGTTGCTTGAAAACTATTATTGTAGGCAAACTCCACAAGAGGTATATGAATCTCCAAAGAACCACCAAAATATAGAATGCATTCATGGTGAATGTCATCAAGCACCTGGAGAATACACTTTGACTTGCCATCTATCTGGGGGTGGTAAGCTGTACTCAAAAGTATCAGTGTACCCAATGCCTTATAATGCCCCTACCAGACCCGAGAAGTAAAGAGCACATCCCTGTCTAAAACAATGGAGTGTGGAACTCCATTTAGAGGTACAATCTCTTGGATGTACAACCATCCCAGCTCATCAACATTGAAAGTCTCCTTGATTTGAAAAAATAGAGAGACCTTCGTAAGCCTATCAATGACAACCCACACTGCGTTATTCCCTCGAGGTGACCTCGGAAACCCAGTCACAAAATCCATTGCGATGTCATTCCACTTCCACTCGGGAATGGGTAACTACTGTAAAAGCCCTCCTAGTCTCTGATGCTCCGCCTTCACCTACTGACATATGGAACACC
Organism: Viscum album; assembly: GCA_963277665.1. NCBI lineage: Eukaryota > Viridiplantae > Streptophyta > Magnoliopsida > Santalales > Viscaceae > Viscum > Viscum album. Next base: position 47,474 of record CAUJRU010000261.1, on the reverse strand, counting down.
TCATTATGAACCCAGAAATGTCCCTCTTCATACCTGGACACCAATACTGACGGTGTAGATCATGATACATCTTGGTGATGCCAGGATGGACTTCCCAAACTGAGGAATGAAAATCCCACATCAGCTCCTCATGTATGCCTGCAGGAACCCATACGTACCCTTGGAAATGCAAGATCTCATCCTTACATATGGTCCATACAGGAATATATTCCTCTCCTGACACACTTTCCCGCAAGACTAGGCCCTCAGAATCTGATAGCTGCCTCATTCCAACTCGATCAAGAAGAGTATAGATAATAGATACATAAGAAAGAAAAGTCTACACCTGACTGTCTTGCACCTCCAAATGCATCTCAAAGAACAATGCCATAAACTGCCACTCACAGCTGTCCTCTTGAACTGCATGTATCTGAGTCCTTCTTCTCAATGCATCATCCACTGCATTGCCTCTCCCAGGCATATAGGCAAGCTCAAAATCAAAGGATTTTAGGTACTCGACCCACCTTTTCTGTCTCAAATTGAGATCATGCTGAGTGAAAATGTACTTGAAACTTTTGTGGTTAGTGAAACCATAAAATTCTCCCCCGGAAGGTAATGTCTTCAAAAATGTAAGGCATGGACAACAACTTCCAACTCCAGATCGTGCATCGGGTAGTTCCTTTCATGAGTCCTCAACTACCGAGACCCGTATAGGACAACTCCATCTCCCTGCAAAATCAGAGATCCCAACCCGATACCAGATTCATCACAGTAAACAGTATAGATCTTTCCCAACTACAGAAATACTAGTATCAGTGCTGACATAAACCTCATCTTCAGCTCCTGAAAGGTTGACTCACAAGAATATGACCATAAGTACTTTGCACCCTTATTAGTCAGCCTCGTTAGCGGTGTTGTTAAGCATGAAAAGTCATGTATGAAGCGTATATAGTATCCAGCGAGCCCTGGAAAACTCTGTACATCAAAGACGTTATTCAGAATCTCCCAGGAATCTATTTCTCTCACTTTCTCTGGGTCTAATGATACACTTTCCTCTGAGATGACATGACCCATGAAGTGAATCTGGTCCATCCAAACGTTGCACTTTGGGTGTTTAGCATATAACTAATGCTTCCTCAGTGTACTCAAAATGATCATAAGATGTGTGTCATGGTCATGTCAAGTGTGAGAGTACACCAAGATATCATCCACAAAGACAACCACGATGGAATCCAAGTATGGATGGAACACTCGGTTCATCAGTGCCATGAAAACTACAGGCACGTTCGTGAGACCGGTCAACATAACCATATACTTGTATAGACAGTACCTATTTCGGAAGACTATAAGAGGTATATCAAATGGTCTAACATGAAATTGATGATAACCGGATCTAATGTCAATCTATGAGAACACTCGGTCTTCTCGAAGCTGATCAAATAGATCATCAATATTTGGAAAGTGATATCGGTTCTTGACTGTCAACAGGTTCAAGTTCCGATAATCCACACAAAGCCTGAGGGTTCGGTATTCATTCTTTGCAAACACGACATGAAAACCCCAAGGAGATATACCTGGTCAGATGAAACCCTTTGCCGGAAACTCCTCCAACTGCTTATTGAGCTCCTGCAATTCTGGTGTAGCCATCCTATAAGGAGGAATGGACACCAGTGCCACACCTGGCACAAGATCAATAGAAAATTCCACCTCACGCTTCGAAGTCAAACCTGAAAAGTCCTCTTTAAATACATCCCTAAAACAATCCACCACTAGAGGGAAGTCTAACTATGAAATCACCTAGTAATACAGATATAGACTAGCAATATGGGATGTAACTCCTCCTAACCCATGATACTATGGTCCCTCTCTGCTCGGTAGGACATCCCACTCACCCTTATGAAGAAAAGATCCACCCTCTCATGATACAAAACTCACCCTACTATGATAACAATCGACGAATGCCTGGAAGGGAACTAGCCAGTCCATTCCGTGAATGACATCATAGATCATCATCTCTAAGACATAGAGGTCCCATAAGAAGTGACATCCAAAAAAATCTAGAGGTCACTCATTTAACTTATGTATGCTAGATGTCCTCATCCCCAACAGTGTGTCAAGCATCAAGATACTGGTAGAAGAAAAGTTGTAGAGCCCAAGGATCTCCACAATTGCAACAGAGATAAAGCTATGGGAAGCATGTGTGTCAAAAAAGAAGAAGATATAACTGAGGCTACTATGATCATACCTCGAACTGTGGAAGGCATGTGATCCTTCTCTTACTAGGTCCACAACAATGCAAATGTCTGGCCTGCTCCACAGCCCTATGACCCTAGATGACCAGTCTATGCTGATCCACCCTGCTATCAATGAAGGACCGACGACTGACTACCCCAGCCATGACCTCCACCTCAGCCTAAATGGCCTGAAGAACTCTAGTTCCTAGACTAGTGAGAAACTGGTGGTGATGCTCTTAAATGTGGGGTCATAGGAGAACCCATGTATCTAGTTGCTGGAGAGAAAAAACTGACAAAAATGCTAGAGATGGACCATCTTGCTACAAGATCAGCACACCATTGGGTCTCTCGGGAAATGTGGCCTCATATGACCGCTCCTCCAACACAGGTTTCACACCACATGGCTACCAGAAAGTGTATCCCACCTACTCTGATATCTCCATGTAGTCTCCCTGTTGCACTTCCTGTTATCAGCTTGGAGAATACTATCTCCGGATGCCAAACCGCTCCGGCTCACTACTCCAGAATCCCTCAGATTGTGCTCAGTAATCAGCGTCTGGTTGATGATAAAGAATATCAAAGTCAATCTAAAGATGTTAACCTGGGAACATATCTCCTTCCTATTACCATCCTCAAACTTCCTATCCAGTAAAAATGCATCACCTACTAGAATAGGTATGAAACGATGTAGCTCTGTGAAGCAAGAGGAATACTCTATCATAGAAAGAGTACACTTCTCCAGGCTCATGAACTCCTGGGCTCAATCGGCCCTCATGGTCTTTGGGTAGAAGTAATCATAAAATATACACTGGAACTCCTACCAATACGTATTATGGTGGCGTCCCACTTGAGAGATGACATCCCACCACCTCTTGGCGGAGTCTCGTAGCATATAGGACGCGAGCTTCACCCTTATCTCTAGTAGTACCTCAAGATACTCGAAGATCGTCAGCATGGCTTCGAGCCACAACTCTGTAGCCTGTGGTCCTCCTTCCCCTAAGAAGGTGGGGAGGATAATGATGCTAGAAAACCCATGTCTAATCTTCCATCGATAGGGTAAGAGGTGACACTCCCTGGAAAGTGTACATCATCATCAGAAAACTCTCCCTAAACTGCGCATTGGAGCCTATAACTGGTATAACTGCTGGTGCCAAGGCTAGAATAATAGCAGGATCTATAGGAAGACACTGATCAGCCATATTAGGCATCTGATCACTGCCCTATACTTTTCGATTAACTGGAGGACGTCTAGGTGGCTGGACTCTGCAAGGTCAAACACACACTTAGATTTAAGATTATCCAGGACTGAATACTGAAGGCAGAAGAAGAAAACCAGTGAAAGAAAGCATTCAAGTTAAACAAAACAGAACTACACAGTGTGTATTTACCCTACCTGGTGTATTCCCTTAAGTGATTCACATGGGCATGTACCCCCGCCACAACTGGTCATGTAACACCACAAAAACACACATCTTGTTTTCCTAGAACAGGAAGTGTACCTGATTCCCCTTTCCCTGCCCGGTTCCTTCTCTATGGTTAATCCACATGGCTCTCCTAAGACAATATTACATGGAATGTTTAAGGAAGAAACGATGTGTACTAGAAAATCTTCACCAGGCCCGTGTTGTTAGTGACACGACCTGACACATGGCTAACACTACACGGCGGGTTCCCGACAAAAACAGAATGTATGTGAAAGGATAACGCCGACCCATTTTGTTTGTGAATCGGCCGAGTACCTAGGCCAGACTTCACGGCGTGTAAAATCCTAACACACCGTGTATGTGAAATGATAAAACCAACCTATGTTGTTGGTGACACAGTCGGGTACCTGGGTTAGTCTACAGGACATGTGAAACTGGTACACGACGTGTTCCTACAAGGAATTCCCCATCTCATGTCTCTACCACTCGGCTTATGACATGGTTAGAGATTACAAGACATATACATATGGTACACGGAGTGTACATAATAAAAAATGGTTCTTCCTGAATAGAAAAACACATGGCATGTAGTCAAAACTACACGGTGTGTATTCTGGGTTTTTCCAGAAATTAAGCCTCAGAAACTACTCTGGAGCCCAAAAAAACAATGAAACTAGAATTAAATGTGCCAAATTCTGATCTGTGAGGGCCCATAATTCCCGCGAATCGAAGCATGGCATCCTAAACATGTTATAATAAGACAAGAAAGTGATGATTCACCAATTTCCGATCCATGAGGTCCCGTAACACCCCAAGAACCGAAGATTGGCATTTATCCAAACAAATCCTTATAGAAACAATACCTTATCAAACAAAATTTATTTTTTCATGTCATCTATCACAATATCATGAATATTATACACAACATCTATCAAAACAACATGAAATTGCTAATTCTTCATAGATGTATAGTAAGAATGCATGAAATGTGATGTCTTGGAAGTTTCTATATGATGCATGGGATGGAATACCCTCATCTCATCGGGTTGCGACAGAAATAGAACCTCAATATCATCAACAGTAACATCACAAAACATGTGAGTCACCCAATGGTGAAAATAAAATCAAATGTATAGTTGTAAAATCAGAAACAATTTCATTAAACAAGGTAGATTGGATTTTCCCTATACAGGAGTTAGCTACTCCTGGTCATAACATATTATTAAGTACCTATTCTGACCTATCCCTGGATATAGGCTCCAAATAGTAAATAAAGAGAAAATAGAACCTCTGATACCACTTTGTAACGTCCCTGTTCCGATAGCCACCCAGAGGCACCCTGTACCCGGTTGGTCACACGACCTTAAGTGCATTTCCCCAAACGCCATAGGCTACCGACTAGCATCAAGGGCCTTGAGTGTGATAGTGGGGAAACTATTCCCTCATTGAAAGAGTACACAACAGAAGTAAACAAACATGCAATAAAAGAAGTAGTAAATATCCAACAATAGTAAAAAACGGAAGACTGAGATAATAAAAAATTGGACCAATGAATAATAAATGATGTATGATACATATGTCTAGGAAAAAAGCCAAACAAGTAGCAATTCTGAATACAAATAGTACTGAAGCAAGTAAAAAAAGAAAACAATAACAGATCCTCAGCATCGCAAGCCCAGGCTTGGTCCCATGCTCTCGAGCTCCATAGAAAGTCAAGTACCTGAAGTGGAAGGGTGCTTTCCCTTATCTATACCTGGAACAATATAATCTATTTGGGCCCAAAAGCATGGCCCAAACTGGGTGTGAGACTAAATCATGGTAGGAAAAAACCAGAAGATATGTTGCTAATAGTTAGTGAATATATGGTAGGAATAAGTACAGAAAGCAGTAAACATGAACATGATGAATAGTAAACAATCCACAGTTCCAATATCAAGAAACAGCTAACAAGTAGCTATGCACAAATAGGTAACCCTCTAGTAAGTACTCACAGCCATCCCCTCTGGTCCTACCTAACATTTACCAACAACCCTCTGGGTAGTACACTCAACCTAACCACTCTGGTTTGGTCATACGAAAATTGTAAGACTCTCTGTGGAAGCTCACTCGATTAATTCACAATATAGGCTAAGGTAGTCCAGGACTCTCTCAGTAGGCTCACTCGATCAATTCCCCTTATAGCCCAGGTCATTCAAAGACTTGCTGAGGAAGCTCACATGGTCAATTCCTATTATAGTCTATGGTAAGCACGATAATTCAAAGAAAAACAAAGACTCTTTGAGGAATCTCCCACGATTTATCCCCTTATAGTCAAAAGAAGTCAAGGACTCTCTGAGGAAACTCACACAGTCAATCCCCTTATAGCCCAAAGTAATCATCGGCTCTCTTGGAAAGCTCACATAGTCTATCCCCCAATATCCTAATTCTCAAAGACTCTTTGAGGAAGCACATTCGGTCAATTCACTTTATAGTCTACTACACCCAGTTCTCATGACCCTATGTAGGATAACGACATAGAAATGCAATATGGCCAACGTAAACCTACATAAATACTTGGACAAACAATAAACAACATATCAAGCATGTCAGGATTCAAACTCTCCACCCTACAGTAACAGGTATGGAAAACAGGCAAGGTGGCCAAACTAGCTAGACACTACCAAACGGTCGTAAACAGAACATGCATGGGAAAAAAAATCCAAGGTATAGAAAAAACCCTATTCTTATCCATTCAACCTCTATACAGGAAAATTAAAATGGAAGGAATAAAACAGGTATAAAACGGTAAACACAAAAAACACTGTTCCAGGGTATTGGTGGAAATTGCACATAATAATCAAGGACGTTGAACGGAAAGGCACAAAACACCTACCATTGAGTTAGGTTGTCGATATACTTTTACATCAACCCTAGAATCACCTTTGGACGTCATAGATCTAAAAAAACGTAAAAACATTCAACCCACGATAACATGGAAAAGAAGAGGAATTGGAAAATGATGCTCTAGGAGAAGGAAGAACTCACTGATGCAATTCCAATACAACTGACAGTGTTTGATTCGGATAATAGATTCATGCTCGGGGGATCATCGAAGATACATGGTTGTACAGTGCTCTCGGTCAAACAGGACCTAAAAGGAGTGTGTTCTCTCGATTAAATGTGACCAAAATGTGTCTAAGGAAAAAAATAAAGTACACGACATATACTTTTAAAGTACACAGCAAGTACTATCCTTTTCCATACTCCGCTTTAGGCGGCCTCCATGTCACCCCTACATGGTCATGTGTGTGGCCATGACATAGCTAGCACACAACCTCCTACGGCATCGTAGTACAAGGCGTTTACTCATAGTGTACACTACGTGTACTTCGAAATTTTCCTGATTTTCCAATTTTTATAAAAAAACGACCAGAAAAGGGAAAGCATACCTGAAATGAAGATATGAGTTCTTAAAAATCACTTATATAATGGTTTTAAAAATATTATTATCTTATAATATAACTATATTATTATTTTTAATATCATATTAGATCCTTGTATAATATCTTTTTAAGAGATGATTAATTATATTTAATTAAATCTATCATTTCGAGTGTAAATTTATGTATTTTTCATTAACGTTTTAACATGAATTACCCAGTTATTTCACATATTATATAGTAAAATTATCTGAAAAATATTAACGAATTAATTATAATATTTATAAAACAATTATACTTTTAATACCAATCATGAAAGGTTGTTTTGATATTTGATGTATGTTATGAGTGCAGAGATAGTAGGTCGTATATACGCATGGCTAACATTTCCATTTTTTAACAATCATTATAGAAAGGATTTAAAAAATATTATAACATTCCTGATGATAATAAAATTATAAATAACATATTAAATCTATAAATATAGATATATATAGAACCCATGTTGTGTGGTGATGAACATAGAGTCTCATTACTTTATAAAGGTTATAGTCCACATGTATATGGAAAATGTTATCATATTTATGTGTGTGAAAATGTAAGAAATAATATAATATATTATATTTAAATAATGAGAAATATTTCTTTAATACCACATGTATATCACATATATTCATTAAAATTATCCTAATTACCTTCCATGTAAAGTGTTAGTTAAAATCAAATCACATCACTTTACATGGAGGTAGTCCGCTGTAAATGCAAGCGATGTCATTGTATCCGCAAAATAAAAGAAATTAAAATTTTATATATGGTATAATGAATCAATATAAAAACTTATTTGAAAAATATAATATATATATTTTATCAATCATCATACCCAACTTTTAGATATGGAAGTGCACAATGAAGGACATCGGCTACCGTATAGATGAATTATGGCAACATAGCCCATTTAATGGAAGTTAGGAAAGTTGTTTTTAATTAAATTAACCGAATAAAGTCTTATTATATTTAAATCATTTATTTTTTTATGTCATCATGGTTTAATAATAATTTAATGAGGTTTAGGAGGAAATAATATGAAAACACTCGTTAAAGAACATTACCTCTTTTTCGGGTGACCTCCTTAGGTTTTCACCAATGGTTTTCCCATATTGGATCTATGAATAAAATAAAGCCTATAGGTGTATTTTATGGTATTTATTATATGATTACAACAGATCTTCGATGAAATAAATGTGTGTGAATATGTAAAGAATAATGGAGGGGGTTCCCTTTTATATGTTAGGTGAGTGACACACCTGTAATTTTAGAAAAGAAAAAGGTGTACCAATGTATTTGACATTAACAAAGTGTTTAAAGAATTGTATTACCTATTATTATACATTATAATGACAAAATATGTCCATAATGTATTTAAATCACGTGTTTATGTAATACTAAACCATAACCTTTTATTTTAACCACATGTAAACCTATCATTTACATTAACCATGGTAAATAATTTTTAGTATGTTTACTATTCATATATAGTATATAAAAATAATTATTATTCCAATTCATTTTCACTATGAATAACCTATTCATTATTTCTTTGATTTCAGGGTTTTCACTTAGATTTTCCTGATTTATTAATTATTTAAATTAGTAAAGAGACCATATAACTTTAATTTAAATGGTATAAATATCATATTTTTTATTATCTTGAATAAATTTAATTTACCTAGAATCTTACTAAATATATTGGATACCCATTCATATTTTAAGGGTTTTCCATGTTTATTGATGTAATTGGGAATTTTTTCTTATATTATTTCATTTGAACGGGACATGAAAACAATTTCTTTTTAACATGTTATTTATTATTTGATTTATTTCTTATGGAAGAAATATATAATCTCAATGATTTGTTGGATCCTATATCTCCCTCCAATTGATTTGTAAATTTTATATATCATGATCACAAAAGGACAATTGGGAGGTTCTATCATATGAAAAATGGGGTACTAGATGATTTATCCCACTCCAAAAGGTTCACAAGGAGATTTAAATGAAGATAAATATTACACGGGATGATTTATCTTAATTTAAAAGGTACATGGATGTATTTATCTAAAAAAATTACACAAGAGGATTTATTCCAAGAGAAATAAAAAAACAGAAAGATTTATGCCATAAAAAATAGTACACTAATATATTTATTCAATGTATAAGTGGCATGTGAGAGAATTTATCCTATTTCCAAGATGGTAAAAAGGGACTTTTCAAGACTACTATGTGATGAATATATTTTTGGGTAGCCATGACATATGATTTCTAGGTTTATGTTTCTACCACACTATTATATCAAAATCTTTTTCTTATGATTCTAATCCATGGATTTTGTTTATCAACTCAAGATTCAAAAACTATATTCCATTGTATATGTCTGTTTATATGAAATTATAGGTCATTAAACCATTATTTATGGACAACTATTATTATTCCATTTCATTCTTAATAATAAATTTCTCCCCTTCCCATGTTTCTTCATATGATTATACTCCAAACCATAATGAAATATTGATAAAAATTTCCTTAATTATTATTTTATCTTACCACTTTCTTATATCTCCTTTCATAAAGATATGATGATACTTATAACTTGTGGGAATTCTAGAAGAGTGTATAGAAGAGTTCAATTATCGATAAAATTTTACAAGTGTTTTAAGATATTTTTTTATGTATCTAGTACTCCAAGACACTAACCCAAAATATTATATAGGTTTTATGAGATTATTTTGATATTTCATAATAATGTTAATTTTTTGTGAGTTTAATTTGGAAAATTTCAATTTTAATCAATGTTAATTTGTCAAAGTTTGTTTTTTAGAATCATACTCGAGAGTGTGGGTCCAGAGTCCCTCAATTTTTTTATAACACAATTATTACTAATATATAATGGCGCTATCTAATGAAATTAAGGTTATAACACATAATTGGGAGGATTTATAATAATTATATAAATTAAAATTAAATTGTAATAAGTTATTACTTACAATGACGAAATCATTTTTCCTCTTTGTATTTCTAGTTTTGGGGGATATGTTTATTGTTAATCTTGTGAATGTAATTCCAAATTAATATTTAATTAATCACAATAATGTAATAAATATAATTTTTATTCATCAAATAAATTACAATAGCCATCCCTAATATTACTGATGAATAATGAAAGATTTTGTTAATAGAGGTGGTAGTCTAAACATAATAGGACAATAATTATCATTAATTGAATAGTTGGGAGGGAAATATATCATTGATATTCAATTAATATAATAGCATCTAAATATAGTAACAATACACATGTAAATATATTATTATTAATTTATTTTGATTTGGTTAATGAAAATATAGAGGAAAAGGATAGGTACTAGATAATACTCATGTGAATAACCTAAACATTATCTTTTAGGACTTAATGGAAATAAAGGAATTGTGGATTCTTCTATAGGATATGATTTTAGATAAAAAATAATAGTGATATAAGAGATGTATAATAGTTATGTTATCAAAATAAATGATAAGGGTAGGACTATATTGAATAGTGTGGAAGTGAGCTCCATTTATAGGAGAAAATAGCAACATTTCTTTGGAAATTAAATCTCGAAGAGGTGTATAGATGGAATCACATGGGGGTTATGTGAGTTAGGTGAGGAGAAATTTGTGATGCATATGGTTAGGGATTGTAAACATAAAAATATTTTTCTGTAAGAAATATTTTATATGTTAATTATGAAAATTTTGAACCACTTTAGGTTACCCCATTTTACCTAAGTAATTATTTTTGTTCAAAAAATATAAGATATCCCTTACTACCCAAATTCAATATAATGAATCTAAAAATATAATGCACATAATATAATCCATTTTCTATATATAATAATGTTAATGTTGAATTAAAACATATGATATATAAAAAAATATTTTTATAAATATATTTATTTATATGTTTTCTGTTTTTGGTCGTATTTCCTATCAACTATAAGTAAAAATTGGGTCAATATGTAATTTATATAAATAATGAATTTTATCATGATTCAAATATAATATATTTAATTTCATAAAATTATAATTCCATGAAATATGAATGATAATTTATATACAAATATATTTTTAAGTAGAAAATGTATTTTATTAGTAATATAATGACAATAATTGAATCTTTTAAATGAGTTACTATTAAAAATAATCACTATGTTTACTTAAAAGTATAAAATTATAATTCATAAATATATTATTTTATATTTATAAATAAAATTTTATATCAATATAACTTCTATTTATAGAACCCCACAAGATTATTGTATAAGACCTAAGGGTAAGATATATAGAATTGAGAGTCTTGGGAAACAAATCAACAAGAAATAATATCATAGGGATATCAAAAATCAATAACTATTCCAAAAAACTAGTTCTATGAAGACTCACCTTTTGGAGTTCCCATTGGGATTAACCTAGTTAAAAACATAAAGAATCTACATCCCTCTCATGTCTGAAAAATGGCCATCATATTAAATATTTATTTTACATGATTCAATTTATTTTGTTATCAATGTTGTTTTTATAATATTGTTACTTCTATTAAATCCTGATAATTTAATGAATATGATTCAATTTTCATTTTCTAATAATAACTTTTTTATTTTTTATTTATATTTTCTTATGAATCAAGTTATCATATCTTAAATATATTATTATTTCTAAGGTGTTTATTTCCCCCTAATTAAAATTTTTTCTCATAATTCTAATTACTACTCACTAATTGAAAGTAGATATGGATATGAATCATGATGTAATTTACAACTCTCTATTGAGGTGAAGACTATAAAATTTATGATTTCTATTATAATTGTAATATATTGATATTTTCGGCCATTTATTCCAAATATTCCTCCTTATCAACTGATATTTATTACAATTTTAAAGAGGAATACATTTCATGGATTCATTTTTATGATAATCTTTCAACTCATATACTAAAACTAGAATGTTTTTAATAATACCCATAAAAAATTATCCTAAATTATTACATGAAATTAAAAACACAAAACTATTATGTATTCTCCTATGACACCTTCATTTTGATGTATGATTCTTTTGGTTCAGCTATAATATAACGTTTTTAACCTATAACTCTTCCAGTTTAACGTAATATTTTTTTTATCTTTTTCTTATTAGGTTCTCCTAACATTCTAGTTTTATATTAAAACTTCAAATTCCATAAAAATATTTATTTTATAAGAATACTACAAAAATTTCATTTAAATAAACAAAAAATATCCCTTGGAATTGGAAAACATGGTGTGTATTTAGGTCCATTAATAGTAAAAAACATAAATTTTAGGTTATTTCTTAACCAAACCTTTTCATGGGTTTCCCTCATTGATGCATCTGAGCTAGAGCCTTCATCTGACAGTTTTTATCCATACAAGAATGTAATTTTTAGGAAATTCCACACACCATACATTCCATAAATTTTAGGCTGGTTTCCTATTTTTAGATGTATCCCCATTGTTTTATATAATGAATTATTTAAATAATTTATAATAATTAGTATGTAATGGTCATTCTTGTTTTATCCTAAACTCAAAATTCAGGGAAACCAATGATCTTAGAATTCTAGTTAACCCATATCCCCAAACAACATAAAATAAAATGATGACTATTATATACGTTAAACATATATATTCATAATATATATTCATATTTCATCAAAATTAAATTAATTTCCATATAATTAAATCATATATAAAATATTAGGGCTACCTATAAATCGATATGTACACTTTCAAACTTGAAAATTTAACCAAACCCAACTTTAATACCAAATGTGGTTCCCCATTCTAGTATTACTATATACAGTGACAAAAAACATATTTTTTACATACAATATTTGAAATAAACTAATGTAACCTCAACAAAAACATTTATATTTTAAATATAATCAAAAAATATTTAGTCACTAACACACCTAATCCCTTTTAGGTTTATATTTTCTGAATGTTCCAAAAAAAATATCTAAAAAATACACATCATTCTCCTAAAATGGTAATTTTCTCAATTAAACCAATAAATTATTATTTTATAATAATAATTCTATATCTCCGACAAACTTATCTACATATTATTGTCATTTAGTAATACCATACATAATATTCTTCCTCTTAACATGATGAAAATAAACATATTATGGTTTTACTCAAACACACAGTAATGGTATCTATCCTAGAGTGGTTAATGAGTTTGTAATATTACAAGTGTTATTAACCTACCAGAGCCACTCAGAATATGGGCACTAGGGTAAGCCCATGACATAACTTATGTGTGTTCCTCTTCACAATGGGCTACTTATAAGCCGTAAATGCGTCATCTATAAGCATGTGAAAATAAATTCACCCAAAAAATATAATTAAACACAAAAAAATATTTCATAGGTATTTCATGAGGCATAGGTACATTGGATTCCTATTCTAAATGAATAATCATATTAAAAACAAAATATAGAAGAAAAATTATGTTTAATAAAAAAACATACAATTTATAGCCATAATGTAATAGAGATGCAGAGAAAACATAAGATAAAATCAGAACATTAAAATGGATGAGATATCCAATACAACTATGATACAATAAAAAATCGGAGACAAAAATATAAGAAGTTGAAATTTACCCATTACCCTTGGTCACCTTCCAATAGAAATGTTCCATTAGTGAACCAAAACAAGAACTAAAAAAAAGGATCATCCCATGATTTTATATTAGAACCTAAAATGTTAATTTTTTGTGATAAATAAATCAAGATAGATATTCCAAATAAACACACCATTAAAGATATTTATTCATATAATATTACTTATAAAATTTTGAAAAGAATTGATGATTTATTTTCTATTTTTTTTTATAAATCCAATCTTATAAAACATACATTAAAATTAAATTCATCTCAAAACCTAGTTTTATTGTTTTAAATCCAAAAAAAGTTCCCATTATTAATTTTATAAAAGATCAAGTGAACTGAGGAAAAACATTTTGAGTATAAAGCCTTCAAATATAATCACATTTAAAAAAGGAGGGTTTCTTACTTTGAAGCACACACATGTATGATGATGGAGAGTAAACACCATCATACACAAAAAAGAAGGGAAAACTAAATATAAACTTAATGAAAGAAAAAAATATAGGTTTTTGAGGAAATAAACCAAGATTAAATAGTTTATAAGTAACGTCTCAATTCTAAAAATGTATTCATTTTAAAAATTACTCTATGGGACTTCCCTATATCATCTATGATTATGGGCACCCTATACACTCTCATAAACTAGTGATCTAATCGGTTCACCATCCAAATACCTTACATGGCCGCTAAATAGATCATACCTTTTCCTATAGTGTATGTATCCCATCCATAACAGCACATATAATCAACCACTTAAGATTTTATGCGTTGTCCTAATGGAGTGGTGATGCCCCTACATATCACTATTACCTTTATCTATGTAAAGAGGTTCAGTGTTTTCGGGAAAAATAATAAGGGATACTTGATATATTCTTCACCACTTAGATATGTCTGATCCCATGAAATAATACAGACTAAAACATCTTATATTTTGTTTAAAATGATCCTTTCATTAACTGATTATAAACTATTCCATTAATCATATCAAAACATGACTTCAAAACCCATTTTACTTCTCAAACCATTGGAAATAATTTAAATGATAAATCATGCATGAAGTGATATAGAATAATGGATTCTCATAAAAGACTTTATTAAATTAAAAAATAGGTTCTTAAATCCTTATACTGTTCTTTTAAACACTATAATCCATTCTTCAAACTGAAATATTTTTTCGAGCATGCGAACAATAATGTTAAAGAAAAAAAACTAAAGTTCCACAATAAATACATCACTCATATTAAATAAAAAATGAAAACATCATTGTAAATTTACTTAAACCCAATTTAATTGAATATAATTGATAAAAGTTATAAAATAATTACTAATAAATCCAAAATCTTACTCACTTTTAAAATAACCCTATTAAACACCCCCTCTTAATTTGAAAACCAAGTATAGATCAATGGTAATTATGATTAGAAAACCATTCAAAAATAACTAAGCATTATAATCATAGTTTTTAATAATTTGAATTATAAGAAAAATATAATAGAATTTTATAAAAATCCATGTTGGATTGAAAAATAAATTTTCAACAATACATTTCTTAAATCGCATTAAAAATCCATTTTTAAAAACATATTAAATCCTTATTCATGGATCCACCAACCTAAAATTATATGGAAACTCATCACTATTGATGAACACTATTAGAACTTATCTCATGATGAGCTTTATAATCCCGTAAAACCAATAGAATAAAGATTAAATCAACCCATACAATCTGGAGTTTAGACACCGTAGTTCGTAGGAAAGTCTAAGAAGAAAAATCTTATAAATAATAATATAATAACCATGTAATAAAGAGAAGAATATTACTAAGATATTCTATAAATAACAGGACAAGTATCCCACTTTAATCCATCCAATGAGAGGATATGAAGGGGGATCCTTATGTAGGGGGATTGAGGTTCAAGTGGGAGAGGAGATTAAGGGATTAAGGGATTATTTTTGGATAGGGTAGAATATAAATTTTCCTATTTTTTAAAATTTGGTGGATCACACTGGTTGGACACATATTTTGTCAAATAATGGTCTAACCTTGCTAGGCTCATTCGAAGCACTGATCACATTTCTTGTATTGGTCACATGGTTTGGTAAACAATTTTACAGCTATAAAAACCCAACTTATTAAATATTTTATCCCCACATATAGTTATCCTCATCATTCATATTGAATATTTTCCAACCCTGATCGCTTCATTAAGACTCTAAAAAATCAAATTTTTTATTGGATCAACCAGAAACTCAAGAATGAGTCCAAAAATCAATAAAATGGAAAAATTATAAGGAATGTGACAGATTAGTTTCTCTAAATCTCTCCACTATTAAACATTCATCCCTAAAATATTCCTTAATTTAGAAGAGGATAAGATCAACTAGCCAAAAATGAGGTGGGAAAAACTAGAAACTAGAATCAAGTTAGAAGAGAACATGAATTAAATGAGACATTTCTACAAAACTAGAGAACCCAAAAATGTTTGTGTTTATAGTCCGAAGAAAAATAATCCTATCCTAACTACAATACATCTCTAAATATACTGAAATCCATAATTCTTTTGTTATAGCCTCAAAACAACTTAAATAATTTATAGTTTAGAAGATTGATCAAAATGTGGTCAGTAAATTATAACCAATCTCCACACAATAAGACTTATACTAGGTTGGAAAGTCGACAAAATTAGAAAGTAAACCTAGGGAAGGACCACAACTAAAATGTTACTTTGAATGAAAGAATCTTACTAACAAACTAAATTTGGGGCACATCCACACTTCATCAAACTGGACATTAAATCCCCCAATAAATCATGTGATAAAGAGTATCAAAACCCATGTAACAATAAAAAATTGATCTTAGATAATAATGAATAAAAAATAGAATAACATGACCACTCATATTGGATCATATTAATAAGTTTTCACCCCTAAGGAATGGATAACCTTTACTAAGACTAAAAGAAATAAGGTCAGCGCATATTCTAGGATATCCCTTTGAAATCAAAATCATTTTTAGGGTCCAATTGATTAAACCATAAATATAGCATATTCAAATGATAATATAACTCAAATGGGTCTGATAGAATTCATATTACAAAAGTCAAGTTTTCATAAAATTTTTGACAACTGACTCTAGGAAAAAATAAATTCTCCTTACCAATTGAAAAGTAGAAACTAAAATAGAAACCTAGAGTAATGTTGGACCACTAAGAAGATTATCTGATCATAAACCCACTTGATGTTTAGGAATGTCAATTAATTAGATGAATCATGTTTTCATAATATATAGTAAAAATAATGTACACCATAAAAACATTATGAAACTCGCATTGAAATTTATAGAAGGAATATCATGTAATAAAGTTAATATGAGGAAAAAATAAAATGAATCAATCATAATGTAATCTAGAACTAAGTATCCCATGAGAAAATTATAAATTAATAAAGAAAGTTATAATTTCTGCTAGATAAATTTAATTACCAATCAAAACTAATGTCTTATTTATAAGATTCATCAATTTTTTTAAACACTCATCATTTTCATAAAAATTATTAATACATTCTAAAAATTGAAATTCAATTAGAATTATATAAGAGACCAAATTTTATAATTTTCAAACATAAATATGTATTATTTAAAACTAATCCTCCACTATAAAACCAAAAATAAAACTAATTTTTTATAAAAAAATTAAAATACTACTGTTCAAAATAACCCACAATTGTTTCAAAACAAAATAATTTTATTTTAAATCTTCCCTAAAACATTTAACATTTTCTCTTCAATTGCATTTTCAAAATTCAAATATTGAGTTTATTACAATTTATTTTTAGAAAATATAATTATAAGTTTTAACCAGACATAAAATACATACCATTTCATTGTTCCCATGTTAATGTCATTATGATAACCCAAACATCCAACACATTCCGAATGATTTAAGAAATATATTTTTTTATTAATATTACATTCAATATGTCTTTAAAATATATTTTTTCAAAAAAAACACTGATACATCATAAAAAAATATAATTCCACTAATAAAATATGAAATTTTAACAAAATGTGACACCAGAAAAATGGTTTTAATAAATAAATTTAAGAATATGCTAATAATGTGCACTTTTTGGTCATATGGTTTCGTAGATATTATGCCAAACATTAAATGATCACAATGAGATTATAATAACCTTATATATAGGCTCCAAATTCTTTTCTAAAACATGTGATCCAACCATATACCACTAGTTCTCCTCTAATTTTCTTCCCAAATGTTTTATTTTTTACTACAACCAGAACAATCTCAATTCAACCCAAATCACCTTCAATATAAAAAGTCATTTTAAAACTAATTAGGATCCCAAAATAAAAATTTATGACATCCACTCATGAAAACATGAGGATTGAAATGATAAATATTAGGATAGTCTCTTCCTAAACCTTCCACTCATGTTCTGATAGTCCTACTAAAGTCCACCATTAAAACTTAAGAAGTACATGGTTTCTTCACCAACAAAATATATTATAGGAACTTTGGAACTGGAACCATTTTTTCATGAACCAACAAAGGAAAACCATAATTAGGGAACTTGGGTGGGCCTACGACATTAATTATTTGTATTCTTAGTCATCCTTGGTTAGTAAAATGACTCAAAAGTATTAGATATAAGTATATCGATATCATTTCACCAAAAAAATATAACTAAACACATAAAAAAATTATTTTAGATTTTTTGAATGACATATCATAAAGTTGGAAAATAATTCAAAATGAATAATCATATTCATAATAAATGAAATGCCAAATGAAGAGTTTTTTTACAAAAATATTCAACTCACATTCATATCAAGAAAGAAGATCGTTGAAAACTGAACAGAAACAGAGAACATAAAAAATGACAAGATGGCCATTGAAACCAGGACAGAAGATAAACATGAGGATGATAAATCATTGGGAAAGAAGAAATCCCAATAACACTTAGTTACCTGTCAATAATCATTCTCCATGAGTGTCCCAATGTAATAAGTCCACAAAAGGGTCATAAACCTAATAAATTATAAGCAAATCCATATTCAATTTTTCAAAATAGTATATAACCATTTAAAATAAGAACCAAGACGTTGAGAAATTATGAAGAAAACAACATGTGATGAGACACCCTTATATTTTAATATATAAATATATTAAAGTAATTCAATGTGCTATAATGATTTTTCTACACACAATACCGATCTTAAATGAAACCATGATATATTTGGATGGAATATAAATTATTTCCCATGACAATTAAAAAATTGAAATTGAATTATTAGTCATTAAGATGAGTAAACACTTTTTGAAATATAGAGATGTAATGAAAATAATGCCATTTATTATTATAAATGAAATTCATTTAGTTTACCTAAAATTATAGATAAACACATTCCTTATTTAGAAAAGGATTCACTTTTCTTTTTATGGGATATGAATTTAAAATAAAAATAAATGTATAATTAATATTGATAAATTAAGTATGGCGTAAATAATTCCTAAACACTAAATTAGTTCATAATTATATGAAACCAAAATAATAATTAAAACTATTTTAACATTTCATTTTCCAATAAAAATTCATTTTTATTAAATTTTATGATTTTATTCAAAAATTTTAATTACAAATTATAGAATATTAATTTTAAAAAATAAATTTTTTTATTTACAATGAAAATATTATATTAATATTATTTTATTATTTATCTTAAATAATTATTTTTTAGGTTAATGGGGAATAAATTCATAGTTTTCTAATACCATGACTATTATATGATATATCTGTTTTGTTAAACCATTTTTATATAAAAAATATATTTATAAAGTAAAATAAATAATTTAAAAATAGTATTTTCAACATATAAATATTGTTAATATCATTTGAAAATTTTAATTAATGTTTTATGAAAACTATTTTTTATTTATTCCATTAATTAAATTATCACATGGAAAAACTAGATTATGAATTTATTTTAGTGTCATATATGTATTCTTTAGATAATTATTATTTTTTAAAATTTAATTATTCTCAAAAATATTAATTGTTTCTTACAATATATAATCATGATGCTTAAACGTACACCTTTTCCAAAAATTGGTTTTTACATGTTAAAAGTGTGAATGTTAATATTAATTTTCCTACATGAAGAAATGTAATTTTATAAAATTGATATAATATTTTATATCATCTTTTTATATTATTTAATAGTGAAAATTTTATTTTGAAACATAAAAATTATATTAGACAGATTAATATTAATTTTTACGTTATTGGTGAAATGTTTGCTTTTGAATTATTTTAATAACACCATGAAATTTTTATCTAATAAATTGTTTTAATATATTTAAAATATTTATATAATATTAAATTTATGAATATATATAAATATATTTACACTCATTTAATGGATAATCAATATCAAATATGTTTCTGAATTCTTAATGATGGTAACAACCGTTTTTTTCAAAAGCATTATCTCCACATATATTTTACAATAAAATAAAAGATAATTTTATGTAATTTATAAATTTATTTTTATTAAATGAAGATTAAATTTATTTTTGTAGAAAATAATTATATAAATTGTTTTTAAGTTCTATAACTAATTATATATTAAATTACATAGTTTAAAACTAATTACCATTGTAAAAGTTAATTTTCATAAAAGGTTAAAGGATAAATATAAAATCCTTAAATCTTTGTTTTTATTCATTAAAATAAATGTATATGATGATTTTATACCTTATTTGGTCACACAATCCTTCTTTTCCAATATTTTTTCCATTTACCCTTGAATTGTGTCATTGAATTATTGAAAATGAGGAGTGTTTTTCAAAGTGTACTTTTCTTTTATTATAATAGGATACCACTACGACCCTTTCAATGGAACACATAATCATATAATTTCTAATTAAAATAATGATAATTTTATTCTCATATAACCCTTTACCACTTACACAAGCTTTTATTACCTTTAATTTTATCAAGTCCTTCATATACATAGGGTTTCCTGGAGAAAACGCAAGGTTCTAAAATTAGTATTACTTTCTCTTAGACATTTCATTATTGTAATAATTCCTAAATAATATTTAACCTTATTAATAAAATAAAATTAGTAAAATTATTGTCCTAAAATTTTAATATATTAGTTATAAAAAATATTTTCCCCTTTTAGTTCACATATAAAAACAAACAAACGTTAACCAAGCCACGTGTGGACTACTACCACAATGAAGTAAAAATTTTCACATTCCATGATATTTATCTTTATTTATGAACAAAATTTAAATGTTATTCATCAACATAAAATAATATATTTCCTATCATCATTATTCTATTATAATTATGTTATACACTTTCTTAATCATACTCTTGAATCTATATATATTTTGTTCATGTTTGTGATAGTTTAGCAAACTATATTAATTATTATTGTAAAATTATACCATATAAGAATATTGTAAAATAAATAAAAATATTATTATATGTTAATAAAAAATTAGTTACTTTTTTGGTCTGGAAATGTTATTATTATTTATTTCAATCATTGTTAAAATACTTTCATTAATCACTAAGTTACAAAAATAATCCATAGGTGATTCAATTACAACGTAATGAAAACCAAAAAGAATATAATAAATAAAGATATTGTGATTAAAATGGTCCATATTTATTTGAATATAAAATAACTACACTCTATGTACTTTTTATGATAATAATAATTTTATTATTTTGAATGTTAATCACATATGAGGAATGAATCTAGATCACACTAATAGTTAATTTTTTAAATTTTCTTATAGGACAACCATTTTCTACTATTCACCTAATTTTAATTAAGTGGTGTGTATATTGAAAATTATATATATTATCATGTATTGTATTTATTAATGTTATTTAATCTTAAAATTCAACATATCCTTATTTCAATCGGTTTTTACTAGAATGCTTATTATGTGAGAAGCATTTTTCATCTTAACACCGCTTCATTGAGATATGAACTATAATAAACATTTCCCAAATTCTAGTAAAAGTATTTTCCATGAATATATTTTTATCATAATTTGGATGTAAAAATCGGTTTTTACAAATCCATTTAATGTTATACCATTCATGGGCCATTGATTTCAAATATAATAATGTTGTAAGGTTTTCTCGTCTCATTCTCTCATAACTAAAATATGTTTTAATGATATGATCAAATTTATTATTTTTTATAGTGTATATACATCCCATGAATTTATTTTTCATATACAATGACTTAAATCACGTGATATATATATATATATATGTTTTATTTTCATTTATCTAATGAATTTTAATTCCTAAATTACTAATTCTTTATGGGTATTGATAACTCGATTACCTTTCATTGAGATGTGATCTTCTTTATTAAACCATGCTATCAAAAGTTAGTTATAATAATCCATATGATTCTATTATGACATAATACACAATTATTTCCTTGGGAGTTATGTTTTATATACATTTATTTATCCATGATGGTTTAATTTATAATGTGTGTGATTGAAATGAATAATTATTGTTTTTATCTTAAAATTTTAGTTTCAATGTAAAAAATTTATTACAATCAATTTTTTAGCCCTTATATTTAAATATATTATGTTTTACCTCTTGTGAACATCGTATTTTACTTTATCAATTTTAAAAGAATTTTTTTTCATGTATTTAAATGATATGGGTTTCAAAACATGTATAATTTGTTTGATATAAAATGTTTTTAATTTTATGATATTGTATTTCATCTTCTATCCCAAATTTCATACAAAAAGGATTATTCATTTAAGGAACATTATTTTAAAAAAACATTTTAAATTCTTCTTGCAAAGATTGTGAAAAAATATTTCGGAATTTGAATTTATAATTCCTTTTTAAAATAAATTTTCAAAAGTTATATAGATATAATTTTCATAAATATTCACTCCTATTTTCATATATATTTTAACAAATTAATATATTGAAAATAATTCCCTTAAATGGGATCATTGTGATTAATAGATAAATAATTTTTTTAAAATTTTAATTACTATGATTTTATATTAGATTTAAATTGCTTTGAAATATATTTTTTCATAATGGTTTTCATCCATTTTTCTCTCTAACTCAATGTGTATTATCTATCACTAAATTAATTTTAGGATTACCCTCTATTAGACTTTTTGATACCAAGTTGTTTTGTTTTAGGATTTTCCCTATATTTTTACATTCATTCAATCTTTTTGAATTGATTTAAAAATTACACACAACTTATTTATCGCGATGGACTATATAATTTCATTATATTTTAATGAAATGATCTATCGCTTGATATGTCTTGCCAAATAATTTTTTGTAAAACCATAATTTTTCATCCATTGCATTCCCCCTATGAATTCCCAATTATTGACTCCATTTATTGAAGGGTTTTCACCTAGATTGCATACTTTGATAGAGTGGGGAAAATATTATCAAAACATTATGAAAATTAACTGTATAGTGTCAATACCATATGCATTTTTTCACAATCTATTTATATTAAAAAATATATTTACGGAATATTTATTCATACTGTTTTATTTTCCATGGGAATATCATGTTATTATAATTAATGGAATTTTTAATGTTTTCAAAAATTCATTTCATTTTAAAATTAGATGAATCTGAGTTTATTTCTATATATTATTTGATATTTTGATGATTATTTTTAGGTGACCCAAAAAAATTATTAATCCTAGATTTTCATCAGGTAATTTTTTTAAAATGATTACTATTTCCAAATGTACCATTTTATTATCTTATAAAAGGATTCCAATCACTCCGTTTCAAAGTGACACATCATCTTCAAATTATTCATTGATACTCTAACAATTTTATCCTCATATAAACCTCTTTCACCTCTATATGATTCTTTTCACTATTATTTTTCTTATTTAATTCTCAAAGGAGTTTTCCATGTTATTAATAAACCTTCTTATGTGTGTATTACTATCTCTGGTTTTTAATCTTGCTATACACATTCATAAATTAGATACTACCTTATAAATATAATGAAATAAGTTTCTCTTTTAGACATAAAATCCATTATAATAATTTAATAACTATTATTTACCCCTTTCCATCTAATTTTAAATATAAAAGATGTTAATAATGTGTTTTTTGAACTACCACCTCCATGATGTAACATTGTTTTTCATCTAATTAAACATTATTTAAGAAAATAAGTTTAAATATTTTACAGCTACTTAAAATACTATAAATTATATCATTATTATTTTTAATAATGATATTATAAACATCCTTAACAATACTCACCCATCTACATATAGTGTATTAAGGATTAAGTTTGTTTAGAATTCTATGAGAATAAATGCAATAAAACTGTATCATGTATAAATTTAGAATCATAAATAATTAAAATAAAATAATTTGATAATAATTTAATGATTTGTTTTTATTATATAATTTTTAAGATAATAATTACAGGAATTATTAAAATATGATCATCAATCGCTGAAATAAAAAAAATAAGCTAGTGACTATTCAATTTTCACACAAACATAAGTTAAAACAATTTAATAAATTATTATATTGTAACAAAAAATATTATAAATTAAGTTAAATATAAAAGAAGAAGGTTCATAATAATGAATTTTAAAAAATAATTTTATTATTTATGATGTTATGTGCACGAATATAGTGAATCTTGTATAAAGTGGGGGGTCCATCGCAAAACATTTTTCTTTGAGACACATGATATTCTATACAACTCATTTAATTTAAAATATATATATACTACGAATTGCTTATAAAATAAAATTTATTACCTTTATTCATGGTATTTAAACTTCAAATCCATTGTCTCTCCTTTTCAAGAGACCTTTATGAGATGATTTTTATGCCATAATGTTTATTCATATCAATTTTCCTTCAATAAGATATGAATAGTATTCAAATCTTGATTCCTTTTTGTGGATTGTATATTGGAAATTAATTTATTATTATCATAATATTTAGGTAACATGACATATTTATAAATTCATCTCATGTTCTACTATTCAAGGGTCTTTGAATTGAAAGAAAAAATACATTTGAAACGTTTTTTACATGAATTTATATTTATTGATACATTTTTTAATGACACACAAAAATTTTTAATTTATATAGTGTATATTCTATCCATGAATGTATATTATTACAATCCATTATTTAATTAATGAGATTTAAATAACCTTATTATTTTATTTCTTCCAATGAATGTTCATTACGAAATTACTAAATCCATAGTGGGTTTTGTTACTCAATTACCTTTCATTAAGTTTTACTACTATTGTTTAAACATTATTTTCATCGTTTTTCTATAATTATCCATATTATTATATTATGATATAATCCCTCATTATTGTTTTGGTAAATATATATTATATACATGACTTCACCCATGATGATTTAATTTATAAAGAGTGGGATTGTAAAGAATAATTCCAACATTTTTTTAATTAACCTTTCATTTTTGTTGTCTATATCCCCCCAAGTTTTCCTAATACTTTGGAATAAAATTATGGTTTATCTCTTATTACCCTCATATCCAAAAATTTCAATTTTATTATAATGTTACAAAAACTAGTAAAATATTGTTTCTTTCAAGAGAAGTATAAATTTTTCTATATAAGTTTTCTAAATTCTAGGAACATATATTTGATCTTATAACCCATATTTATTATAATAGAATCATATTAATTGAAGGATATTTATTTCTAATTTTTCATTTAAATTACACATTTAAAATTTATGAGATATGTTTTGGAAAATGAATTTAAAATTCTTTTTTAACAATTTATTTATAACATATTTAGTTATGAAATTTTTAATTTTTTCCATTGATTTTATCCCCTATATTAATGATTTATTCTTTTGAATATAATGTTTTTCAAAATGTATCATTTAATTTTTTAAGAAAATATTCTGGAAAATAATTATTAAATTGTTTTATAAAAAATGAAAGGGATTTTAAAACAAAAGATTTTACTAATTATTTTCATACATTTTCATATCTAACTCAAAATATTTTTTCTGTTACTAAATGTAAACTCATGACTATACATAATATTGTTTTATGATGCCAATTTATTTTTTTATAGATTATTCCTATATATAAATATCCTTTTAATCTTTGGGATATGATTTAATAAGTCCATCAACCTCTCTTATATAGATATTTTATGTAATATTCTTCTCTTTTAAAGAAATGATATATCACTATGTTTTTATTTCTAAATCATTTTACATGTACAACAATAATTTTTCATCCAATTCAATTCCTTAATGAATACCATATTAACGTATCATTTGATTAAATATTATTCTCATATATTCCAAACATAGATTTGTTGGGGAAAAATTATTTTCTAAATAGTACATCATTTATCAATATGGAGTCAATACCATATGGTCAATTATCTTGATTAAATAGAATTTTCCCAGAGGGTTAGTGAATATATTTTGAAACAGGCTTAATTTCCAAGGTTATATCATGTTACTACTATAGATAATATTTGGAAATTTATTACTTTTTTATTCCATTTGAAAGGAATATGAACCCTTTTTTCATTCCATTTGTTATTTTATGATGTGATTATTATTTTCCTGTGGCTAAAAAACAATTGTATTATGAGGTGGATGAGACCTATATCTATCTCTAATAACTTTGGAAAAAATTACATCTCATGAGATAGAAATGATCTGTGAATAGTTTAGAATGTACAAAGGTTTAAAAAGGCTGAGTGTGATGGTGATTATCTTTAGTAAAATTTTTATGTGTAAATAAGTTTGAGGGTTGTTAGGTTGAAAAGGGAAACAAATCATATGTTTATGATTATTCACATTCATTCCTCTATTCCATCACTCATGATTTATTATTCATGAATTTTTTATTCAATGGTAATGGAATGTTCATTTTATGATATGTATTCTTATATTTTATTCTTATAAAAAAAATCGTAGACTATTGTTTCTTTATAGTTACAGATTTCATTATTTTTATGTATTTTCAAATGTTTTAGATTTATCATTTATATACCTTTGATGTGTTATCCCATACAGAGGATTTCAGGACACCCCTTTATTATTTTTCTTATTTACCTCGGTTATAGAGATAACTAATGTATAGAATTTATAGAAGAATAAATTTTTTGGATAATTATTTTAAGATTATAAATACATGTTATGCATTAAGTAGTTTCTTATATAATTGAAAAAATATCCATTAGTTGAAAAATACATGAGTTTTGTTAGAATATTTTTTTGTGCTTATCCTCAAAAACAATAATCCAAAATGGTCTTGGGAATTTATTATAATGTAATATTTTTTATTATGAAATGTAATATTCAAATGACAAATTCTTGGATAGTATATGTTATGTAAGGAAGCCTATTTCAAATAAAAATCATTCCAATTTAAGAAAATTAAAAAAAATAAAGGGAGGAAACATGAATTATAACATATATATGTAAGAAGTAATAGATTAAACACTATCATATTCAATATAGGAGAATCATCCAAAAGTAAAATGTATACAATTTATCTATTAACTTTTAGAGGTGTAAATACATGGTTAAATAGTTAATAACTAAAGGCATAATTCTATAAAAACATATTTTAAAACACATGCACCCTGGAAGATCAAATTTTCATTTAAGATTAAGGGAAACACATACCCTCTCATCTTCTTTTGATATAATTAGAAAACTAACAAAATTAATGCATAGATGGTTAACGATTATATATATTTGGTCAAGATGGATAATAAAAAATTTACTCAGTTCGAGATGACCTTCTATTAGAGCCACTTTACCAAAAAGGCTAAAGATTGTTTCCATTTATCATGGGTTGGAAACAAACACAACAACATCATAGATTAATATTTGTTAGTTATTTACACCTTCAGAATACAGTATGACCCATATACGAATTACACCACCACACCAACCAAAAAGGAATAATAACCAAACATAAACTTATAACAAATTATATATAATAATGACGAAAATATATATCATGAATACCATCAAAATAAAATTTATAAATACGGAATAATGATATAATATATATTTTCAAAATCTGAAAATGTTGATCACCACAAATAATTAAATACATAACATCCCCACATTAAAAAAATTCAAAATTCTTCAACATAATATAATATCATGAGACCAATACTCCACCATCAAGAAAATAATAATGGATGTTGGAAATCATGAATGGATAATAAATTTCATGGTACCCTTACCCTTCACTGTGTGATGTAAAATACGGTCTATATACACTCAATGTAGCTTATAGGGTGAGAGGCCCAAATTCCAATATTATACAACCATGAATCTATATAATTTCCTTCTCTTTAAAATCCAATCATTCTTTCCTGAAAAACACTTTCAAAAAAAGTTCAATTTTAAAACATTTTCACTTGAAAATATACCATTTTCAATCCATTAGTAATTTATTAAAACACCCAAATTTTGGTATCGTGAGTAAAAAACTCAAATAAATATGATGTGAACCCACTTGGCATAAACATACCGAGATCACCCAAACATAGAATGAGTATATATATATAAGAATATAAATATGCATAAAAAAATTTATACACTAAAAAAATATTAGATTAATAGTTTTTTTAGAGGGGTTATTCAAAACACCTAGTAAATTAATTTTAGAGGGGGTAATGCACAACCCCTTCCAATCATCAAATTTTAGGTGTTTCAAAACCCCCTCTAATTTTTTTGGCATTAATTGTTTAATATATGGTTTGATTTTAGATGCAGTTATGTTAAAAACATCTCCAATTTAATAATTAGTGCATTGTATATTCTATTAGATTTTATAGAAGCTATATATATATACACAACATTTTTCTACAAGTATATATATATACTGTATTTTAATAAAAGGAAACAGCGGGGGTTCAAACCCCCCTCTAATTTAAGATATTATAGTGGGTTCATGGACCACCACTAATCTATTCGATTAGAGTGGTTTTTAAACCCCTTTTAATTTATAAAATTAGTGGGGGTTTGAACCATATAGAATTTAAGAAATTAGAGGGGGTTGTGAATGCCCTTTAATTGATGACATTAGAGGGAGTTTTGAAACCCCCTATAAATGATGAAATTATACGGGGTTTTGAACCCCCTGTAATTGATGAAATTATAGGGTGTTTTGATCCCCCTATAATTCATGGAATTTGAGGGGTGGAGTTGAATCTATTATAATTTATAAAATTAGAAAGCATTTTGAAACCTGTTGAATTTAAGAAATTAGAGTGGGTTTTGAACCCATTTAGTTTGTGAAATTATGCAAGGTTGTTGACCTTCTCTAATTCATGAACTTTGATGGGGGTCATAAACCACCACTAATCTCGCTTATTATAGGGTTTTAAACCGCCTTTATTTAAAAATAAATTAATCTCATAAAAATTAAATTTTACAATATATATGTGTGTGTGTACACTTGTGTGTGTGTATATATATATATATTACACAAACACATTAAATAAATGTACTTAAACACATTATAAACACACATAATAAGGCAATTATATAAATAATTTGAATAAATACTATACATATAAAAAATGTATACATATATTAATATTGGTAAAAATAAATTTATTCAAAATTTTAAAATTTGTATGTGGTTTTAAAAATACTATACATTCATATTTTGATTTCTATTATACATATATTATAATGAATTCATTTTTATTGTATATCTCAGTATAAATAAATTTATATTATATTACCTATAAAAATATTTATAATATACTCAAAATTGAAGTTAAATATAGATATATATTTTATATTAATATATCGTATAAATAATATTATAAATTTTTAATTATATATAAATTTATATATATTATATAATTATTTTATGAATATTTTATTATAAAATATTATTTATAAATTAATTATATATATATAATTTAATTATATTATATATTTCCAATTATATGAATGTATTTTGTTTTCTGTGTGTGTATATATATATGATATAATATAAATGTATATAATCTCATACCTAACTGTATAATATAAATATATGTATTCTCATACATAAATATATAATATAAATATAATTTAAATAATATATGTATAATATAAAACATAAAATGTGTAAATGTATTGTATTTATAAAATGAATATATAATTTTAAGAGTTTAAAAAATAGTAGTGATGATAATAATAATAATTTATAATATTATTCTTACACACACACATACATATGTACAATTATATAAAATGATTATATATATATATTATAATAATATCATATCTATAAAATTTATATAAATTTATAAATACACACACACAAACAAATATAAATTTATTTACTCATATTTGTACCAATATATATTTATATATGTAAATATAATTATTTATAAATATATTATATAGAAAGATATATTATATATATAATACACAAATTTATTATATATTATTTCATTTTTATGTATCTGATATTATATATGCATATTATAAGAAAATATATATATCATATATTATACACAAATACAATATATATATTATACAAATGTACATATATATATATATTGTACACAAATATATATATAAATATATATATATATATATTATAATATAATCAATAAAAATTAGTATATTATTTATATTTCCGTACCTATTATATACATAATATTTTATACAAAAATACATTATATATATATATATATATTATACACAAATATATATATATATAATACACCTATATATATATTATATAACATACGCAATAAAAAATATTATCTTATTTATATTTCTATACACAACTATTTATATATATATATATATAATATTTATATGTGTAGCTAAATACAAATAATTGTATCCATTATTTAAAAGATGACCCAACCTAATGGTACATGCGTTGATGTAACATCCCAAGTAAGTAATGAATAATAGATATTCTTATCTATGTCTATTTATGAATTATATAGTGTTTTAGAGGTTTAAAATGAGAATAAATCCAATCTTAAGCAAGAAATACTCTAATATTTTTTAAAAGATTGTTTTACCGCCTTTTGATGGAAAAACACTTTTTAAATATATATTTTGACAATTTTATAAGCTCTATTTGTCAAAATAAACTTATTCCTTGGAATTGGGACATTGAAATTTACCTTGGATAAATTTTTGGTATTTTTATGAAAATGTTCATTTTTTAATGAATAGTGAAAAATATTGCATTTTACTTCAAAACTGATTTTTCATCAAATTTAATTATATGGTTAGATTATCTTTATAATTGGTTTTAAATTTTAATTAGAATACATTTTTACCATTTAATCCAATGGTGGTCATTATAATAAGTTTCACTTTGGAATTGGGCATAAACAATGCCAAACTTTTCATACATATTGTTTCAAAAAAACCCCGCTATTTGTTTTGACAATGAGAATTTTATTTAAATTAATTATTGAAATTTCTGTATTTATAATTTGGTAAAATGGATTCCATATTTGGAATCATAAGTTCCAAATTATATAATTAAGACTCTTTTGTTTTTGGACATTATGAATAGTAACGACGGTAATTGTCTTTAATTATCGTGATTAATTAGTAATCAGGTAGTTAAAGGTAATAAAATAATATCATAATAATAACAAAGGATCCCAACATGTGTCATAATGCTACTGGTTGCATCATGGCCGACCATGGGATTCCTTTTTCCAATCATAGGGACCCCATGGTGTAATGACTTGAAATTTTGAATAAATCTTGTTTCCTAATTTTGTGCGTTGTATTATTTTTTTATATACTCAACAAAACGGTTTCATTGGATAACATGAGTATAATTAAAATGAGACTGCTGGGATTTGACTATTATATGACCATTGGTCAATATGACTGCTGGAAACTAAAAATTTCGATATTTGTCTCTAAATACAAGTGAACTTGGTTAATTAATATAGAAAGAAGATTTGATGGCCTCACCCAGTAGTCTTGGACCAATCGAAGCCCATCTAACAGAACTTGGGAAGGAGGTAGCACCAATGGGCTTAGCTCTGGACCAAACCCGAGCCAAACTTCATCGTATGAATCTAGAACGGAATCGCCTTCGTGAGAAGTTCAAACTGAAAGAAATTACTACTTGTGCGATGTTGGCCGAGCCACCCTCGGATTCTCTCATCTTAGCACACCATACACTTAGGTCCTATGCTAGTGTGATAAGGGGCTATGGAAGGAGACTGTAACTGCCTTGTGTAATCCTTTTTTTAAATAAAATTTTTGATTTCTTCTTATGAAGAACTTTATGAATTTTCAAATGTCTGGATAATTATAGTATGCATATTTTTCTTCAATTTTAGAGAAAGGAAATTTTTCAAAAAATGTTTATGTAAACCTTAAATAATTAAAAACATGTAATGATTTACAAAAATTGGTCTTCTATAATTATGTTCATTACGAAATTTAGAGTATAATAAGATCAACTTAATTTTTGATGAATAGTAAATTATGAATAGTGATTTTATGCTTAGGATTAGTATTGTGACCAAATGGATTAGTAATCTCACTTAAGTAAAGCATTAATATAATCTAGGCACCTTGATTAAGTAATGTGATTCTATAAAATGGTTAAATAATGGTTTCATAAATTATTAGTCATGTATTAGTTTTTCGGGTGAATAGTGTTTTTTAATTAAAAATTTAATTAAAAATATTTCAAAAATTGTTTTTATAAAATGGATTTCCTTTTTGAACTCAGAGCATCGATATTATGTTAAGGTAATTTTTGGGGATTTTTCCGAAAAAAATGAATTTTCAGTGAATAGTGTATTTATTTAAAAATTTAATTAAAAATATTTAGAAAATTATTTTTATAAAATGGAGTTCATTTTTGAAATCAGAGCATCGGTATTTGGTTAAGGTGAAATTTTTAGATTTTTCTGAGAAACTTGAATTTTTGATGAATAGTGAGAATACAACATTTAAGTTATGCGTGTTTAATGACATCATTAAATGATGTATTAAGTATGTAATCAAAATGGTTGAATTATGAACAGTAAGATAAGGTATGAGGTGTCCCAAGTGGCCAATACCATGGGCAAGCCCATTGTTTTTCCAAAACCACTAATGAGGTGTCCCTTGGCCATTAATGCCTTGTCCCCTCACTTTCCCTATAAATACCAAGCCATCCTCTAATCCATTTGACTCCCAACTCATCCCCAATGATTATCTGGTCTCATTACCTCCTAATGAGTCCTTCCAAGGTGCCCCCAATCCCTCAGGGTCCCAACCTTTGAGTGTTAAGAGTTGCGTTTTAAGGTAAGGGATCCTACCTCCCTCTTTCTTTTCAAGTAATCTCTTTTATGTCATTTCTTTTATGCTCCGTGCTCTTATGTTGGAGGATGTTCTTTTATATTCATCATACTGTATTTTTCATGTTCATATGATGTGATACCCCCTATTTCTCTCATCATTTCATTTTAATAATGCTAAAGTGGCGCCGTTAGGCTACCGAATTTTTAAGGGATTCGTTCACCTTTCTCATTTTTCAAAGTTCTACTTTCATGTCAAGTCTTTCACGTTCTTTTTTATTTTTTTGGGGTATGATCTCTATATCTATCATACTGATCTTTTATGTTCATATTATGAGAGACCCTATTTTATCTCTTCCATTCAGTATTTTGATGTTTGAAGTGGTGCTGTTAGGCTGCTGAATTTTTAAGGGATTCGTTCACCTTTCTCATTTTTCAAAGTTCTACTTTCATGTCAAGTATTTCAAGATCCTTTTTATTTTGTTGGGGTATGATATCTATATATATCATACTGATATTTTATGTTAATATTATGAGAGAACCTATTTTATCTCTTCAATTCAGTATTTTGATGTTTTTAGTGGCGCTGTTAGCCTAAAATTTTTTTACTGGCTTCGTTCACCTATCTCATTTTTAAAAGTTCTACTTTCATATCAAGTCATTCAAGTTCATTTTTATTTTGTTGGGGTATGATATCTATATCTATCATACTGATATTTTATGTTCATATGATGAGATACCGTATTTGATCTCTTCAATTCAGTATTTTAAATTTTTAAGTGGCGCTGTTAGGCAGCCGAATTTTTAAGGGATTCATTCACCTTTATCCTTTTTCAAGGTTCTACTTTGATGTCAAGTATTTCAAGTTCCTTTATATTATGTTGGGGATGATCTATATAACTATCATAATTATATTTTATGTTCATATGATTAGAGACCCTATTTGGTCTCGTCAATTCTTTTTTTGATGTTTAAGTGACGCCCTTAGGCTGTCGAATTTTCATAAGAGAAATCTTATTTTTGTCTTCCTTTCATGATCTTCATTTAATATGGTATATCTTTAAAATTTCAATACCATGTTCATATATCCTTCATATTCTATCCCTATACTGTTTTATGGGTCATTTATGAATGTTTTACCCATGTCCCCTCCCTTTTCAATGTTTTTTAAAACCCCAAACATAGTCGTTATGCTGCAGAATTGTCATCTAAAAATGTCTCTCTCTCTTGTTCTAAAGTTCTTTTATTTTATTAAGTGAATACTCAACGATATCTCTTCTATAGGGGTATTCACATATATACCAAAATGTTCTATTTTAAATTCTGGGATTTATATACATGAGACCCACCTTCCTTTTCTGTGGGTTTTAAAGTGACGCAAATATCATGTCTTTAAAGCAGTTTTGTTAAAACGTTATGATTATGAAATGAAACTCATTACTTTAATGATATATGGGTTGTTTGTGAAATGATTGATGATGATATATTTGGATCACATGATAATAAATACATTTCAAGGGTGCGCCCTAATAGCGCTCCAATGAATTGGGTAAAGGCTTAATCTCTAGAGATGACTATTTTTAACGACGCCTTGTTGAATAACCTGGGTAATTTTTTAATGACAGCTTGGGGATGGACCTTGGTGAAATAGAAATTATTTTCAATATTAAATGTTGTAGCCAAATATTCATGTTTTGAAAAATGTTATTTTTATTATGATATTCCTCATGATTTATTTCTCGTGCCTTAAAGTTCTTTTTCATGACATTGTTGATTTATATCATGTTCACATGTTAAATGTTTCCCCTTCTTTCCCTTATCGGACCTTCTGCTCACCATTTCTTTTGATTTATGTTCACAGGTTATGAGATTCAGTAATGAACCTAAGATGAACATAAGGAGAATCCTTTCAAGTGTTTAAGAAGAATGTTTTATTTTTTAATGTTTTAAGTTCCTAGTTTCCAAGACACTAAACCTTAAAGATACTCGGTTTTGTAAAATGTAATGAATGTTTATGTCATAAAAAGGTAGGATGCTGTAGTTGGTATCAAAGGATGGTTTAGTCATTTGTGGAAATTAGGATATGAAAACTTTAGGAAAAACCCTCTAGAAAAGTTTAAATGTAGGAATCCTTCCTGGTATTTTGGTGAGTATTGAGTAAGGGGTTTCCAAGAAAATACATCCTTGTCTGCATATGAGCTGGTAGAGGTAGTTCTGTCACAGATGTACATAGAGGTAAAACCTGAAAACACCGCTTTGAGCTAGACTCGAACAGGAACTGGTACATGACAACGGGCCTTGGTGAACTCTTGGTTACGACACTCCCGAGGGATATGCTTTGGTAAATTCATAAGATTAGTATGACCCATTATTAAAGGAACAAAGATAAAATAAAATAAAGATTCACATAATAATATATTATCATGGATAACCTAGATTGGGACCTAGGGGATCACAAGTTAGGGTATACGTTTCTTCTAAAATTTTATCCTTCTATGATTTCTGTTTTCATTTTAATGATTATTGGCTATGTATTTAAGCCCCTAATTATAATTTCTTTCCTAAGTTAATAGCGGGAAATGGAAGAACATGACCCAACAAACAATGTGATAGGTAATGTGATTATTGTCGTATTAATATGACAGAGATGATTAGGGGATTAGAAGAAGATTATTATTTTGTAAGACGTTCACTATTTTGGGAACCATATTTGATCGAGGTAAATAGATTACTATGGTATTTTCTATGAGAAATAAAGGTTGAATTATATTTTGAAGAATCGATGAATTTAAGGTGAACTTATGGTATTATAGGTTACTTATGGAAGTTATTAACCTATCTTGGGGAAAATATGCTTAGGTTAGTTACTTTTGTTATAAGATGTTAAGAGTGGTTGATGTTGTTTGGAGATGAACGATAAAGTTTATCTTGGAAGACTATGTTATCAAGTCCTTCTTGTATTTGGGTGTCAATATTAGTTTGGGATATTTTGAGGAATTTTAAGAACAGTTATTTACGGAATGGTCTATGATGAACTCTGGGTAGTACCATGGAACTTTGAAGATTTAAAAGTAGTTTCCCTTCCTATGGGATTCTTTATTTTTGAAGATTTTTTTATCATACCCTTTCTGTTTTTGGGATAAATGTTTAAAGATAGATCGTTTTTCTTTTGTGGAATATGTGATTACATAGAAGATTATTCTTGTGATTTTGATGAGGCCAAGTGTTTTTGAATTCTCATCGTTTAGAGAAAAGATTAGTTTTGGTAGAAACTTATTAAAGTATTAAACTCTTCATGAAGGTAGGTATATTTCCTTATGTTTTTATTCTATGTAGTAAATGAATTCCTCAAAACTATAAAAAGGAACATAAAACAAAAAATGTTGTCTGTTAACGTTTCCTACTAGGAAATCAAATACCTTTTAACCCATCATATGTTTGTGATTATCTTGTTGTTAACTTTCTCCTAATCATGTTTTCTATCACTCTCCCTTAGAACGTGACCCTTTGTTTTTTCCTCCATGTCCATGTTTTCCTACATGGGATCCTAGTATGGGTTAACTTGGGTGACCTTTTTACTTCCCTTTCTTTCACTTAAAGTAATATTTTTACTGACTCCTTTTCCGGTGTGGGACTTTCAATGAAATTTCATAACCCAGTTTTAAAAATTGAGAGGACGCAATTTCTTAAGGGGGTAATATTTTAACGACCCGAAATTTTGAACAAATCTTGTTTCCTAATTTTGTGTGTTGTTTTATTTTTTTATATACTCAACAAAACTGTTTCATTGGATAACATGAGTATAATTAAAATAAGACTGTTGGGTTTTGACTGTTATATGACCATTGGTCAATATGATGGCTGGAAACAAAACATTTCGATATTTGTCTCCAATTATAAGTGATCTTGGTTAATTAATATAGAAAGAAGATTTGATGGCCTCACCCAGTAGTCTTGGACCAATCGAAGCCCATCTAACAGAAATTTGGAAGGAGGTAGCACCAATGGGCTTTTCTCTAGACCAAACCCAAGACGAACTTCATCGTATGAATCTAGAACGGAATCACCTTTGCGAGAAGTTCAAACAGATAGAAATTACTACTCGTGCAATGTTGGCCGAGCCTCTCTCTGATTCTCTCACCTTAGCACACTTTACACTTAGGTCCTATACTGGTGTGATAAGGGGATATGTAAGGAGACCGTAACTGTCTTGTGTAATCCTTTATTTTAAATAATAATTTTTTTTCCTCTTATGATGAAGTTTATGAATTTTCAAATGTCCGGATAAATATAGTATGCATATTTTTGGTTAATTTTAGAGAAAGGATATTTAAAAAAAAATGTTTATGTAAAACTTATATAATTAAAAATGTGTAATGATTTTCGAAAAATGGTCTTCTACAATTATGTTCAGTATGAAATTTAGAGTCTAATAAGGTCAACTTTATTTTTGATGAATAGTAAATTATGAATAGTGATTTTATGCTTAGGATTAGTAATGTGACCAAATGGATTAGTAATCTCACTTAAATAAAGCATTAATATAATCTAGGCACCTTGATTATGTAATATGATTCAATAAATTGGTTAAATACCGGTTTCATAAATTATTAGTCAAGTATTAGTTTTTCGAGTGAATAGTGTTTTTAATTAAAATTTTAATTAAAAATATTTAGACATTTATTTTTATAAAATGGATTTCATTTTTGAACTCAGAGCATCAATATTATGTTAAGGTAATTTTTGGGGATTTTTCTGAAAAAAATGAATTTTCAGTGAATAGTGTATTTATTTAAAAATTAAATTAAAATTATTTAGAAATTTATTTTTATAAAATGGAGTTCATTTTTGAAATCAGAACATCGATATTTGGTTAAGGTGAAATTTTGGGATTTATCAGAGAAACTGAATTTTCGATGAATAGTGAAAATACAACATTTAAGTTACGGGTGTTTAATGACATCATTAAATGATGTATTAAGTATGTAATCAATATTGTAGACTTATGAATAATAAGATAAGGTTTGAGGTATCCCAAGTGCCCAATACCATGGGAAAATACCATGGGAAAACTCATGGTTTTTTCAAAACCACTAATGAGGTGTCCCATGGCCATTAATGCCTTGTCTCCTCACATTCCCTATAAATGCCAAGACATCCTCTCATCCATTAGACTCCCAACTCTTCCCCAACGAAGCTCTGGTCTCATTACATCTCAAGGAGTCCTTCCAAGGTGCCCCCAATCCCTCAAGTTCCCAACCTTTGAGTTTTAAGAGTTCCGTTTTAAGGTAAGGGATCCTACCTCCCTCTTTTTTTCAAGTAATCTATTTTATGTCATTTCATTTATGCTCCATGCTCTTATGTTGGAGTATGTTCTTTTATATTAATCCTACTATATTTTCCATTCTCATTTTATGAGAGACCCCCTCTTTCTCTCATCATTTCATTTTAAGAATGTTAAAGTGGCGTCGTTAGGCTGCCGAATTTTTAAGGGATTCATTCACCTTTCTCATTTTTCAAAGTTCTACTTTCATGTCAAGTCTTTCAAGTTCCTTTTTATTTTGTTTGGGTATGATATCTATATCTATCATACTGATCTTTTATATTCATATTATGAGAGAACCTATTTGATCTCTTCAATTCATTATTTTTAAGTTTTAAGTGGCGCGGTTAGGCTGCTGAATTTTTAAGGGATTCGTTCACCTTTCTCATTTTTCAAAGTTCTTCATTCATGTCATGTCTTTCAAGTTCCTTTTTATTTTTCTGGGTTATGATATGTATATCTATCATACTGATCTTTTGTTTTCATATGATTAGAGACCCTATTTGATCTCTTCGATTCATTATTTTGATGTTTTAAGTGGGACCATTAGGCTGCCAAATTTTTAAGGGATTTGTTCACCTTTCTCATTTTTCCAAGTTATACTTTCATGTCAAGT
Organism: Viscum album; assembly: GCA_963277665.1. NCBI lineage: Eukaryota > Viridiplantae > Streptophyta > Magnoliopsida > Santalales > Viscaceae > Viscum > Viscum album. The sequence continues at coordinate 8,394 of CAUJRU010000261.1, read as the reverse complement.
CTTTCAAGTTCCTTTTTATTTTGTTGGGGTATGATATATATATCTATCATACTGATATTTTATGTTCATATTATGAGAGACCCTATTTTATCTCTTCAATTCAGTATTTTGAAGTTTTAAGTGGGGTCGATAGGCTGCCGAATTTTTCCTTCACCTTTTTCATTTTTCAAAGTTCTACTTTCATGTCAAGTCTTTCAATTTCCTTTTTATTATGTTGGGGTATGATCTCTATATCTATCATACTTATCTTTTATGTTCATATTTTGAGATGTCCTATTTGTTCTCGTAAATTCTTTATTTGATGTTTAAGTGACACCATTAGGCTGCCAAATTTTTATAAGAGAAATCTTATTTTTGTCTTCATTTCATGTTCTTCATTTCATAAGGTATATCTTTCAAATTTCATTACCATGTTCATATATCCTTAATATTTTGTCCATATACTGTTTTATGGGTCATTTATGAATGGTTTACACTTGTCCCCTCTCTTTTCAATGTTTTCTAAAACCCTGAAACATAGTCGTTATGCTGTAGAATTTCCGTCTCAAAATGTCTCTCTCTCTTGTTCTAAAGTTCTTTTATTTTATTAAGTAAATACTAAAAGCCCTCTCTTATATAGTGGTATTCATATATATACCAAAATTTTCTATTTTAAATTCTAGGATTTACATACATGAGACCCACCTTCCTTTTCTGTGGGTTTTAAAGTGACACAAATATCATGTCTTTAAAGTAGTTTTTTTAAAATGTTATGATTATGAAATGAAACTCATTCCTTTTATGCTATATGGGTTGTTTATGAAATGATTGATGATGATATATGTGGCTCACATGATAATAAAGATATGTCAAATGTGTGCCCTGATATCACTCCAATGCATTGGGTAAAGACTTAATCTCTAGAGATGACTATTTTTAACGACGACTTGGTGAATAACCTTGGTAATTTTCTAATGACACCTTGGGGATGGACCTTGGTAAAACAGAACTGATTTTCAATATTAAATGTTGTAGCCACATATTCAAGTTATGAAAAACGTTATTTTTATTATGATATGCCTCATGATTTCTTTCTCATGCCATAAAGTTCTTTTTCATGAAATTGTTGATGTATCTCAAGTTCACATGTTAAATGTTTCCCCTTGTTTCCCTTATTGGGCCTTCTTCTCACCCTTTCTTTTGATGTATGTCCCCAGGTTATGAAATGCAGAAATGAACCTAGGATTAACATAAGGATAAGCCTTTCAAGTGTTTAAGAAAAATGTTTTATGTTTTCATGTTTTAAGTTCCTGGTTTCCAAGTAACTCAACCTTAAAGATCCTCGGTTTTGTAAAATGTAATGAAAGTTTATGTGATAAAAAGGCGGGATTCTATACATGGAATCCCTTTTGGATGATAGTGAAACATTATCATTTTATTTTTAAAGAAAGTCGAATATCACAAAAGTATGTAACACCTAAGTAAAACAATTTTAATTTTGTATACATAAATGATATTTTAGACTATAAATAGTCATTGTAAGGATAAAAAGATTTCCTACATCATAGTATTTTCTATAATTTTTAGGCATTAAATAAATTAATTTTTTTATGACACCATGATGATGCAACGATTACCTCATTAATGAGCTATTTAAATAAAATGAAGATATAATGTTAAATCTAAGACATAAACATGTCAAAAACCTATTGTATGAGTATATTTTGAACCCTTATCACCTTATCCTCGAAATATATCAATGTGGGACCTTTAAAATCTGAAATTCATTTTAATATAAAGTAATATTTCTTGACATTCCAAGAGTTCCCCTCCTCCCACTTATAAAGGGCCCCCACCTCTACCACCTTACCCACACCTCTCAAACCATTGGCTCAGCCAAGCTCTACTGATTTTGTCTATCCACATCCCTTTATTCATCATAGAAGCCTTACCTTAGGCAGAAAGCTCTCTATGAAACCCTTTTTGTTCAAACCAAGAGGAGATACCCGATTTAAAGGAGATTAAAGAATGATCGAGTCAAGTCGGATATGAGGTAAGGGACTTCGTCTCAATATCCTTTCATTTGGGAATATTTTTTTATACACATCATTATTTTATACGGTGTATAAACCCATTTGAATTTTACTTTTATTCAAAAGTAATATTTTTTTACGAATTGTTTTACTAAACAAAAAAATGGAATGTTTTTTTCGTACGTATGCGACGAAAAGGAATTCTCCACCGTAGTTACCATTATTTGAGTTTTGGCTTCCTCTACAAGCCATAAATTTTTTTTAAATGAAAAAAAATACCATATTTATTTTGGTATTTAAAATGGTCTTAACAATGTTTTTATTATATCAATTTGTTATTGATATCTTGTGATTGAAATGTGGATATGTTAAGTTTCCTTTATGTATGTTTTATGTGATACAATTATGTTACGGTTCTTGGGCATTGTTTAGGAAAATGGGTGGTTCCGTGATAAACTAATTGCGGGTGATCCTGATATAGCTCTCCAATGAATTGGGTAATGTGAAGGGGTTAAACACTAAGGTTTCTCTGAAGAGATTTAGGGAATATAATATGATGGGTATTTCAAACGTAACCATGAGGGTTACTACCTACATAAGAATGTTATGAATGCCTCAATTTACCTTCATGTCTTATGATTTCTATGAGTTATTCATGATTTGATGAGGTATGTTAAAGTGATTATGTTTTATGATTAATGTATGATTTCATTGATTCTTATGTATACATGGACTAATGTTTTCATTCCATATTTTTGTATAACTTACTGAGCTTTTCTGCTCATCCCAAGTTTTTGAAATGTTTTTCACAGGTCAAGGGAAAGGTACATGATGTGATGATAGTGTCAAGGAAGTTTCATGAAAGAATCCATGTTTTGTTTTGAATATGTTTCCTTTGATGGGAAAAGTGAATATTGTATTTAATGTAACCACCTTGTTTTAATGTGGAATGTAATGCATGGTTTATGATATTATTCTCTAAAACTCCAAACCTAAAAAGATCCTCAATGTGTAATCTTATAACAACTCAAGATTAAGTAATGTTTAAGGCTGGGGCCTTATAGTTGGTATCAAATGTCGGTTTAGATAACTTTAGTTGTTAGAATTCTATTAAATGATTATCCAAAAATTAATTTATGGTCAAATTGAAATGATATATCATTTGAATATTACCGTGTTTCTTCATCTAAGACATGTTTTTTTAGAATGGTTTTCCGCAGAGGAAATAGGGAAGCCATTCTAGGAAGGCATACAGAAGGAAATGACCTTCCGAATCAGCATCCTGAGATGGTCGGAATTCGAACTGAACAATTTCTTGCAAAAATGGCACAGTTGACTTGAGAGATAAATGGTGGTGGTATCCATGCATGAGATCAGCCAGATCAACCGCAGAGGAACATGTCAGTGGTGGAACATTTCATGAGGCAACATCCCCCATCATTCAGAGGATCATCTGACCTTGTGATAGTTGAAGGGTGGATTAAAGTAATGGAGAATATTTTCGATGTCATGGGGTGTTCAGACAATCAAAAGGTTAGTCTTGCAATTTACCATTTGGATGATGAAGAAGATCAATGGTGGTCGATGGTTAAAAATATCAGGGATTCTGATGAGATTGATTCTCTCGACTGGGATGAATTCAAAGGTGTGTTTCCCAAGAAATATTTTATTAAGGCTATTCGACTTAGGATGGAAAAAAAATTCTTCGAATTGAGGAAAGTGGTCAACTCAGTGGCTGTTTGTGAAGAAAGGTTCACTCGATTGGCAAGGAATGCTCCAAATTTTATCCGAGACCTTGATAGTAAAATAAATCGTTTTTACTCAGGATTAAAGCAAAAATATTGAAGTTCTTTAGCTTCTAGCGAGTTCAAGAGTTATTAAAATCTTGTTCAATGTGCTGAGAAGGTGGAAATAGAGTTTTTCGATGATCAAGTGTTCTATAAAAACCAAGAGAAGAAGAGAACGTGGTGGCATGAGAAAGGGAAGAATTTTTCAAAAAGGTCTAATGGTAAGAAAACTAAGTTTTCAGTTTGTGATAAATGTAGTAAAAGGCATGTTGGGGAATGTCTTATGAATTCTAAAAAGTGCTACTGATGTGGTAAGATGAGACATAAGGCTCGTGATTGCACTGAAAAAGATCAGGGAGATGGTAAGACCAAATTTGATTTACAGTTAGTGAAATGTTTCAAGTGCAATGAGATGGGTCATTATGAAAACGAGTGTTCGACAAAGAGCTCAAATGATGGGAAGCAGTCAGACAATAAGAAAAAAGGAGTGGTGAAATCCTTTGCAACTACTTCAGCAGATGTTGGGCCAGCGAATGAAGTGGTATCAGGTACTTTGTTTGTTTTCTCAGATTATGCCAATGTGTTGTTTGATTCGGGGTCTACATATTCTTTCATCTCTGAAAAAAGTTCTATTAAATTGGGAATTCCATCTCAAGAAATGACTCTTAAACTTGTAGTAAAAACACCTGGGGGAAATGTTAATGCAAAAAGAATTTATAAGAGTCTTCCTATTATTATCCATGGAAAGAACCTATTTGCAAACCTTATGGTTTTACCTCTAGTAGAGTTTGATGTTATCCTGGGTATGGATTGGTTCTCTGTTTACCATGCTAAGATTGATTGTAGAGCTAAAGAATTTTTTTTAGAAATACTTTCAGTTTGTGTACAAGAATGAACCCATACCATTGATAACATATCAAGAGGATGAGAAACTTGTAAAAGATGGAAATGAATGTTACCTTGAACATATTATTGAAAACAAAAGAACTATTCAGATTAATGATGTGCCAGTGGTAAATGAGTATCCTGATATTTTTTCGGATGAGTTTCCTAGAATAAAACCTGATCGGGATGTTGAATTTACAGTTGAATTCGTTTCTTATGCTAAGCTAATTTCAAAACCCCCTTATCGAATGGCTAAAATTGAACTTTTAGAGTTGAAAGAGCAATTAAAAGATTTATCATAGAAAGGTTTAATTTGACCTAGCACATCACCATGGGGTGATCTTGTATTATTTTTTAAAAATAAAGATAGTTCAATGAGACTTTTCATTGATTATAGAGCCTTGAATAACATCGTTGTTAAGAATAACTATCCTTTGCCTCATATCGATGATTTGTTTGATCAGCTCTAGGGAGCTCAGTATTTTTCAAAGATTAACCTGAGATCGGGGTACCATCAGTTGATGGTAAAGGAAGAAGATGCTCCGAAGACTACGTTTCATACAAGATATGGCCATTATTATTTTTGTTGTAATGCCTTTTGGGATAACCAATGCACCTGTTGTATTCATTGACCTTATGAATAGAATTTTCCAGGAGTTCTTGGATAAGTTTGTGGTTGTTTTCATTGATGATATTTTGGTGTTTTCTAAAAGTAAAGAGGAGGATGAAAGTCATTTAAGGTTTATTTTGAAAATCTTAAAAGAAAATAAATTGTATTGGAAATTTAGAAAGAGTGAGTTTTGGTTGCAAAAAATTCTTTTCCTTGGTCGCATTGTTTCTAAAGATGGGATAACTATTAATCCTCTAAAAACAAAGGTTGTTGACGAATGGGCAAGACCCACAAATGTAACTGAGATTTGTAGTTTTCCTGGTTTGGCAGGCTATTACCAAAGGTTTGTTAGAAATTTTTCCCGGTTATCTAGTCCAATGACTAAGCTAAATCAGAAGAGTGTTTAGTTTATCCGGACAAAAGAATGTGATGATTGTTTTCAGGAATTGAAAAGAAGATTGGTGAATGCTCCAATTTTGGAACTACCTTCCAGGAATGGTGAGTTTGTTATCTATAGTGATGCTTCATTGAAAGGACTTGGTTGCGTCCTAATGCAGAATGATCGGGTAATTTCTTATTCTTCACGACAGTTGAAAACTAATGCGGTAAATTACCCTACACATGATTTGGAATTAGCTTCTATTGATTTTGATTTAAAAATTTGGAGGCATCATTTTTATAGAGTAAAGTGTGAAATATATACCGATCACAAAAGTTTAAAGTATATTTTCACTCAGAAAGAACTGAACATGAGACAGAAGAGATGGCTGGAATTAATCAGGGATTATGATTGTATAATTCATTGTCATCTGGGAAAATCAAATATAGTGGCTGATTCTTTGAGTTGAAAAAGTAATGCTTAATTAATAATGTTACGTTTGGAACATGATTCTCTGGTTAAGGATTTGATGAAAATTGACATAGAAGTTGTTGGTGTAGGATGTTTTTCTATTTTGTTTCAGGTATGAGTGAAAACTTCTCTAACTGACAGAATTAAGCAAGCACAGAAGCATGACAGTGAGTTGCATAAAAAGGTAGAGCTGGTTCAGAAGGGTATGTTGCCTGAATTAAACATTATTAATGATTGTGTTTTGAGATTTGGGAAGAGATTTTGTGTTCCATCTGTTTCAAAGTTGAATATAGAGTTGTTATGTGAATCTCATAGTTCTCCATTTTCAGTTCATCTAGGCAGTACTAAGATTTATAGAGATCTTCGGGAGTACAACTTGTGGGATAGAATGAAAAGAGATATTGCTGATTTTATTGTGAAGTGTTTAACTTGTCAACAATTTAAAGCAGAGTGGCAGTTACCGAAGGGGATGCTTCAGAATTTACCAATACCATCGTGGAAATGGGAGAATATATCTGTGGACTTCGTTGTGGGATTTCCGAAGACACCTCGAGGTACTAATGCAATCTGGGTTATTGTTGATCCCTTGACTAAATCTGCTAATTTTCCTGCTATACGAGATAATTTTTCTCAAGATCAACTTTCCCATTTTTATCTTAAATAGATATTCCAGTTATATGGAGTTCCCCTATCCATTGTATCTGATTGTGATCCCCGGTTTACTTCTAACTTTTGGAAAGGCCTTCAGAAGTCGTTGGGTATTGAATTAAATTTTAGTACAACTTTTTATCCTCAATCAGATTGGTAGTCAGAATGAACAATTCAAACTTTAGAGGATATACTACGTGCTTGTTCGATGGATTATCAGGGAAGTTGGGACCAAAATATTTCTTTGGTTTAGTTTTCTTATAAAAATAGTTTTCATTCCAGTATACAGATGGCACCATTTGAGGCATTATATAGGAATCAGTGTCGAACACCGACTTTTTGGGATGAAGTGGGTGAAAGGAAGTTGATGGGACTAGAATTGGTAGAAGAGTTGGAAGAAAAAGTTCAGCTGCTATAGAAACACATGAGAACAACTCATATTAGGATGAAAAGTTTTGCGGACAATAGGAGGAAGGATCTCTCTTTTGAGGTAGGTGATCATGTCTTCCTCAAAGTTTCACCATGGAAAAGTGTGATGCGATTTGGTAAGAAAAGAAAGATGAGTCCAAGGTTCATTGTACCATATGAAATTCTAGATAGAGTTGGATCAGTTGCATTCTGAGTGGCTTTACCTCCGATTTTATCTCTGGTACACAATGTTTTTCATGTTTCAATGTTACAGAAGTACATTCAAGATCCATCTCATGTTTTGAGTCTAGAGGTAGTTCAGTTGGAAGAGAATCTATCTTATGAGGAACAACCGGTCCAAATTCTTGACCCCAGGGAGAAAGTGTTACGGAATAAGGCGATTCATCAAGTAAAGGTTTTGTGGAAAATCCACATGATTGAAGAGGCAACATCGGAATCTAAAAATGCAATGAGGGATAAATACCCCCACTTATTCGATAAGTAAATAAATTGTGGGGATGCAATTTTATAAAGGGGGGAAGGATGTAACATCCCAAGTAAGTAATGAATAATAAATATTATTATCTATGTCTATTTATGAATTAGATAGTGTTTTATAGGTTTAAAATCAGAATAAATCCAATCTTAAGCATGGAATACTCTAATATTTTTTAAAATATTGTTTTACTGCCTTTTGATGGAAAACCATTTATTAAATATATATTTTGACAATTTTATAAGCTCTATTTGTCAAAATAAACTTATTAATTTGAACTGGGACATTTAAATTTACCTTGGATAAATTTTTGGTATTTTTCTTATAATGTTCATTTTTTTAATGAATAGTGAAAAATACTGCATTTTATTTCAAAAATGATTTCTCATATAATTTAATTATATGGTTAGATTATCTTTATAATTGGTTTTAAAGTGTAATTAGAATATATTTTTACCATTTAATCCAGTGGTGGTCATTAGAATTAGTTTCACTTTGGAATTGGACATAAACATGTGTCAAACTTTTCATAGATATTGTTTCAAAAAAACCCGCTATTTGTTTTGACAAATGGAATTATTTTTAAATTAATTATTACAAATTTCTATGTTTGGAATTTGGTAAAATTGATTCCATATTTGGAATCAGAAGGTCCAAATTATGTAATTATGACTCTTGGTTTTTAACATTATGAATAG